>CAJHNH020004502.1:500362-607862 GCA_905116865.2 Candidula unifasciata
GTTTTTTTGGGAAATAGAAAAACCCAGATTTGGGGGGGGCCTTTGAAAGAGTTTTTGGGACTAGGAAACCCAAATTGGGGGCCTTTTAAGTAGTATTTAAACTAGAAAACCAGATTTAAAGGGGGGCCTTGAAAGTAGATTTTGGGGACATAGCCAACCAGTTTTTGGGGGCCCTTTGATAAGTAGATTTTGGGCCCTAGAAAACCAGACTTTGGGGCCTTGATAATTTAGTTTTGGGACATGGGAAAACTAAATTGGGGGCCCTTGAACAAGTGGATTTTGGGAGATAGAAAACCAACTTGGGGGCCTTTGGGAAAAAGTAGTTTTTTGGGATTAAAAACCAACTTGGGGGCCCTTTGAAAATGTTTTTGGGACGTAGAAAACCCCGGACTTAGGGGCCTTGAAAGGGAGTTTTGGGGACTGGGACAACCAGACTTGGGGGCCCTGGAAAAGAAATTTTTTTGGGACGTAGAAAACCAGCCTTGGGGGCCTTTGACAATTAGATTTTGGGAGATAGAAAACCCCAGACTTGGGTCTTGACAAGTGGGTTTTTGGGACTGGGCAACCAAAATTTAGGGGTTTTGGGCAAGAAATTTTTGGGAAAGGGACAACCAGATTTAAGGCCCCCTTTCTTTTTCTGGCTAAAGGTAGGGGAGGTGGCTATCTCTGTTTTTCCTGGCATTTTTAATCATTTGTCTAAAAAAACCTTTTTTAAGAAACATTAGCTTTGTTAGTAACTGGAAGGTTAAATTTAAAGGGACCCGTTCCCCTTGCCTTAGGCTATGGGGCCCCATCCTTATTTTTATAGCCCCAAACTGGCACCGGTGGGGAAATGTGGTAAAAACTCACCCCGATCCCTTTTATCGGGTACCCGGGGACCCAAAAGGGGTCTTTGAAGGAAGTTTTGATTTAGTCGGGGCCCCAAAACCCAAAACCCTTCAATCCACAGGGGGCCCCTCAAAACCTTTTTACCCATGGGGCTCCAAAATGAAAAGTATTCCAGTCTTCATCGTCAGGATATACTTCTCTCACAGATTCAGGTAGGCTGTCACTGGCTCGTTTTTGTGTGCTTACTGTACTTGGTTGTCTGTCTCTCTGTTTATAGTGTGCAGGTCTTACAGAACTGTTTCTGAATTGTTATAGGCTGTCACTGGCTTGTTTATGTGTGCTTACTGTCCTTGTTTGTCTGTCTGTCTGTGTTTATAGTATGCAGGTCCTACAGAATTGTTGTAGACTGGCCAACTGTGCCTCCCTGCTGCTGACATTCACTAGAGTTTTGTTTCCATTTCAGATCATGCTCTTGTGATGAAGGTTATAGTCATCACATAGAATAGGTTATGTCATTATTGGGTGGGGATGGCCACGGAATTAGACAGTGCTAGCATGTTGAGACAGTGTTGGCATGTTAAGACAGTGCTGCCATGTTGAGACAGTGCTAGCATGTTGAGACAGTGCTAGCATGTTGAGACAGTGTTAGCATGTTGAGGCATGGCTAGCATGTTGAGACAGTGCTAGCATGTTGAGACAGTGTTAGCATGTTGAGACAGTGTTAGCATGTTGAGGCAGCTCTAGCATGTTGAGACAGTACTAGCATGTTGAGGCAGCTCTAGCATGTTGAGGCAGCTCTAGCATGTTGAGACAGTACTAGCATGTTGAGGCAGCTCTAGCATGTTGAGACAGTACTAGCATGTTGAGGCAGTACTAGCATGTTGAGGCAGCTCTAGCATGTTGAGACAGTACTAGCATGTTGAGGCAGCTCTAGCATGTTGAGACAGTACTAGCATGTTGAGGCAGTACTAGCATGTTGAGGCAGCTCTAGCATGTTGAGGCAGCTCTAGCATGTTGAGACAGTACTAGCATGTTGAGGCAGCTCTAGCATGTTGAGACAGTACTAGCATGTTGAGGCAGTACTAGCATGTTGATGCAGCTCTAGCATGTTGAGACAGTACTAGCATGCTGAGGCAGCTCTAGCATGTTGAGACAGTGCTAGCATGTTGAGGCAGTACTAGCATGTTGAGACAGTACTAGCATGTTGAGACAGTACTAGCATGTTGAGGCAGTACTAGCATGTTGAGGCAGTACTAGCATGTTGAGACAGTACTAGCATGTTGAGGCAGCACTAGCATGTTGAGACAGTACTAGCATGTTGAGGCAGTACTAGCGTGTTGAGGCAGCTCTAGCATGTTGAGGCCAGCTGGTACCCCTAGGGTATGCAGTCTATTCAGTGAAAAATCATTTTCTACGAAACTGAAAGCCTCACAGCGTTTAGTCTCTTGTACGGTATTGATGATGTCTCTCCTGTCCATCAGTGACCTATTTCTGATAGTCGCACTGCCAGCCAGGGTGTCTGCTCTCTCATTGATGATGTCTCTCCTGTCCATCAGTGACCTATTCCTGATAGTCACACTGCCAGCCAGGGTGTCTGCTCTCTCATTGATGATGTCTCTCCTGTCCATCAGTGACCCATTCCTGATAGTCGCACTGCCAGCCAGGGTGTCTGCTCTCTCATTGATGATGTCTCTCCTGTCCATCAGTGACCCATTTCTGATAGTCGCACTGCCAGCCAGGGCGTCTGCTCTCTCATTGATGATGTCTCTCCTGTCCATCAGTGACCCATTTCTGATAGTCACACTGCCAGCCAGGGTGTCTGCTCTCTCATTGATGATGTCTCTCCTGTCCATCAGTGACCCATTTCTGATAGTCACACTGCCAGCCAGGGTGTCTGCTCTCTCATTGATGATGTCTCTCCTGTCCATCAGTGACCCATTTCTGATAGTCAGACTGCCAGCCAGGGTGTCTGCTCTCTCATTGATGATGTCTCTCCTGTCCATCAGTGACTTATTCCTGATAGTCACACTGCCAGCCAGGGTGTCTGCTCTCTCATTGATGATGTCTCTCCTGTCCATCAGTGACCCATTTCTGATAGTCACACTGCCAGCCAGGGTGTCTGCTCTCTCATTGATGATGTCTCTCCTGTCCATCAGTGACCCATTTCTGATAGTCGCACTGCCAGCCAGGGTGTCTGCTCTCTCATTGATGATGTCTCTCCTGTCCATCAGTGACCCATTTCTGATAGTCACACTGCCAGCCAGGGTGTCTGCTCTCTCATTGATGATGTCTCTCCTGTCCATCAGTGACCTATTTCTGATAGTCACACTGCCAGCCAGGGTGTCTGCTCTCTCATTGATGATGTCTCTCCTGTCCATCAGTGACACATTCCTGATAGTCGCACTGCCAGCCAGGGTGTCTGCTCTCTCATTGATGATGTCTCTCCTGTCCATCAGTGACCCATTCCTGATAGTCACACTGCCAGCCAGGGTGTCTGCTCTCTCATTGATGATGTCTCTCCTGTCCATCAGTGACCCATTCCTGATAGTCGCACTGCCAGCCAGGGTGTCTGCTCTCTCATTGCCTTTCACACTAGCATACCCGGGGACATAAATAAAAGTGATTTTGTGAAACGCTGGAGCCACTGGTTCTATACATGCCTCTGTTTAATCTTCCGTTTTAAACAAAACGTGCAAATATCACAGCTCTTCTGTAAACAGACACATTAGAATGCCAGTAGATTTTCTAAAGGGACACCCAAAAACAAACAGAGGCAGGATTTGTTTCTGAAGACTGCCGATTGACCTTTGACCTGCTGGAGCAGGAAGTCTCTAGCTGTAGGAAACCTGCCAGCCAGCAGAAATGGCTTGTGTGCAGTCTCAGTCGTTCACAGACTTGTCCACTGTCATAAGGAGAACACACTGTAGTGTACAAATCTTACTCTAGCACTTCTTCTCCAAAGGGCCAAAGCCACCAGTGGTTCCAGCTTCCATCTCTGATTTATGAAAAAGTGATCTATTTCTCTGTGATCTCTATGAGGTTTGAAATAAAAACACAGAAATCATATACTTCCAGTCCCTATGGTCAAAACTGGAGCAGACTAAACAGTTCTGCATCCATCTTGTTGCATGTTACCACTGCCATCAGGAACTTATTAACTAATAAGAAAGGCTCAGCCTGCTGTATGCTGACTCCAACAGTTTGAGAATCTCTGGCATGGACACACAGGAGAGAAAGCTGCCTGTTACACATCCTGTGTTTGATCTCTGGCATGGACACACAGGAGAGAAAGCTGCCTGCTACACATCCACTGTTTAATCTCTGGCATGGGCACACAGGAGAGAAAGCTGCCTGTTACACATCCTCTGTTTATTCTCTGGCATGGACACACAGAAGAGAAAGCTGCCTGTTACACATCCTGTGTTTGATCTCTGGCATGGACACACAGAAGAGAAAGCTGCCTGCTACACATCCTGTGTTTGATCTCTGGCATGGACACACAGAAGAGAAAGCTGCCTGTTACACATCCTGTGTTTGATCTCTGGCATGGACACACAGAAGAGAAAGCTGCCTGCTACACATCCTGTGTTTGATCTCTGGCATGGACACACAGGAGAGAAAGCTGCCTGCTACACATCCTGTGTTTGATCTCTGGCATGGACATACAGGAGAGAAAGCTGCCTGCTACACATCCTGTGTTTGATCTCTGGCATGGACACACAGGAGAGAAAGCTGCCTGCTACACATCCTGTGTTTGATCTCTGGCATGGACACACAGAAGAGAAAGCTGCCTGTTACACATCCTGTGTTTGATCTCTTGCATGGACACACAGGAGAGAAAGCTGCCTGCTACACATCCTGTGTTTGATCTCTGGCATGGACACACAGGAGAGAAAGCTGCCTGCTACACATCCTGTGTTTGATCTCTTGCATGGACACACAGGAGAGAAAGCTGCCTGCTACACATCCACTGTTTAATCTCTGGCATGGACACACAGAAGAGAAATCTGCCTGCTACACATCCTCTGTTTAATCTCTGGCATGGACACACAGAAGAGAAATCTGCCTGCTACACATCCTCTGTTTAATCTCTGGCATGGACACACAGGAGAGAAATCTGCCTGTTACACATCCACTGTTAAATCTCTGGCATGGACACACAGAAGAGAAAGCTGCCTGCTACACATCCTCTGTTTCACTTGTGTTTGACATGCAGTTTATTGTTCTCAAACTGCAGAATGCAAATACAGAGTTCTGCAATGCTAAAACCTCCAGCCAGAATGCAGCCCAGCGAGAGACACTGCTCAAAGACCTGGCCGCTGGTTTTGACATGTTTATGGAACTCAAGGGCAACCTGGAAGAAGGCACAAAGGTCAGTTGTGTTATCTTCGTTGTTGTTGGTGTCTTACATATCATTCCTTTTAAGTTGAGTTGAATTAAATTGGGTCAGGGATCACAGCGCTTAGGAGATTCGTCTTCATCTTTATCACAGCACACATCTTTCTTTATGTGCATCTGTTTGCTGTGTAACTAGCTGTCTGGGTTTCTGTTTATTGTATGTGTGTATATCTATTTCACTGCCTGTTTATGTCTGTCAGTCAGTATGTGAGTGTCTTCCAGTCTGTTTTTCTGGCTGCCTGTCCATATATGTGTACATGTGTATGTACATAGGTAAACAGGTAGGTGTATATGAATGATTCTTTATTATTTGTAAATAGTATATTTTTTCTCCTATGACAAAGACTGAACAGATATTGAAAATAACTGTATTGGAAATTATGTTACAGCAAGACAAATAGTTGACCTTCTTGTGAAGTAAGCCTCACTAGAAAGGAGAATATTTGGGTTTCATTGTTTTGTTGCCCTGGTTAGTATTGAAGCTTTCAGAATACAGCTCGTTTACACTGGTTGTCTGCCTCCTCATTGGGTGTCCACAGTTTTACAATGACCTGACCCCGCTGCTAGTGCGTCTGCAGACCAAGATAAATGATTTCTGCTTCGCCCGTAAGACTGAAAAGGAGGACCTTTTGGTTGAGTTGCAGAAATCCATCGCAAACTCCCCCTCCCAGGCACCTCCCGTGCCCCCAAGATACCAAGGAGCCGCTGGACAGGCATCCAACCAGTGTGAGTATCAAGAGTGCTGTCATTTAGAGCAGATATAATCTGTTTCAAAATATTGATGTAGTTGTTGATTGTGCTGCTGTTGTTTTGTAGCATGTTTAGTGTTAATTTATTGTGTTGCTGTTGTAACATTTGAGTATTATTTTTGGTTGTTTGCTGTCTTTAACTAGTTTATTGCAAAGTCCATGACTTCCTGAGGTGGCGTTATAACTTCATGGATACTTTGTCAAGTTGAACAACAAGCTGTTCTGTTTTGGAAAGCACTTCTATAGAATGTACAGGAAGAACAGCTAGAAGACATACAAGATGAAGGTGTGAGAACATCTGTTGGTACATTCAGGGTACTGTTACGAGAAGTATAGAAAACATACATGGCCGTTGGACTAAGCTTTAGATATTTGCTGGCATTTGCACTTTGTGTGCAGAGTGGCTTACAAGTACTTGCGCATGAGCACAACTTGTACTAGAGCAGAACGTTTAAGGAGGGTACAGCATAGGCTGACAACAGCAAAGGTGGATACAGGACATTGAAGATGCATTGGTTGTGAAAGCACACAGGGCTGGAAATATTGGCTAAAGAAAGAGATTGTGAGACATGCTGGTTGATTGATTGATCTTGAGGAGAGGACAGTGTGGTGGAATAGTTGCTAACAAATAACACAAGAATGATATACTCCCTCTTTATTCTGGGGCAGTGGATCACACATTTAGGCTTCTCTAATGAGGAAGAACACAGACCTAAAAAGGGTAACAGGTTGTGTTCTGGGGCAGTGGATCACACATTTAGGCTTCTCTGGTGAGGAGGAACACAGACCTAAAAAGGGTACCAGGTTGTGTTCTGGGGCAGTGGATCACACATTTAGGCTTCTCTAATGAGGAGGAACACAGACCTAAAAAGGGTACCAGGTTGTATTTTGGGGCAGTGGATCACACATTTAGGCTTCTCTAATGAGGAGGAACACAGACCTAAAAAGGGTACCAGGTTGTGTTCTGGGGCAGTGGATCACACATTTAGGCTTCTCTAATGAGGAGGAACACAGACCTAAAAAGGGTACCAGGTTGTATTCTGGGGCAGTGGATCACACATTTAGGCTTCTCTAATGAGGAGGAACACAGACCTAAAAAGGGTACCAGGTTGTGTTCTGGGGCAGTGGATCACACATTTAGGCTTCTCTAATGAGGAGGAAGGGACACAGACCTAAAAATGGTACCAGGTTGTGTTCTGGGGCAGTGGATCACACATTTAGGCTTCTCTAATGAGGAGGAACACAGACCTAAAAAGGGTACCAGGTTGTGTTCTGGGGCAGTGGATCACACATTTAGGCTACTCTGGTGAGGAGGAACACAGACCTAAAAAGAGTACCAGGTTGTGTTCTGGGGCAGTGGATCACACATTTAGGCTTCTCTAATGAGGAGGAACGCAGACCTAAAAAAAAGTACCAGGTTGTGTTCTGGGGCAGTGGATCACACATTTAAGCTTCTCTAGTGAGGAGCAACGCAGACCTAAAAAGGGTACCAGGTTGTATTCTGGGGCAGTGGATCACACATTTAGGCTTCTCTAGTGAGGAGCAACGCAGACCTAAAAAGGGTACCAGGTTGTATTCTGGGGCAGTGGATCACACATTAAGGCTTCTCTAGTGAGGAGCAATGCAGACCTAAAAAGGGTACCAGGTTGTATTCTGGGGCAGTGGATCACACATTTAGGCTTCTCTAGTGAGGAGCAACGCAGACCTAAAAAGGGTACCAGGTTGTATTCTGGGAAGTAAAGACATCTGAAATATTTGTGACCACATCACCCATCAAGTATTAATGAGTCCATACAGTGTTAGGTTAACATCATTGTGTGGAAAAACAAGAATAGACCAACTACCTCCCCAGCGAGCATCGTAAGAGTTGACTAATTGGAAGCTTCCTTCAGAGTCAGAGTGAATCTGTTTGAGAGTCGAGAAAACAATAGTATTCATACAAATAAGTCAGATCTGTAAAATAGACACTAAACTCAAGTTTATATGAATAAGACCTAAGTCCAGAGTTAGACGAACAACCAGAAATGTCCACCAGTTTGCTAGCAGTGAGAATGATCTGCCTGGTATACCTCACTGTGTGAGAATTGTTTCTTTACTTGAGTGTTGATGAAAGATTGTAGGAAGCACAAGACACATGATACCTTGGCTGGGACACTTACAGCCACAGAATATTCAGTGAAACATGGCACACTGGTTTGTGCACATTTAGGACATCCAACAACAACATAGATTGGTGCGGATGGAGAACAGTTAGCTACACATAATAAGAGGATTGTTGCACAGGTAGAATTCGTTACACAGGTAGAATATGTTACACTGGTAGAATATGTTACACAGGTAGAATATGTTACACTGGTAGAATATGTTACACAGGTAGAATATGTTACACAGGTAGGGTATGTTACACAGGTAGAATATGTTACACTGGTAGAATATGTTACACTGGTAGAATATGTTACACAGGTAGAATATGTTACACTGGTGGAATATATTACACAGGTAGGGTATGTTACACAGGTACGGTATGTTACTCTTGTAGGGTATGTTACACCCTAGCACCAAGCACACATGGCATGCGCTGTTTGGGGTAGAAAGAGTTAACAGATGATGCACACATATAGTAAATTATTGATCTAACACAAGATAATAGACGCTGAATATGCTCACTGATAATGTTCTGTACTGTTGTCAATGTAACATGCATGCATGCTATTGCACACAACTGTGAGTTGCACGGCCACCGCTTCTATTCACATGCAAGTCATAGACCCCTGCCTGTGGATTCTCTTTGGATGTTTAATTTCAGCTGAACATATAACACCAGGTATACCTGCATCTCTTTATTGTCACATCTGGGTAATCAATTACATCCCTGTTCTCATCTCTTCCTCCTTATTTTCTGTGTTACTGTGTAGAATCCTCATCACTATCTCATCATGTGCTGTTCTTTGTGTTACTGTCCAGAATCTTATCAGTATCTCATCATGTTCTGTTCTGTGTGTTACTGTCCAGAATCCTCATCAGTATCTCATCATGTGCTGTTCTGCATCAGGATTGAACATTACAACCATTTGTTTCTGCATTTCTTTCAGCCATGTTTGTTGTTGGCCTTTTCCTGTTTCAAACTGTGTCTTCTATCCCCCAGAAACTCTGTTAATTTCTTGTTTGTTCCATGCCTTGTTGTCAGGTAATGGCTTTAATCTCTCTGCATAATGTAGCCCCGTTTTGTTCTAGTGCTGTTGGTCAGTTCATATTTTCAGATGTTACATAGCAAGCCAAACTCTCATGTATCTGCTCTCTTTTTCCCTATGTAGCCCCGTTTTGTTCTAGTGCTGTTGATCAGTTCATATTTTCAGATGTTACATAGCAGGCCAAACTCTCATGTATCTGCTCTCTTTCTCCCTGTCCGCTTTCTTTCTTGCATTTTGCTTGTCCATTGTTTCTTGTCTGTTAACATTACCAGACGACCTGTACATCTCTTTCTGATGTCTGAGGTGAGGATTTGTTCTGCCTGGACTTTCACTGGAACAATGTTTCTGATGTCTGAGGTGAGGATTTGTTCTGCCTGGACTTTCACTGGAACAATGTTTCTGATGTCTGAGGTGAGGATTTGTTCTGCCTGGACTTTCACTGGAACAATGTTTCTGATGTCTGAGGTGAGGATTTGTTCTGCCTGGACTTTCACTGGAACAATGTTTCTGATGTCTGAGGTGAGGATTTGTTCTGCCTGGACTTTCACTGGAACAATGTTTCTGATGTCTGAGGTGAGGATTTGTTCTGCCTGGACTTTCACTGGAACAATGTTTCTGATGTCTGAGGTGAGGATTTGTTCTGCCTGGACTTTCACTGGAACAATGTTTCTGATGTCTGAGGTGAGGATTTGTTCTGCCTGGACTTTCACTGGAACAATGTTTCTGATGTCTGAGGTGAGGATTTGTTCTGCCTGGACTTTCACTGGAACAATGTTTCTGATGTCTGAGGTGAGGATTTTTGTTTTGATTCTGCCTGGACTTTCACTGGAACAATGTTTCTGATGTCTGAGGTGAGGATTTGTTCTGCCTGGACTTTCACTGGAACAATGTTTCTGATGTCTGAGGTGAGGATTTGTTCTGCCTGGACTTTCACTGGAACAATGTTTCTGATGTCTGAGGTGAGGATTTGTTCTGCCTGGACTTTCACTGGAACAATGTTTCTGATGTCTGAGGTGAGGATTTGTTCTGCCTGGACTTTCACTGGAACAATGTTTCTGATGTCTGAGGTGAGGATTTGTTCTGCCTGGACTTTCACTGGAACAATGTTTCTGATGTCTGAGGTGAGGATTTGTTCTGCCTGGACTTTCACTGGAACAATGTTTCTGATGTCTGAGGTGAGGATTTGTTCTGCCTGGACTTTCACTGGAACAATGTTTCTGATGTCTGAGGTGAGGATTTGTTCTGCCTGGACTTTCACTGGAACAATGTTTCTGATGTCTGAGGTGAGGATTTGTTCTGCCTGGACTTTCACTGGAACAATGTTTCTGATGTCTGAGGTGAGGATTTTGTTCTGCCTGGACTTTCACTGGAACAATGTTTCTGATGTCTGAGGTGAGGATTTGTTCTGCCTGGACTTTCACTGGAACAATGTTTCTGATGTCTGAGGTGAGGATTTGTTCTGCCTGGACTTTCACTGGAACAATGTTTCTGATGTCTGAGGTGAGGATTTGTTCTGCCTGGACTTTCACTGGAACAATGTTTCTGATGTCTGAGGTGAGGATTTGTTCTGCCTGGACTTTCACTGGAACAATGTTTCTGATGTCTGAGGTGAGGATTTGTTCTGCCTGGACTTTTCACTGGAACAATGTTTCTGATGTCTGAGGTGAGGATTTGTTCTGCCTGGACTTTCACTGGAACAATGTTTTCTGATGTCTGAGGTGAGGATTTGTTCTGCCTGGACTTTCACTGGAACAATGTTTCTGATGTCTGAGGTGAGGATTTGTTCTGCCTGGACTTTCACTGGAACAATGTTTCTGATGTCTGAGGTGAGGATTTGTTCTGCCTGGACTTTCACTGGAACAATGTTTCTGATGTCTGAGGTGAGGATTTGTTCTGCCTGGACTTTCACTGGAACAATGTTTCTGATGTCTGAGGTGAGGATTTGTTCTGCCTGGACTTTCACTGGAACAATGTTTCTGATGTCTGAGGTGAGGATTTGTTCTGCCTGGACTTTCACTGGAACAATGTTTCTGATGTCTGAGGTGAGGATTTGTTCTGCCTGGACTTTCACTGGAACAATGTTTCTGATGTCTGAGGTGAGGATTTGTTCTGCCTGGACTTTCACTGGAACAATGTTTCTGATGTCTGAGGTGAGGATTTGTTCTGCCTGGACTTTCACTGGAACAATGTTTCTGATGTCTGAGGTGAGGATTTGTTCTGCCTGGACTTTCACTGGAACAATGTTTCTGATGTCTGAGGTGAGGATTTGTTCTGCCTGGACTTTCACTGGAACAATGTTTCTGATGTCTGAGGTGAGGATTTGTTCTGCCTGGACTTTCACTGGAACAATGTTTCTGATGTCTGAGGTGAGGATTTGTTCTGCCTGGACTTTCACTGGAACAATGTTTCTGATGTCTGAGGTGAGGATTTGTTCTGCCTGGACTTTCACTGGAACAATGTTTCTGATGTCTGAGGTGAGGATTTGTTCTGCCTGGACTTTCACTGGAACAATGTTTTCTGATGTCTGAGGTGAGGATTTGTTCTGCCTGGACTTTCACTGGAACAATGTTTCTGATGTCTGAGGTGAGGATTTGTTCTGCCTGGACTTTCACTGGAACAATGTTTCTGATGTCTGAGGTGAGGATTTGTTCTGCCTGGACTTTCACTGGAACAATGTTTCTGATGTCTGAGGTGAGGATTTGTTCTGCCTGGACTTTCACTGGAACAATGTTTCTGATGTCTGAGGTGAGGATTTGTTCTGCCTGGACTTTCACTGGAACAATGTTTCTGATGTCTGAGGTGAGGATTTGTTCTGCCTGGACTTTCACTGGAACAATGTTTCTGATGTCTGAGGTGAGGATGTGACTGCCTGGACTTTCACTGGAACAATGTTTCTGATGTCTGAGGTGAGGATTTGTTCTGCCTGGACTTTCACTGGAACAATGTTTCTGATGTCTGAGGTGAGGATTTGTTCTGCCTGGACTTTCACTGGAACAATGTTTCTGATGTCTGAGGTGAGGATTTGTTCTGCCTGGACTTTCACTGGAACAATGTTTCTGATGTCTGAGGTGAGGATTTGTTCTGCCTGGACTTTCACTGGAACAATGTTTCTGATGTCTGAGGTGAGGATTTGTTCTGCCTGGACTTTCACTGGAACAATGTTTCTGATGTCTGAGGTGAGGATTTGTTCTGCCTGGACTTTCACTGGAACAATGTTTCTGATGTCTGAGGTGAGGATTTGTTCTGCCTGGACTTTCACTGGAACAATGTTTCTGATGTCTGAGGTGAGGATTTGTTCTGCCTGGACTTTCACTGGAACAATGTTTCTGATGTCTGAGGTGAGGATTTGTTCTGCCTGGACTTTCACTGGAACAATGTTTCTGATGTCTGAGGTGAGGATTTGTTCTGCCTGGACTTTCACTGGAACAATGTTTCTGATGTCTGAGGTGAGGATTTGTTCTGCCTGGACTTTCACTGGAACAATGTTTCTGATGTCTGAGGTGAGGATTTGTTCTGCCTGGACTTTCACTGGAACAATGTTTCTGATGTCTGAGGTGAGGATTTGTTCTGCCTGGACTTTCACTGGAACAATGTTTCTGATGTCTGAGGTGAGGATTTGTTCTGCCTGGACTTTCACTGGAACAATGTTTCTGATGTCTGAGGTGAGGATTTGTTCTGCCTGGACTTTCACTGGAACAATGTTTGTTATTGTTTTTACTTGACTGTGACATTGTTCGTTTTCTCTGTAAACCTCATGGCTTCCACTGATGTTCATGTTTGTGCTTTGTTCAGCTCCAACAACTGGGGTATCTAATGCAAGGAAGGTAAATATGTGACTTCAGTCTGTCACTGGCATTCTGTGGAGGTAGCAGGTTTTTTACTCTTGTATGCCTGTAGTTTCCAGTGTTTATATCGTCTAGTTAATGGTGTTCTCCAAACTCTGCTACTTTTCTTTACTTCTATAAGTGCTCATCAGTGCTTCTACAGATTTTCACTTCTAAAAGTGCTCGTCAGTGCTGCTACTTTTCTTTGCTTCTGTAAGTGTTCATAAGTGCCTGTGAGTGTAATTACCACCTACTTAGACTCTTAACTGTTCTATGTCTAGTAATCCAAACAGGTGGTAGCCTCTTGTTGACACATTCTGTCCTGACATATTTCTTCATCACTAAGAAAGGAGCAGATTGTGAAGAAAGGAACTACTTACCAGGTCTCATAATTCTGTAGACTAATGTTGTAATATTTCACGCTCTTGCAGCAACATCTGCTTTAAGATTATGTTTACTGTTAAACTGCTATCATTTGATTTTGATCATTTATTTATTTGTTATTGTCAAATTTCATTTCTTTTCTCCCTACCATGAATGTATAAATGCCCCCATCTCACATAAAACCACCCAAAACACCCTCTTCTGGCCTACAATGACACCCTGCTGCACTGGTATACAGCTGCTGCTGCTGCTGACACCACTGCATCCAGCACTAGCAGCACTCCCCCCAGGCCAGCACCCAGAGCCCCGCCCCGGCCTCCACCACCTGCAATCCCCACTGCAGCACCCACCTCGACAGCAGCCACCTTATCAGCAGCTGGAGTCACAGCAGCATCATCATCAGATGGTAATACAGGTTTCTTGATATTATGGTTGTTAGTTCTACTGAGTCTGTTATTTATTAGGGGAGCCAACATGGTGTAGCAGTTAGATTCTCGCCTGCAGATCTGAAGGTCATGGGTTCGAGTTCCAGCAGAATCATACCCTTTTTTTTTAATGATCTTGTCTGCCAGGTCGACCCAACCTTAAATGAGTACCAGGCAATGTGCTGGGAAGTAAAGGTGGCCGGTGTGATGTTGACCACATCACTCTCCAAGTGCTGAGTGGTCTCTACACTATAGGGCTAGCCCTGAGTGCCCAGTACACCTGAAAGCATGGCAATTGGTGCTTTTACTGTGCTATATGTGTCCTCAGTCTTGTGTACAGCTTCATGCTTTAAGTGTTAGTTTCCTGTACCCAGCATGCTGTGTTGCTCATACCCAAGTTGTTGTTTGTCCCAGATATCACTTTTTTGGCACTTGTCACATTGTGATGCCTTTGAGATTTTTTAATTTTGTGTGTGTTCTGTGTTATGATTGTTTCCTTCCAGTAGTCATTGTGGTCCCCCCCCCCCCTCCCTTTTCCCACCTTAGTTGAGCATTAAGATGAAACATTTACATAGCATTGCTGTGTGTGAACAATTTGTATGTGTTATTTGCAGTGTTCTTATGTGTTTATCTGGAGTGATGGGCAGTTATTTATAGTGTCAAGTCAATGGATGATGATATCAGTAGGCAACTTTTGTGGTCCAGAGGCTAGACTCTGGCCTGCCAGCCTCAAGGGCTAGGGTTTGAAGTCTTATCTTGGCAGATTTCCTCCCAAATTGACCTGAACTCTCAGTTCGGCCAAACCTTAAATGGGTAGTATCCTGGTAAGTAAAGGCAGCTGCTGCAACCCTAGAGCTGTACTGGTGGCAAAGCCCGGCTCTCTAGCGTAGTTGGCTAAACCGGATTGCGTGGAGACCGGGTGACGAACTCCTTGTGGTCCGGGTTCAGTCCTGGGGGTAGGCAGGAAAGCCACATTTTCTCCCAGATTTACATTATTTACAATGGAATAAAGGCCGAAAGGTTGCGATATCCATAATACCGAGTCTAAGGGTTAACAACTCATGGCTTCTGGATACTAAAACAAACAATAAACACACTGGTGGCAAACCATAGTCCTGTCTCTGCTGGGGGGGGGGGGCAGTGCTCCTAGAGCTGTACTGGTGGCAAACCATAGTCCTGTCTCTGCTGGGGGGGGGGGGCAGTGCTCCTAGAGCTGTTACTGGTGGCAAACCATAGTCCTGTCTCTGCTGGGGGGGGGGGGGGGGCAGTGCTCCTAGAGCTGTACTGGTGGCAAACCATAGTCCTGTCTCTGCTGGGGGGGGGGGGGGGCAGTGCTCCTAGAGCTGTACTGGTGGCAAACCATAGTCCCCTGTCTCTGCTGGGGGGGGGGGGGGGGCAGTGCTTCTAGACCCTGTACTGGTGGCAAACCATAGTCCTGGTCTCTGCTGGGGGGTGGGGGGGTGGGCAGGGCAGTGCTCCTATAGCTGTACTGGTGGCAAACCATAGTCCTGTCTCTGCTGGGGGGGGGGGCAGTGCTCCTATAGCTGTACTGGTGGCAAACCATAGTCCTGTCTCTGCTGGGGGGGGGGGGGGGGGCAGGGCAGTGCTCCTAGAGCTGTACTGGTGGCAAAACCATAGTCCTGTCTCTGCTGGGGGGGGGGCAGTGCTCCTAGAGCTGTACTGGTGGCAAACCATAGTCCTGGTCTCTGCTGGCTGGGGGGGGGGCAGTGCTCCTAGAGCTGTACTGGTGGCAAAACCATAGTCCTGTCTCTGCTGGGGGGGGGGGGGCAGTGCTTCTAGACCTGTACTGGTGGCAAACCATAGTCCTGTCTCTGCTGGGGGGGGGGCAGTGCTCCTATAGCTGTACTGGTGGCAAACCATAGTCCTGTCTCTGCTGGGGGGGGGGCAGTGCTCCTAGAGCTGTACTGGTGGCAAAACATAGTCCTGTCTCTGCTGGGGGGGGGGGCAGTGCTTCTAGACCTGTACTGGTGGCAAAACATAGTCCTGTCTCTGCTGGGGGGGGGGGGGGGGGGGCAGTGCTTCTAGACCTGTACTGGTGGCAAACCATAGTCCTGTCTCTGCTGGGGATTGGGCAGGGCAGTGCTCCTAGAGCTGTACTGGTGGCAAACCATAGTCCTGTCTCTGCTGGGGATTGAACCTAGACCATGTCTTCAGAGGCCAGTGCTCCTAGAGCTGTACTGGTGGCAAACCATAGTCCTGTCTCTGCTGGGGGGGGGGGGGGGGTGGGGGGGGGGGCAGGGCAGTGCTCCTAGAGCTGTACTGGTGGCCAAACCATAGTCCTGTCTCTGCTGGGGGGGGGGGGGGCAGTGCTCCTATAGCTGTACTGGTGGCAAACCATAGTCCTGTCTCTGCGGGGGGGGGGGGGGGGGGGGGGGGGGGAGGGGGGCAGTGCTCCTAGAGCTGTACTGGTGGCAAAACCATAGTCCTGTCTCTGCTGGGGGGGGGGGCAGTGCTCCTATAGCTGTACTAGTTGGCAAAACCCCATAGTCCTGTCTCTGCTGGGGGGGGGGGGGGGGTGGGGGGGGGGGGGGCTAGTGCTGCCAGTGCTCCTATAGAGCTGTTACTGGTGGCAAACATAGTCCTGTCTCTGCTGGGGGGGGGGGGGGGGGGGGGCAGTGCTCCTATAGCTGTACTGGTGGCAAAACATAGTCCTGTCTCTGCTGGGGAGTTGAATCTAGATCATTTCTTCAGAGGCCATTGCTCTAATCATGCTTGTTCACTGCAACCCTAGAGCCGCAAGATCAAGATGATCCCTTGTATAAACCATACCTTTATTGTGGGTGCAGAAATTTCGAAGAAAAATAAATATAACAAAGTTATTGAACTCAGTTTCATGCATCGTAGAATCCATAATACTCCTCATCACATTCAAAGCAGTCATCGATATGAGAGTTCTTTACCTTGTCCTCGTCTGTTTTTGATGACGTATCACTGTCTTCATATATCGCCTCATCCTCAGTTCCAGCTGTGACGTTTGAAATGTCACACTTCTTCACATTATCCAAGGATGTTTCACCCAGGTACAAACTCCTCCTGTAGTTGGTTTGTCCACACTATCTGCCTGGGCATTTGTTCCATTCATCTCTCATGGCAGCTTATTTCTGTCGCTCCTGAATCAGCATGAGACCCTGTACGGTATATTTTCTAACAAATCATTTGGTAAGAATCTTACTACTGTGTATAAGATCATATACTGTTTAGGACCCGACATTTTTTGGGAAAATAATTCCATTTTTTATACTAGAAAAAACAGTTATTTGTTGTCTGTTTGCTGAATCCAGCAATTTTTGTTGTTTTATATTAAATCTATTTTGTATTAAGTGAATCTTCTTCTTCTGCCTTTCTATCCCCCAATGGAGCATAAGCCCTCAACCAACTCACACCAAGTCGTTCTATACTTCGCCATTGCATGGAGCTCTCCCCATTGTCCTTCCCATCTTTCAAACTTTCATTTTCCAGCTCTCTTCTCCGTGTGTTTTTGGCCTTCCTTTATTCCTATCCCCTGTGGGTTCCAATGCAAAGAACATTCATAGTTATGCTGTTCTCTTGTTTTCTCAGTGTGTGTCACTATCCAAAGCCAGCATCTTGTTCTTCACCTCTGGTCCACTTGAGCATGTTTAGTTCTCTCCCAAGGTTTTACATTAGTTATTCTATCATACCATTTAATTCCCTCTATTCTGTTGCAGGGTTAGTTGCTGGCCTCTCAAGCAGATGGCAGTCCATCTTCAGGGAAGACACTACTGATTAGTGTACAGCTGGCTTGTTATAGGGGCAGCAGGTCTGTTCTACCCCCCACCTACAGTTCTGTGCAGATAGGAATGATAGTGGGGATTCTCATTGTTTTTCTGTCCTGCATCTGTTGTATTCATCTTGGTTCTTCTTGGCATCTCTTGTATCCTTATTGCAAAGGCTTTCAATTGTCCAGTCATAACCATTTATAATTTGGTCGCAGTTAAATATTTTTTCCTCCTGATTGTAGATAACACATGTGATTTGATGAGCAGCTTTCAGGCAGTTATGTTTGAGCTGATCTCTTCGCTGTGTTTTTTTTATTCTGTTACATTTTAAAAGTTCTTTCCCATGTGACATTTTATTTGTTGTCGAGTGAGTAGTAAACAAAAATGTAATCCATCTTTAGCAGGTTCCTCCACTCCATCGGCTCCTGGTTCTCACGCCTCGCCAGTGCCAGCCCACCCAGGACAGTCACCTAATCCATATGGTAAGTCTGTTGGACATTTGGCCAGCTTTATGTTGGGTTATTAAAGTAGGCAGTCCCATTTCTCCTACAGATGGCATTTGAGAAGTGTTTGCCTCTCACATATTCTAGGCTGTCCAAAAAACTTGCCCAAATATGAGATGCAATTTGTGTGTGTGTGTGTGTGTGTGTTATTTTAAAGCCACGCCCAGGCTGTTGTCGGGGACCTTAATATAATCTATTTGTTGAACAGGGTTTCTGGGACATACCCAGGTGATTCTCATCTGAGTGGTGGCTTTTTGTGTCACTGGATGATTATACAGGTGTGGGATTGAATGTCACTCACTTATATTCTAGGCTACACACACAGTGAGGTGGGTATCAGTCAACTTCCTCGCCAGATTGTTGTCAGAGAATTATACAAATTATCTGGTCCCCATTTTACAGTTATAAGTTTGCAAGCACAAATGCAGTACCTGACAGTGTAGGTACAGTCTTGTTTACTGACCGTATCTATACTGGACAGGAGAATGTTTCCCCTGACTGCTGGACACTGAACCCA
This sequence comes from Candidula unifasciata, assembly GCA_905116865.2. Classification (NCBI taxonomy): domain Eukaryota; kingdom Metazoa; phylum Mollusca; class Gastropoda; order Stylommatophora; family Geomitridae; genus Candidula; species Candidula unifasciata. The sequence continues at coordinate 518,940 of CAJHNH020004502.1, forward strand.
GGCCACTGTTCGGACAGGCTTGCACACTAACTACTTTGCCGTTGTGGCTACTTGCAACATTATAAAGTTCACCCAGCTCTTGTAGCCACGGACATGCATTCTTGTCACTGATTCTAGACTGAGCAGTTGTACATTTTCGGTTCTAAAAGAGTTAACAGTAGCGAGGCTCTGGAACAGAATGAGTGGAAATATCCAGTGAGTTAGCTGCATTGTACAACCAACCCCGGCATTGTTTGGCTGTTTGGAATTTTACCAAGCAGTTTTACTTTCAGTAGTTGTTATTCTTTATGACTTGAAGAATCAGTGAATGGTTACAAGGCACAATTGCTCATCTGTATCCTTCTGGGTATTGGCTCATGCAGCAGCATCATGATGAATACCTGGCTCTTGCCTAACTGTAAGTTTCTAGTCCTCTAAGGCTTGAACACAGCAAAGGTTTTGGCCCGCTTCATTAGGCAGACATCATCAAATCCTTGGCTAATAAATGACTCCAGCAGTTTCTGTATGAAACATTTGGTCTAGTGTTATGAATAATGCATGTGAATATTTGTCAACTGTTGAATTTCTCAGAAAGTGAGTTGGTTACCTGGTTTAGATGTAAGTTGCAATTTGTTGGATTTGCAAGAGCTGAACATTCAAAGAATGGATTTGGAGTGATTCTGCACAAGAAAATAATGATTGTGATGACAATGAAGATTTTGTTAAGGATGTCATGTTAATCATTTGTCTCTCTTTTTCTCTCCTAGGCTACCCTAGCCCCAGCTGGCAGTCTCCATACTCTGCCTACCCTGGCCAGGGTTATCCCACCGTACAGATGCCTGGTAACTTCAACACCTACAACCCTTACCTGGCCTATCCCCAGTCCCCCTACCCCCCACAGGGACAACCATTTGGACAGCCCTACCCTGGACATCCGCCGTATCCACAGCAGCAGCCACCCCCACCCCAGGCAGGTTATCCGTATCCAGGATATCCACCGCAGTATTGACAAACACAGCAGTGTTGATGTGGTAAGCTGTTTGTATGTCTGTCTCTGGTAGATGGTCAGATGTGTAGATTTGAATAAACACTTGTTCAGATTATATCAGCTTGTCTTGTGGATTATGGGGCCCCATTGGGGTGTGGGGGGGGGGGGGGGGGGGGGGGGGGGGGGGGGGGGGTCCAGATAGATTCCCTGCCTCCCTAAGAAGTATGTTGTAAAGAATGACTGGGTAGAAGTGTTCCATGAGAGTCCATCTGCCTGAATAGTGACAAACCAACAGTCTGCATACACCTGATCTGTAGAATAGATCTGCATGCATAATTCAAGTCCTGGAACAAGTCTTAAGCTGTGAGATGGATGCATGGACGAACAACCAGAACTGTCTATCAGTGTTTACAGCCAATCAATGCTAAGAAGAGGACATAGTTAACCCACAAATAATAGATAATCTAAAACGGTAGATATGATAACTGCCAAATGATTGATCAGGTGTGATTGGATCTGGTGCATGGACTTGGAACTACCATTGAACTGTCTATGTCAGCATGGTTACAGACATAGGGGGTGAATTGTCTGGGTGTGGGTAGCAGATGTAGCCCAGCATGGTACTGACTGACCTCATCCATGCACCGCTGATTGGTGTGGGTAGCAGATGTAGCCCAGCATGGTACTGACTGACCTCATCCATGCACCGCTGATTGGTGTGGGTAGCAGATGTAGCCCAGCATGGTACTGACTGACCTCATCCATGCACCGCTGATTGGTGTGGGTAGCAGATGTAGCCCAGCATGGTACTGACTGACATCATCCATGCACCGCTGATTGGTGTGCTAGCAGATGTGCCCAGTGGGATTGGTGGGTCAGATGTAGCCCAGCATGGTACTGACTGACATCATCCATGCACTGCTGATTGATGTGGGTAGCAGATGTAGCCCAGCATGGTACTGACTGACATCATCCATGCACTGCTGATTGGTGTGGGTAGCAGATGTAGCCCAGCATGGTACTGATGGACCTCATCCATGCACTGCTGATTGGTGTGGGTAGCAAGATGTACATGGTAACTGATGGACCTCATCCATGCACGCTGATTGGTGTGGGTAGCAGATGTAGCCTAGCATGGTATGACTGACATCATCCATGCACTCTGATTGGTGTGGGGGTAGCAGATGTAGCTGGGTGTGGGTAACAAATGTAGCCATCCAGCATGGCCTAGCATGGTACTGACTGACATCATCCATGCACTGCTGACTGCTGATTGGTGTGGGTAGCAGATGTAGCCCAGCATGGTACTGATGGACCTCATCCATGCACTTGGGTAGCAGAGATGGACCTCATCCATGCACTGCTGATTGGTGTGGGTAGCAGATGTAGCCTAGCATGGTACTGACTGACATCATCCATGCACTGCTGATTGATGTGGGTAGCAGATGTAGCCTAGCATGGTACTGACTGACATCATCCATGCACTGCTGATTGATGTGGGTAGCAGATGTAGCCCAGCATGGTACTGACATCATTCATGCACCGCTGATTGGTCTGGGCGTGGGTAGCAGATGTAGCCCAGCATGATACTGACTGACATCATCCATACACTGCTGATTGATGTGGGTAGCAGATGTAGCCCAGCATGGTACTGACATCATCCATGCACCGCTGATTGGTCTGGGTGTGGGTAGCAGATGTAGCCCAGCATGATACTGACATCATCCATGCACCGCTGATTGGTGTGGGTAGCAGATGTAGCCCAGCATAGTACTGACTGACATCATCCATGCACCGCTGATTGGTGTGGGTAGCAGATGTAGCCCAGCATGGTACTGACTGACATCATCCATGCACCGCTGATTGGTGTGGGTGTAGACCTACTTGGAGTGGAGAGCAGTCCTTGACCTGATCTGACCTTCCTCTGCTTTGTGCTCACTGTCTATAAACTGTGGTGGAAAAGTACTGGTTGTTTGTCCACTTCTTGACTTGTCTTATTGCAGAACTAGATTTGTTGTCAACACCTATTTTACAGATCTGGTTTATTTTAAAGCAGATTGGTGATTCCTTGCCTCCAGGCAGATGCACTCTGACTTCAAAGGATACACTGTCTGATTAGTTTACTTTTATGAAATGGTTGGGTGGCAGTGGGTCTATTGTTTTCCCCAGAACCCATACAGGTTCGACGTGGCCTAATCTCTCAGAGGTTAAACTGTAATGGAAGATGTATAATGCCAGTCATTGGCAGTGCCGGAGACAGAATTTAGAGAGAAACAGTTCTAAATTAAAGAATATTCAACTTCATCTAGTGAAAAAACTGCATCCTGTGACAGGACAAAACAGCTCATATGTGTATCAGGTGTCATCAATCAGCGGGTCTTTCACAGAACATATTGTTACGGCACACCTGAAAGTCTCTTTCTCTCGTCACTTCTCCAGGTTTCATAGCCAGTACATCTAAGTTTTCTTGATCCACATTCCTAGGGGGCCTGCCTCTGTCTTGTTTTCTGAAAACTGTATGCTCTTGACTGTTCTCTCCAGGCCACCATGACATTTAATATGGGCAAAATATCTCAGCTTTCAAGAGAGTATGCTGTTTATGAGCCAGTTCTGGTTGCTCATCATTTAGGATGCAGTGTTTTTCTTTTTGCTCCATGGTATTCTAAGAATTTTTCTGTAGCATTTCCTTTTAAAACACCGATTTTTTTCTTTCTCACTCTTATTAGTTGTTCATATCTCAGACCTTTCAGAAAAATGATGATGATGATTGCACAACCTGACACAGAAGGCTGATTGTTCTTGTTTCTGTGTCCCCAGAGCCATGTCAGATGATCAAGGTTGTGGTCTGTCTCCATGGTTACCAACAGCGGCAGCCGCCGCCGCCACGGTGTTGTAGCACTGCACCATGTACAGAGCTCTAGAAGTGTTCTTCTGACTTCATTATTTATTGTTCCACTGTTGTGACTGTTTCTATGACGTTTGCGACTGCTGTGCTGTTTCCACAATATTGTTGGCCTCTTGTATTTGTATATGTTTGTTGATTTTCTTTGGTCAGTAACGTAGCCAGCCCACAGGCAATCAAAATGAATCTTGCAAAGCAGGTGGCTGGTCACATTAAATATTTTAACAGACGTGGCCAGTCAAACTGAATCTTGCAAGAGGCGTGATAAATCAAATTAAATATTTCAACAGACTTGGCCAGTCTAACTGAATCTTGCAAGAGGCGTAGTAAATCAAACTAAATATTTCAACAGACTTGGCCAATCAAACTGAACCATGAAAGGGTTATGGTTGATCAAACTAAATATTTCAACAGACATGGCCAGTCAAACTGAATCTTGCAAGAGGCATGGTAAATCAAACTAAATAATTTAACAGACTTGGCCAGTCGAATTGAATCTTGCAAGAGGCATGGTAAATCAAACTAAATATTTCAACAGACTTGGCCAATCAAACTGAATCTTGCAAGAGGCATGGTAAATCAAACTAAATATTTCAACAGATTTATACAATCAAACTGAACCATGCAAGGGACATGGCAGATGAAACTCAATATTTGGAAAAGTGTGGCCAGTGAAACAATTGTGTAAGGGACAGACTGGCCAGTGAAACAATTGTGTAAGGGAGAGACTGGCCAGTGAAACAATTGTGTAAGGGACAGACTGGCCAGTGAAACAATTGTGTAAGGGAGGGACTGGCCAGTGAAACAATTGTGTAAGGGACAGACTGGCCAGTGAAACAATTGTGTAAGGGACAGACTGGCCAGTGAAACAATTGTGTAAGGGACAGACTGGCCAGTGAAACAATTGTGTAAGGGACAGACTGGCCAGTGAAACAATTGTGTAAGGGACAGACTGGCCAGTGAAACAATTGTGTAAGGGACAGACTGGCCAGTGAAACAATTGTGTAAGGGACAGACTGGCCAGTGAAACAATTGTGTAAGGGACAGACTGGCCAGTGAAACAATTGTGTAAGGGACAGACTGGCCAGTGAAACAATTGTGTAAGGGAGGGACTGGCCAGTGAAACAATTGTGTAAGGGAGGGACTGGCCAGTGAAACAATTGTGTAAGGGACAGACTGGCCAGTGAAACAATTGTGTAAGGGAGAGACTGGCCAGTGAAACAATTGTGTAAGGGGACAGACTGGCCAGTGAAACAATTGTGTAAGGGACAGACTGGCCAGTGAAACAATTGTGTAAGGGACAGACTGGCCAGTGAAACAATTGTGTAAGGGACAGACTGGCCAGTGAAACAATTGTGTAAGGGACAGACTGGCCAGTGAAACAATTGTGTAAGGGAGAGACTGGCCAGTGAAACAATTGTGTAAGGGAGAGACTGGCCAGTGAAACAATTGTGTAAGGGACAGACTGGCCAGTGAAACAATTGTGTAAGGGAGAGACTGGCCAGTGAAACAATTGTGTAAGGGACAGACTGGCCAGTGAAACAATTGTGTAAGGGACAGACTGGCCAGTGAAACAATTGTGTAAGGGACGGACTGGCCAGTGAAACAATTGTGTAAGGGACAGACTGGCCAGTGAAACAATTGTGTAAGGGACAGACTGGCCAGTGAAACAATTGTGTAAGGGAGAGACTGGCCAGTGAAACAATTGTGTAAGGGACAGACTGGCCAGTGAAACTAAATTTTTCACATAACATGGCTAGTCAAACTGGATCCTTCAAGAAAAGTGGCCAACGACATTCTATCTTACAAATAAAATGGTCAACTGTTGAATTGTAAGATAATTAACCAATCGAATCCCAGCTTATAAATAACTGCAATAGCAAAATAGCTTTTTCCTACATATGTTAAGACAGATACGTATCCATGAAGATGTAGTAAATAAAACATAACCTCATTGTAGGCAACGCAAGTCAGTTTGACTAACATACAAACTAGGGCTGTACCGAATATTCGCTTTGTATTCGCTTCGGGGCCGAATAGTGGACCCAATAACTATTCGGTATTCGGCCGAATAATTGCGGTCGGGCCGAATACGAATAGTGGCTACCTCACAACCGTTTCTGGACTGGTGGGAAAAAAACATCAAGACTTCCCACCTTGGTTTATATTGTGAAGCGTTATCTTTGTGCACCACCTACGAGCGTACCAAGTGCCCCTTTATTTCCATCTTGCATGTGTTGCGAGTATAGTGTTTTTAGGTGTGTTGCTGTAGAAACAAAATGCAACACTTAAAAATGTAAGAGGGGCAGAAAAGCAAGTGTTCTAGTGTTGTCGGCTTGATTTCTTTGAGTGGAGTGTCCTCTTCGTTGATTCTTTGAAGTAACAGGAGTTCGTCATCATTTATAGGTGTCGTATCTGTTCTTTCGTCGTTTCGTGGAAACGGCAGCGGCTGAATGTTTTGATCGACGTTCGGTTTCTTGATTGTCTTTGTTGTTTGATCTTCTGGCGTTGGCCGCCCGGCGTCTGGTTTCGTAAGCTCGCGGGGGGCTGGGCGACTTGTAAGGACGGCATTGTTTTCTTCGTCAGCGTTATTTTTGTTTTTGATGTTTCGCCTTGTGGGTTTTCATTTTGACTCTCTGTATTTGTCGTATTTTCCTGTTTAGTACAGCTGGAAATACCTTCAGTGAGACAAAAAGCTGGCCTAATGCTGACAACATAGAACTAAGGTTTTTCATGGAGGTGTGTCAGCACACGAACTAATACGTGCTGAAGGAGATCGCAGATTGTGGCGAGGCATAATCGCCCATGCCAGCCGGCAAAGCACATGATGATGATGATTCACTATTCGTATTCGACCGAATAGTTGGTCCAGCTATTCGTATTCGGCCGAATAGTCAAAATCACTATTCGGTACAGCCGTAATACAAACCAACAAAATATATATCAGATCCAAAACCTTCTTACAAAGGCGCGTGTAAAACAGTTCCCTCTAATGATGATCACAAGCAGCCACACTCACTTATCTACTTAACCACTGGTTCACCTAAACAAAAGCAATTATTGAATTAAATTATTACCTTTTGGTTTTTTCCATTTGTGCTCTAAATTATTTACTGTAATTTTGTTCTGTTACTGGTTGATTATTGCATTAGTCATGTCTGATCTAATTGTTACACAGTAACTTAAATCTCCAGCCAGTTGTAACATTAATCAGATTTGACCTTGCTGTTAGTCTGCAGTAACCTGTTACACTGACCAGATTTGATCTATGTATTACCTCATATTCTGTCTCGTCAATCATTACATTGTCCACATAGATCTACTTTTACATTATCGTCTGTCCCCAGTCTGTCATCACAATGTCCACCAGATTAGATCTTGTCACCTTCAGCTCCTACCCCCAGTTACCATTTACATGAAGCCACTCTCTGCCAGGTATACTAGATAAAATGTGTAATCCCTCCTCTCTCAGCATATTTATGACCTGTACAGTCGCTTGGAGAAGAAAGAGTTCAAGGGCTGCTACAGCACTTGACCACAGATGTCTCCGCTATAAATCTGACCTAAATACTGATGATTGTATTTGCTTGGATGTCAGGTACAATACCAGTCTCACACTGTTGAGATACATGGGTCTGTTCTTAAGGGAAACAGAGGATTGTTACCTGTTGGAGTCGAACAGATCACAACTCAGGTCTCTGCTGCATGAGGCTGCCGGGTCAGCTATGTGCTAGGCTCTCTGTCCTTTACACAGTTCTCCCGGTGAGACACCAGCAAGACCACACTGTAATTGCAGCCTTGAAATGTGTGCACAGTTCGAATAAGACACCACCAAGGCCACACTGTAGTTGCAGCCTTGAAATGTGTGCACAGTTTGGATAAGACACCAACAAGACCAGGCCATGTTGTAGTTACAAACTTAACATCTGTACTATTTGTTGTATACAAGATGATGGATAGTCCGATACCTTGATAGTATCATCATCAAAGGGCTTGTGCGGTTGGGACTTCAGACATGTGTACACAAATTGCTGGATAATAAGTACTTTCTTTATTGACCAATTGAAATCAAAAGTAATTTTGTACATTCAATCTGTGTGATACACTTACACCTGTACACACAGTTTGTTGTACATGAGCTCACTCATTGCTGTTGCTAGTTAGGTTGTGAATATTGGGACATTTGAATCTGAATCCCTGACTACCACTAGCCAGCCCATAAATGTGGGATCACAGAAACATACACACACTGTATTGTTTGACATACACAACGAATGTGTAGTTATGTCATGTTATAGGTGTCAGCATTTGTAAGCACTCATAGATCACAACAGATTTTGATATCAGCACACACAGTAATCAGCAACATTAGAAGCTATTTAAATTTCTAAGATCATCGCCATATTGTGTTTACTGGAAAACTTGCAGACTTTTTTGCCTGTCATCACCACAGACTTTTACTGTTCTGTTCACTGGCTGGTCTAGTCTTTGCCAGGTTTTTTCCCCCTGTTGTCTTTCTAATTTCATTTCATTTACATGTGTAACATGCCTCCCTCTTATTACTGCCACAGATCTGTTTTGAAAATTATATTGTTATTATCATGATTGCCATACACTTCTGTTTTTTTTAAATTTTTTTATTTCTTTGATTGTTATTATGATTTATATTAATGTTGCCACCATCTGATGTATTCTTCTGTTATTTTCTATCCTTTTTTCTGAGTGTCCCATCGCTGTATATTACTGATGTAATTATTGTGGTGTTCACTGCCTGTTATTCTGTCTCCATGGTATTGTTGCAGTACATGACAATGTTGCCCAACTCCTCTACAAGCATTCCTAGATCAAACATATCTGCAGAATATCTATGCCAAACTCACTTCCAGCCTGACCAGGCATTGCCTGTCATCGACTTCAGCTTTAATATGTATGCAACGAATGAAATACTTGCAGCACTTTGTTGTGCTGTGATTTGTTTATTTGCTTGTAAGGGTGTATGTGTGTAAAATTCATTTTGTATATTACTCTGTGGAACCGGAGTTTGATGCCACATCTGCGTAGTCAGTTAATTATTCTATGTTGAATATTCTTTCTTTGTTACATTTTTTCTAGTCTTGAATTTTGAAATAACAGACATTTTACGAGGCAGTCTTCTGTCTGTGGCTTTTGTTTACTTTACCATTCCAATCCCAGTTTGTCTGGATTTGAGATGCATCGTTTGATAACAGCGTGATTTCTCTGCAGGCCTCCGTTACAGCATTAGTTTATTGTACAATAGCAGTTCTACTGAAGCTGGTTCATTTTTGGTCCCTGTCCACTTCTACCTTGTGTAATCATGATTTACTGTCATCTTTAGTGTCATTACACACACTGTTTTGAGTTGTCAGTGAGATCTGTTCGTAGCTTTAGTATCCTTTACACACCATTTTAAGTTGTCTGTCTGTTGTGTTCTAACTTTAGTATTTTTACACGCACTGTCTTGAGATGTTCGGCATACCACCCTCCACACTGACAGACCCTCTTGTTTGTTATTGATTGAACATGGTTAGGTATGCACACACAAGTGTTTTCATGTGAATGAATGCCTGTGTGATTCTGTGGGTCTGATCTTCTGTGTGAATGACTCCACTCCCAGGATATGTGATTCTCTGTTTGTAAATGATTGCCTGTGTGATTCTGAGGGTCTGATACTCTGTGTGATTGACTCGACTCCCAGGATATGTGATTCTCTGTTTGTAAATGATTGCCCTGTGTGATTCTGAGGGTCTGTTACTCTGTGTGATTCTGAGGGTCTGTTACTCTGTGTGATTCTGAGGGTCTGTTACTCTGTGTGATTCATGTTCGGTGTGTAATTCTCTGAGGTAACTGATTCTCCGTGGGTAGCTGATTCTCTTGGTTCCATTCATTTGTATGTGTGTTTGTGATTGCCATAAAATGACATCAAATTAAAGTGTAAATCATCTCTGCACACTGGGGCAGAAGGGGACCCACTAAATATATGATCTGTACAGCCCAGTTGTTAGAGGGGAAAATCAAACCAGAATTTTAAGCAAATCTACATCCCTGGGTTGAACAGAAAAGACAAAATAAGTTCAAGTTATATCTTACATCCTAGGGTAGAAGATGAACGACAAAATAAGTTGAAGGTATATCTTACATCCTAGGGTAGAAGATGAACGACAAAATAAGTCGAAGGTATATCTTACATCCTAGGGTAGAAGATGAACGACAAAATGAAATTGTGCAACATATATACACAAGGGTAGAAAAGGGGAAAAAAGTGGGAACCCTTTTCTACACCCCAGGCTAGAAGAAAGACAAAATAAAATGGTAAGACTTGGCTACACCAACAAGTAGAACAGAAGAGGCTGAATGAATGATTCATTAAAGAATTTGTTTTGTTGGTAATTTTTCAGGTAGACCTTTCCAGTTGTCCAAATGTTTTTTGTAAAGCATTTTACACATATATTTTCCAGTTTTTGTTCGTATATACCCCTTTCATATAAAATCATATACAGCATGCTATATTTTCTTTACCAAGATTTGGAGTCCAGTTGTGTTGATGGTTTCTGTTGTCTCCAGTTGTTGATCCTGGCCATCTTCTGAGTGGCCATTACTAAAACCCTTTAAGAATAAATTAAATGTTTTTGTTTGTTCATGTGCGTGTTGGTTTTTTTTTTCTAGGTGAGTGTCAGTCATCTATTGTTTGTTAATGGTCAGTAGTTTGTTTAGGTTTAGGTTTCAGTGTAGTTCCCACAAGGAGAAATGTGAGGGAAGAAATCTGATCTGGTTACAACCAGTGTTGTTCCCACAAGGAGGAATGTGAGGGAAGAAATCTGATCTGGTTAGAAGTGGTTCCCACAAGGTGGAATGTTTGAGGGAAGAAATCTGATCTGGTTACAAGTGGTTCCCACAAGGTGGAATGTTTGAGGGAAGAAATCTGATCTGGTTACAACCAGTGTTGTTCCCACAAGGAGGAATGTGAGGGAAGAAATCTGATCTGGTTAGAAGTGGTTCCCACAAGGTGGGATGTTTGAGGGAATAAATCCGATCTGGTTACAACCAGTGTGGTTCCCACAAGGAGGAATGTGAGGGAAGAAATCTGATCTGGTTACAAGTGGTTCCCACAAGGTGGGATGTTTGAGGGAAGAAATCAGATCTGGTTACAGCCAGTGTGGTTCCCACAAGGAGGAATGTGAGGGAAGAAATCTGATCTGGTTACAAGTGGTTCCCACAAGGTGGGATGTTTGAGGGAAGAAATCCGATCTGGTTACAACCAGTGTGGTTCCCACAAGGAGGAATGTGAGGGAAGAAATCTGATCTGGTTACAAGTGGTTCCCACAAGGTGGAATGTTTGAGGGAAGAAATCTGACCTGGTTACAAGTGGTTCCCACAGGGAGGAATGTGAGGGAAGAAATCTGATCTGGTTACAAGTGGTTCCCACAAGGTGGGATGTTTGAGGGAAGAAATCTGACCTGGTTACAAGTGGTTCCCACAAGGTGGAATGTTTGAGGGAAGAAATCTGACCTGGTTACAAGTGGTTCCCACAAGGTGGGATGTTTGAGGGAAGAAATCCGATCTGGTTACAAGTGGTTCCCACAAGGTGGGATGTTTGAGGGAAGAAATCTGACCTGGTTACAAGTGGTTCCCACAAGGTGGGATGTTTGAGGGAAGAAATCCGATTGGTTACAACCAGTGTGGTTCCCACAAGGTGGGATGTTTGAGGAAAAAATCTGACCTGGTTACAACCAGTGTGGTTCCCACAAGTGAGGGAGCATATACAGCGTGGGTAGAACCAGTGTGGACTAGAACATTGTGTGTCTACCTGTACATCTTGTGACACTTTCTAGGGGAGACTGAGAACCACTGGATGTGCCTGAATTGCAATGGTGCCCAGTGTTTCCACTAACCATTATCATAACAGACTTTACATAAACAGACTTGATGCTTAGTCTTAATGAAAGATTCAATAATGGATTTCTTGTCTAGTGAAAATCAGCATCTGAAAGGTTGCAAGATAGAAAACATGCAAATAACAAGCTGTCCGTTGCACAGAAAAAAAGTGTTATGATGCTACACAGAACCTTTGTCAGCTCCGGTATTTTTTTTTTGTGTGTGTGTTTTGTTTTTGTTTAATGCAGATGTACCAGTGTCTATTTTGTGTGTTGATGAATGCTTTCTCACTACCACATACATTTTGTCCTTTGTGGTTGTATTCTTGCATTGGCCTATCTGCTCCGTTCTTCTGTGGGTGTCCACAACTTTTGAGTTGGTCTCCATGGAGAAGTGGTCAAACCATTTACTTCGCTCTCTGGAGGTCTTGTGTTTGGTTTGCAGTCTGAGTTGCTCGGTTCCAAGTGCAACTTTTAGAGAGATCTTAAGTGGATTGTTGGAGCTACATTGTTCATGCTTTGTGGGACGCTCTTGGCAATCAATATCTTGTTCTGTGGAGAGAGACTGAACCCTGTAGGATCAAACATGGTGCAATAAAGTCAGTCCTCTTACTTGACATTTAAAGTGCACTTTAGAAAGACCAGTGAAAGAAGATGTTCTGTGATAACAGGAAGTTGTTGACCGACCTGGCACAAAGCCACACAGACAGCCTGAATTTGAAAACGCATAAGACAGGAGAGACAGTCAGTGATGACATCCTTGGGGGGGGGGGGGGGAGAACTAGTGAGGATGATGGTCTGCAACCTAGTTGTTATATATTTAATAATGATGAACTGAAAAGTTTGTTTTCCGTATTCCAAAAGACTACAATCCATATAGCTTTACTTTGATGACAGACAGAAAGCTTGAATAGTAGCAGCATATTCAATTCATGAAACACACTAAACAGTATCAACATGTGAAACAGTATTGAAGAGCATCAAAGCATGAAACACACCAAAGAGTATCAACATGTGAAACAGTATTGAAGAGTATCAACATGAGAAACAGTATTGAAGAGCATCAAAGCATGAAACACACCAAAGAGTATCAACATGTGAAACAGTATTGAAAAGAAGTACAACTTGAATAAAGGGGCTAAGGAATTCTCTTAAGTTTTAGTATTCGCATTTAATAGGGAAAAAAAAGTTAATGACCATTTCCCACTCCTTTAGGCATGTTGGGTATATAGATCTAGACCTGTATTTTATACATCAGTCGGTACTTTCTGTGTGATACGGTCACTATCACACCGGCCGCCTTTATTTCCCATGAATGCACCTGATACCTACTCAAGTCCGGGTCGACCTGGGAGCCACGGACATTTTTAAAGAAAGCCTGATTATGTCAGGTTTGCAGGTAAGTGTCTAGCTGCTACACCAGGGCGACTCCCATTTTAAAATATGTTCGTGTCAGTCAGTTAATAATCATAATACCACACACAACCAAGATTTGAACACACTCCTTTCCCGACAAGTGTGAGGGAGCTAAGCTTCTCAATAATTCTTCCGCTTCTAGTAACGAAGTCGGGCCCAGGCACAACGTGATTGGACGTTCATTCATGCGTCTTGGCTCCTGGAAACGCGTTAGTCTAGGTGGCAGGGGTGTCAGGTTGTATTGTGGCGATGGCCTCACCGGCGACCACGCATGTTCTTTATTACAGGATGTGAGCGTTTTTAACGATATTTACAACTGACCCTAACCCTACAGCCTAGGTCCCACGATAGAGTGCATTCTACACCCCGTGGTTTTTCTTAACATTTTGCGGTGACCTCCAAAACGTTGTGTTGCTCCAGAACAGCAACAGTACCCTCCCGGTCGCCCGCCAATGGTGACAGCTGAAATAAACTAATGTCCTGCTTAAAATCAGAGACGGCTATTAAATACGCACCGTCGCCGGCGGCAGCCACAACAAATACTACACGGCGCGAAATATACCACTTTCATACCATACAAAACGGACACCCCTGTGGTAGAAAGTCTGGCGTGTGAAAGGTCAGAAAGAATGAATGAACGTCCCAGTCAGGTCGTGTTTGGGCTAGTGACTAGTTCCATTCTTCCTGCATAAAACTTCAATGGAAGATAGCATCATGTGACAGCTCCGTCACTGCCAAGAAATATTTGCGTGGGGGGGGGGGGCAGTCCCCTTACACATTTCTACTGAGTGAGACATAATGGGGCAGCCTTATTTAAGTGTGCAAAGATGTATAAAAAATTAAGTATTTTTTTTTATTTGCGCCGAAAGATAAATAAATACTGTATTTAGAGAGGACAAAAAATGAAACGTATAAATAAATACTTCAAAATCAGGTACCGTCTCCACAGTGAAGGTTGGCTGCAATGAATCTCCAACACGTTCTGTCTCTTGTCCTGGTTGTTCACTCTCTCTCATGTTGCTGCCTGTCTATCTCTTGATTTTGTCATTCCACTTGAATCGTTGCCCACCCCTTGCCTCCGACCTTTCCCTCTAGTATGGTTCTCAGCGTGTTATGTCTTTTAATGTGGCCAAAGTATTTCATTTGTCTCTTTTTGTTCTTTCAGCCATTCTCTACTTATGTGTAGCCTTTCCAGAGCCTCTGTTTTAGTTTCCATGAAATACGACCTTTTCTTCTGTATCGAGTCCTATATTTGGACGCCGATGATTCGCTTTTCATGTTGCACTCTGTCAAAGGCCTTCTTGTAATCTATGAAACATGCATAAATACTTTTCTGGACTTCTATATATTATTCAGTTAATATCTTTAGACAAATTATGGCTTCCCTAGTGTCACTATTTTTCCGAAATCCAGAAAATGTTCCTCAGAAATTTTATTGTTTATTTATTTTGAATACTTTCTTGAATGATCTTGAGAAGTATTTTACTTATATGGCTCATCAAACTCACCATTGGAACCTTTCAATCTTTCCAGACGATAGTGTTATATTGCGCTATGAGGAGGCATGAGACTCACATCCCATGGCGATGGCGAGTATGACTAGCAAGACCCGCCCGTGTCAAGAAAAGTCTTCCTCAATGATAGCATGGGATTTCAGAACCATTGTTAACAACATTTGTATGTAAATAGCAGATACTGAACCACTCGAACTCAGAAGACAATACAAAACACTTTTACAGCATGAGAAATTAAAAAGTCTTGAAAGTCGCCCACTGCATTTTAAATTTCAAAAGAGAACAAAAAACAGACTGAAGTGTCAAAACCCCAACCACCTTGCTAGAGAACTGTACAGACAGCACCGAGATCTGCTTGAAAGAGATGTAGCACTGTGCGAAAAACTTAGGCCAGAACCATGGACAAGCAAGCCAGAGAAGGCAAATGTACTCCTAACGGTACCAGGGATCACTTCAAAAGATGCGCAGACGGAGACACAACAGAGAACCCTGGCTCTTGCTATTCTTGATGATAAGTATCCAAACAGCACTTGGACTCCGGTTTTCACCGACGGCTCTGCTACAGATGCAGTCAGAAAGGGGCGTTGTGGAATATACATTAAACCCCCTAGCAGTAGAGCAGAAACTCACTCTCTCTACCAGCAGGTGACATCTGCACTAACTTCAGAGCTGAGGCAACTGCCCTCCTTTCTGCAGTCCAACATCTCATCACTCAAGAACACAGAGGGCACAAAATTGTTATACTTAGTGACTCATTGTCTGTTCTCCAAGCACTATCAAGCAAAAAACAAGACATACTAATTGCAGATCTAAGGACCAACATTGGCTTACTCTCCAAGGAAGCAGAACTGGTCTTGCAGTGGATACCAGCCCACTGTGGTATTCAAGGAAATGAGAGCACAGATGTGTTGGCAAAAGCTGGGAGTCATCTTCCACAACCTCATCCACCACACAGCTACAAGGAAACCAAAACAGCGCTAAAGCAGTCTTTCAAGCGGGAGTGGAGAAGGCAGAATGGAGATTACAGACCAGAGAGTGACAGCATAAACAAACTCAACAGGAAAGAACAAACAACAATTTTTAGACTTCGGACTGGAAACTGTGGTCTTCGAGCACACCTGTACAGGATAGGCATAAAAGAATCTACTGCCTGTGATTTGTGGAGCAGAAAGACAGACCCCTGGGCACATACTACAGTACTGCCCTAACCTCTCCCAGCAAAGACTGGATCTGGCCCAAGGGAGCCACATTGAAAGAGAAGCTATGGGGGACCGGTGGCGACCTTTAACGCACAATCCTATTTGTGACCCAGACGGGACTCAATATTTAGCATGGCTGATATCGAAGGCAGAAGAAGAAGAAGAAGAAGAATCCGTTTCTTTTCAGATGCTCAGCTTTCATCCTTTCTGCAATCATTTCTTCCTTCAGTCTCATTCCCTTCCTGATATGCCCTTTCCATACAACACTGTCCATGGCATTTTGTTCCCATAAGTCCACCTCAATACCTGTATCATTCATGTCCCGCTTGCACACAACTTTATAACGTAGTAGAAGTCGGCATCGACATCTTCTTCCTGTTTTTAATTCACCATAACGGATGTCCTTGGGGACTCTGCTATCCTCTATTCTCCAGGTGTGACCAAGCCACTGAGCCTTCGTAGACTGAGCATGGAAAAGACTGTTGTAGTACCTGCTCTTTCTAATAACTCAGTGAAGTCCCTCCTCTCCATAGCACAAAGCCTAGGCAGTAATGTAGAGACCATCTGTTGCCCATGCGTAATGATCCCTCTCTTGACCTGCCTTGTTTACTCCAAAGGAAAGGTAAAACCAGTACGTTTGGAACGAGGCAGGTTGCAGAAGCTGCCAGATCAGAAGAGCAGTGCTCTTTCTGTCCGCCTGTCAGAGCTTCCCTCCTAGACCAGCTACCAGCCAAGGCGAAAGGTCTGGTCTGCCCTGCCATAACACCAAGTTTTTAGGTTTCTCATCAAACTAGTTGTTCCATAATCCTCATAATCAACGGCTTTTGACCTTTTTGGGCAGTGTGATGAAAATATATGTTTTAAAATCCTTTGAGTGTAGCCTGTATCATATATATTATTGCACATTTCAGTGATGCTGTCAAGGCCAAAGCTGGATAGTGATTTTATCACTTTCGTTGTTATTTTGTCAGGACCAACGGCTTTTCCATGCTTCATATTTTTAATAACCTTCTCCACTTCAGCTTTTAAAACGCTTGGTCTATCAAGAAGATTAAACAGTCGTGGTTTGGTGACTCTGTTATACCAACATAAGTCCTCTTGTATTCAGTCCACCTTGTGATATCTTTTTTCTCAACTAAAATCACTCTATCTTTTCCTCTGATGCACCCATTTCCTGTTAAATGTTCTCTCCTGCTTGTGAATTTTCTTTTGTGCTATGTTTACTTTCTAATTCCTCTTTTTCTGTACATTTCTTCTGAATCCATCTCTCTTCAGCAACTCTGTTCATGTTACGTTCTTTTTTGTCTATAACTTTAAAAAAGAACGTCAGTACCTGTTATAATGGGGCAGCATTGCATCCTTGTCAACTATTTAGGGGTGTCAGCTTAACCCTCACCCCCTAAATGATTTGGGGGAGAGTGGATCAGGGTGCATGAGCCACAGGCTCCGGTGCCTGTCATATGAAACAAATCATGTTCAAACCTGCTGCACTATTCAATGTTTCTCAAATCAGTGATCGCCTGTGCCAGTCGGGATTTACAGATGGCGACTCTTTCAATCTCCCAGTGTGGAGAGTGGAGACCCACTTCCGTGGTTCGAGCAGGAAAGTCAACAACGGACAGTGTCGGGTACAGTATCATCAAAGTTATATCTTATCCACTTTACTTCTCACTAAGGATATCTTTAATGGCGCTAAAGAAAAACGTGTGTCACTAGTGACGTGGCTAACATAATAACAAGAAGTCTCCGACGTTTTTCACCAAGGAAAGGTCTGTTTCAAACGAAACATTCATATACGTACGTCAAGGAGAAGATTCTAAAATCCCTAGCCTAGATCTCATGTAATTATTGTAAAAAAGATAAGATTTGGGCGGGGCACACTTCCTTACAGATGAGTCTATGAAAGTGCTGTTGAACACGTTTTCATAGATTTTGCACATTGAGTGAGGGAGAAAACGGGTGGGCGTTTACAGACGTGTATTGTTTTCTGTTTCTGCTAGGGCGCTAGGCACAGTTCGTTTGTAAGGTGGGGAGGAAAGGATGTTGAATCATAGAGGCATATGTGTCCCTCTGTCTAGAGATGTATGTCCACAGTGGACGGAAAGGACCCGGCTGAGACTAAACTATGATTCATAGCAGATTTTTTGGCTCTCCTCCGAACTTCTACCCCCGCATTATGGCGCCCTGAAATATCCGTACAGCTCAGTACAATAAAAAATATGCGAACTTCCGGCGACAAACGAGTCGCGGCAAAACTAGGATCGGCTCCGTATAGCGAAACAAATGCTCTTAGGGTCTCAGCAATATGTTAATTGCGGACCTGTTTCTGTGACTATGCCTCACCGCCGACCGTATCCCACGCGCCGCTACGCGCGGCGCGGATAGGGGCTAAACTAGATGCCTGGGACTCCCGAGCAGCAGCTACTGCATCTCCTGCAACTTCCTCTAATTAATTTGCTCGTGAGTCTCAGCCATCTAGTTTAGATACTCTCGGTGGTCGGTAGAAGTGCCCAAATTTAAGTCGCCGGAAGTGCGCAATTTACATGTGACTGAGGCCCTCTTAGGGTATATTTTTGGTTTTGATAATTTAGGACTGTTATTCGGAAGATAGCAAACATTTTCTAAATAAAGTTTTTCAAGGTTAGTTATTTGTGTCTACTCAGGTTGCACCCAGTCATGTGTACCACACCAACTCATTTATACCACACCCACTTGTGTGTACTACACCCACTCATGTGTACCATACCCACTCATTTATACCACACCCACTCATGTGTACCACACCCACTCATTTATACCACACCCACTCGTGTGTACCACACCCACTTGTGTGTACCACACCCACTCATTTATACCACACCCACTCGTGTGTACCACACCCACTCATTTATACCACACCCACTCATGTGTACCACACTCACTCATGTGTACCACACCCACTCATTTATACCACACCCACTTGTGTGTACTACACTGAATCTTTTGCATCAGTCAGTCATATGCACCACTGTCAGTCATTTGCACAACTCTCAGTCCTGTGTACGACACCTAGTCAATTGCACCATGAAAATCACACTTAACCGCCTTCACCTGGATCTACACACCTGGTGACGCTGGTGTAAAGTGTAATGAGCGAGCAGACCAACTGGCAAGCAATGCACCAATGCATGTGGGCAGAAGCATTCACCGAGCAGATATTGTCAACGCTGTATGGACTGGGCTAGTGGATAATGATGAATCTCTGGCACTAATGCGATTGTGTGACATGAGAGTAAAGCATGGTGAAGCACTTTCATGCTGCCTTCGAGGCCGAGATAGGAGACATTATAACCAGCTTCTTGTGGGTACAATAAGTAAAAGTACCTTGGAGTGGCTGCTGCATCGGATAACTGAGCACACATGGGAATGTCCAGTTTGCAGTGACATCAGCTGTGACAACATAACATGTGCACCTAACCCCATTATGTGCATAATTTATTTACATGTATCTCCTTGGTTTTCCAAAAATGAAGGTTAGAATAAGAATCTGTCGAGTACATGCATACCTCTGAGTCAGTGCCGACACACAACACCCAACACACAACACCCACCGCACAGTGAAATCAGGAAAATAAAAGGCAGCAGATTAAAGAGAGGACAATCATAGATGGGTCAGGCCTAGGCTATTGTGTAAGAGGTTTGTCCACTTGAGCATGTAGACCTTGAGGAGGAATGGACCTCCAGAGTGTCATACGTCCTTTGTGCATCAAGCTGAACAGAGAATGCAGACAGTAAAACCCAGTGGTTGTGGAAGCATAACTGCAAGCCATCCCGTTCACTGCATCAAGACATCCACCGACATAGCTGTAAGAATCATTCGTGCACAAAATACCCCACTGCATCAAGACATCCACCTGACATAGCTGTAAGAATCATTCCTGTACACAAACTACCCCACTGCAACAAGACATCTGCCGAGCTGTAAGAATCATTCATGCACAAAAAACTATCCCGCTCACTGCAACATGACACCCACACCTTGTGATGGAAAGCAATAGATATTTCTGAATAAATAAAATGCATGTGCTTGTTGAAACTTCATAGTCTCTTTTGTGTGGTCGGCATGCTGGAGATATTTGCTGATGTCTGGTTGATTAGATTTCTAGTATCTTCTCTGTGCGTCTGTTTTCTCAGACATGCTTGTTGTAATTGTTTGTTCCAGTTTGTCAATCTCATGAAGTATTACTAGAATATTGATTGGCTACTTGCACTTGAGTGCTATGACAGTGTATTGTCTTGTCTGGTGATCCTGTCATGTCATGTCTGGTGATACTGTCATGTCTGGTGATCCTGTCATGTCTGGTGATCCTGTCTTGTCTGGTGATCCTGTCATGTCTGGTGATCCTGTCTTGTCTGGTGATCCTGTTATGTCTGGTGATCCTGTGTTTGAATGTCTGACAAAACATATTTTACAAACTCACCTGTGCTACCAGGTTGACCTAGACTCAAAAAGGTGCCAGGACATTTTCTGGGAAGCAAAAGCAGCTGGTGTGATACTGATAACAAGTCTTCTCTCTAAGAGTTTTACACTGTAGACACCAGACTAGCTACATTTGGGATGTCAGTCCAACAGGAGCACATCCCTTGCACAGTGTTAAAACTTATGCGGTTATAATTAGAGAAACATGATCAAGCAAATAACAACAGTTTCTATGTAATGCCCCAACTGATCTGCTTTTGAAACAGTTTATAGAAACAAACTTGACAGTGGTAGAAGATCCATTCTGTCAGTTCAGTTCTCAAGTCCCATACTCAACTGTCACTGATGTCATTGACACTGACACTAGAAGTAAGCCTGTGTATGTGCAAGAACATGTCACTGACACTGGCACTAGAAGTAAGCCTGTGTATGTACAGGAACATGTCACTGACACTGGCACTAGAAGTAAGCCTGTGTATGTACAGGAACATGTCATTGACACTGGCACTAGAAGTAAGCCTGTGTATGTACAGTAACAAGTCACTGACACTGGCACTAGAAGTAAGCCTGTGTATGTACAAGAACCATCAGTAGCAGAGTTTCCCAGCCTTTGAGAGGGCAGTCTGTGAAAGTAACATAGTAACTTTCTTTTCTTTTTGTCTACCATTTCAGAAGCCAAGCTGATGGTGACAACACAAGGAAAAGACAAGTTGGACATTACTTGACTGTATCTGCTGAGGTATATAATTGCATCTGGATGTCATTGTAGCCAGAAATTGCAGATGTATTGGAGGTATTTGGTGGATGAGCTGAAGCCATGGAACACCTGCAGCCCTTGTAGTTGACAATGTGCACGGTTGGCAATCAGACAAGCAGGTTGGCTTGGGGTGACAGCAATCTCCACTTATTATGGCACCAACTTCTCTATAATCTGTCTCACATTATCAGCTTTTAAATTTGATAGGAAATGAGCTATCTTTACAGATTCCCACATTGGAATACATTGAACATATGTAACTTTTTCACACATTGGAATACACGGAACATATATAGCCTTTTCACATTTTGGAAAACACGGAACATATGTAACCTTTTCACGCATTGGAATACACGGAACTTATGTAGCCTTTGTCCACTTCATGTCCTACAGCAGGGAAACAAGTGTTGATATGGAAGCCAACAAGTTGTATCATACATTACCACAGCAGAGACCTTCATCGGCTGCAAGATCACAACCAGCAGTGAAGAGACAGACATTGTCAGGTCATGGGGATGAAAATGTAGAAATAACTGACTCTTTACTGACTTCAGATGTGTCACTTTCAACAAAGCCAACTGCCACTACAAGAGATGAGAAATATTCCAGCACACTACCAAATCAGACATCACAGACGTCTGCTGGGATGTCACTGGGTTCAGATGTGTCACTTTCAACAAAGCCAACTGCCGCTACAAGGGATGAGAAATATTCCAGCACACTACCAAATCAGACATCACAGACGTCTGCTAGGATGTCACTGAGTTCAGAAATGGCAGGCAAAAAACATCAGATGTCAGCTTGTGTGGCTGAGAATGTCGCAGATGTGGCGCTTCTGTTGATGCCAGGTTTGTCCGGTGATCAGGAGACAGATGTCAGAGGAGGGGTCTCTTCTACATTGCCACGGGAAACATCTCCATCAGCTCCTACACCTTCTGCACCACCAACCAAGAGACATTCTGTTCCTATTTATACTCGTGACAGTCCTGAACAGTTGGAGCCACTGATGTCAGCTTCACTTCAGCCGACTGTTTGTGATGGAGATCAAAGGTTTCACAAAGCATCATCTGACACAACATCTGTCCCATACACCACCATCGTCCAGTCCCTGGAAGAAGCAGCTCTGGACAGATATTACTCTCTAGGTCACACGGCTAGCAGTAACAGGCACCTGGAGCCTAGTGGTTTATCAGGCTCACCATCAACACCCTCACGGCAACAGTTTGGTAGCGGAGGCACCAGTGCTGCTCTTAGAATCCCACATCCTGCGTGTGAACAGCCCAGCACATCTGGGTTTTGTTCAGCAACAAAGCTGGAGAAACATTCGTCCCCCAGTCACAGTGCTGGTATGAGTCATGAACCTGGCTTCACACCTGGGACACCAGACATGAACATTGTTGGTCCAGCAGGTGCTTCAGCTACTGCTTTTTCTTATCAAACACCTTCATCGTCACCCACTACCTTACAGTATTCAAGAGCCACAACAGACAGTCTTCCTTCCACAAGTGCTGCGGTAACAAATGTGGAGCAGCCAGAGCCTTACTTTACTACACGTTCATCACAGAGTGGGAGTGGGAGATTTTCAGACAAGATATCACGTCAAACATCTGCTTCATCTGCCACACCATTACATCTTGCAGGATTGGCCGGTGAGATACACCCTTCTCCCACTCATACAGCAGAGCTGATGCTGTCTGGAGGTCTGCCCATGAACCGAAGACGTGCAGGAGCATCACCTGAAGCCCAGCATGTCACCATGAGAGGAACTATCACCAGAGGCAACAGTGTGGGCCAGCCAGTTAAGGTATGTATGGCAGCCGGTTAAGGTATGTGTGATAGCCAGTTACGGTATGTCTGGCAGCCAGTTAAGGTATGTGTGATAGCCAGTTACGGTATGTCTGGCAGCCAGTTAAGGTATGTGTGATAGCCAGTTACGGTATGTATGGCAGCCAGTTAAGGTATGTCTGATAGCCAGTTAAGGTATGTGTGATAGCCAGTTACGGTATGTATGGCAGCCAGTTGAGGTATGTGTGATAGCCAGTTACGGTATGTATGGCAGCCAGTTAAGGTATGTGTGATAGCCAATTAAGGTATGTCTGATAGCCAGTTAAGGTATGTATGATAGCCAGTTAAGGTATGTGTGATAGCCAGTTAAGGTATGTATGGCAGCCAGTTAAGGTATGTGTGATAGCCAGTTAAGGTATGTATGATAGCCAGTTAAGGTATGTATGGTAGCCAGTTAAGGTATGTGTGATAGCCAGTTAAGGTATGTATGGCAGCCAGTTAAGGTATGTGTGATAGCCAGTTAAGGTATGTATGATAGCCAGTTACGGTATGTATGGTAGCCAGTTAAGGTATGTGTGATAGCCAGTTACGGTATGTATGGCAGCCAGTTAAGGTATGTGTGATAGCCAGTTAAGGTATGTATGATAGCCAGTTAAGGTATGTGTGATAGCCAGTTAAGGTATATGTGATAGCCAGTTAAGGTATGTGTGGTAGCCAGTTAAGGTATATGTGATAGCCAGTTAAGGTATGTATGATAGCCAGTTAAGGTATGTATGGTGGCCAGTTAAGGTATGTGTGGTAGCCAGTTAAGGTATGTGTGGCAGCCAGTTAAGGTATGTATGGCAGCCAGTTAAGGTATGTATGGCAGCCAGTTAAGGTATGTATGGCAGCCAGTTAAGGTATGTATGGTAGCCAGTTAAGGTATATGTGATAGCCAGTTAAGGTATGTGTGATAGCCAGTTAAGGTATGTGTGATAGCCAGTTAAGGTATGTGTGATAGCCAGTTAAGGTATGTATGGCAGCCAGTTAAGGTATGTCTGATAGCCAGTTAAGGTATGTGTGGTAGCCAGTTAAGGTATGTCTGATAGCCAGTTAAGGTATGTATGATAGCCAGTTAAGGTATGTGTGATAGCCAGTTAAGGTATGTATGGCAGCCAGTTAAGGTATGTGTGATAGCCAGTTAAGGTATGTGTGATAGCCAGTTAAGGTATGTGTGATAGCCAGTTACGGTATGTGTGATAGCCAGTTAAGGTATGTGTGATAGCCAGTTAAGGTATGTATGGTAGCCAGTTACAGTATGTCTGGCAGCCAGTTGAGGTATGTGTGATAGCCACATGCACACAGACGCTCACATTTCCCCTAACACACGCAGACGCTCACATTTCCCCTAACATACACAGGCGATCACATTTCCCCTAACACACACAGACGCTCACATTTCCACTAACACACACATGCACACAGACGTTCACATTTCCCCTAACACACACAGACGCTCACATTTCCACTAACACACTCATGCACACAGACGTTCACATTTCCCCTAACACACACAGACATTCATATTTCCCCTAACACACACAGACGTTCACATTTCCCCTATCACACACATACACATTGATGCTCACATTTTCCCTAACACACACAGGCGATCACATTTTCCCCAACACACACATACATACAGATGCTCACATTTCCCCTAACACACAGATGATCACTTTTTTCCTAATACATGCAGATGATCACATTTCCCCTAACACACACAGATGATCACATTTCCCCTAACACACACAGATGATCACATTTCCCCTAACACACACAGATTATCACATTTCCCCTAACACACACAGATGATCACATTTTCCCTAACACACACAGATGATCACATTTCCCCTAACACACACAGACGCTCACATTTCCCCTAACACACACAGACGATCACATTTCCCCTAACACACACAGACGATCACATTTCCCCTAACACACACAGACGATCACATTTCCCCTAACACACACAGACGATCACATTTCCCGAGGACAGCCATCAGCAGTCTTGCCACCTTGCAATATCGTAGCCCCTTCCCCCCCCCCCCTCCCCACCAGCAAAAAAGGGCCTCTGAACACACACACAGAGAACTAAATATGAATGTACCATGTTTTACATAATCCATGGAAAAGTCCAGACTAAGAGTTAATTCAGGACTTAAGATGTTTACGCACCCAGATATAAAAGAGGAAAGAGTAGATGTAAACATATTCATATATTTGAGTTACTAGCTTGTCCTGCTGGACAGATATTTCCTGACTTATGTTATCTTCTTTAGGTTCAGCTTGATTTGACGGAGACTGAATTTCTTCGTCTGACCTCACAAGAACCACAGATAAAAGAAGATTTCAAGTGTGGGTGTGGGCGCAGCCGCGGCCCACACATCATTCTCTGGTCTCTTTTATGTATACCAGTGGCCATCGCCATTTCTTTGTGTATTGCCTTTTACAATGGCGCAATGGCCTGGTATAATTTGATTATATACTTCAGCGAAGAGAGGACAGTCTTCCACAAAGTGGTCTTGTGTCCGGTGATCATTTTAACTTTTCCTGTGACGGTGGGTGTTTCTGCTTTACTGATATCTGTGGTTGCCGCAGCAATGCAGATTTCCTGGTCGTGGCATCGATGGCTGGCAGAGATTCATGACGGGGAGAAGGGTTTCTATGGTTGGTTCTGTGGTCAGATAGGCCTTCCTGCGTGCTCTCCTTACCAAGTTGTAGTGCTGGATAGTAGTGGTGTCTAACCCATAGCTTGTTGTCTGTAGTATGTAGTTAACATCTAGCTTATAGTTTTTTGTCTGTAGTATGTAGTTAACATCTAGCTTATAGCTTGTTGTCTGTAGTATGTAGTTAACATCTAGCCTATAGTTTGTTGTCTGTAGTATGTAGTTAACATCTAGCTTATAGTTTGTTGTCTGTAGTATGTAGTTAACATCTAGCCTATAGTTTGTTGTCTGTAGTATGTAGTTAACATCTAGCTTATAGCTTGTTGTCTGTAGTCTGTAGTTAACATCTAGCCTATAGTTTGTTGTCTGTAGTCTGTAGTTAACATCTAGCCTATAGTTTGTTGTCTGTAGTATGTAGTTAACATCTAGCTTATAGTTTGTTGTCTGTAGTCTGTAGTTAACATCTAGCCTATAATTTGTTGTTTGTAGTTAACATCTAGCCTATAGTTTGTTGTCTGTAGTCTGTAGTTAACATCTAGCTTATAGCTTGTTGTCTGTAGTATGTAGTTAACATCTAGCTTATAGTTTGTTGTCTGTAGTCTGTAGTTAACATCTAGCTTATAGTTTGTTGTCTGTAGTTAACATCTAGCCTATAGTTTGTTGTCTGTAGTATGTAGTTAACATCTAGCCTATAGTTTGTTGTCTGTAGTATGTAGTTAACATCTAGCTTGTTGTCTGTAGTCTGTAGTTAACATCTAGCCTATAGTTTGTTGTTTGTAGTCTGTAGTTAACATCTAGCCTATAGTTTGTTGTCTGTAGTTAACATCTAGCCTATAGTTTGTTGTCTGTAGTTAACATCTAGCCTATAGTTTGTAGTCTGTAGTTAACATCTAGCTTATAGCTTGTTGTCTGTAGTTAACATCTAGCTTATAGTTTGTTGTCTGTAGTCTGTAGTTAACATCTAGCTTATAGCTTGTTGTCTGTAGTATGTAGTTAACATCTAGCCTATAGTTTGTTGTCTGTAGTATGTAGGTAACATCTAGCTTATAGCTTGTTGTCTGTAGTATTTAGTTAACATCTAGCCTATAGTTTGTTGTCTGTAGTATGTAGGTAACATCTAGCCTATAGCTTGTTGTCTGTAGTATGTAGGTAACATCTAACCTATAGCTTGTTGTCTGTAGTATGTAGTTAACATCTAACCTATAGCTTGTTGTCTGTAGTATGTAGTTAACATCTAACCTATAGCTTGTTGTCTGTAGTCTGTAGTTAACGTCTAGTCTGCCTGAGATGCAAAGAAACGATAATCTGCATATTTATGAGCCAGATCTGAAGAGCAGATGTGTCGGCAAAACTCAAGGTCTGGAACAAGACAGCCAGAACTTTCTGCTAGAGTGAACAGCCAGAACTTTCTGCTAGAGTGAACAGCCAGAACTTTCTGCTAGAGTGAACAGCCAGAACTTTCTGCTAGAGTGAACAACCAGAACTTTCTGCTAGAGGGAACAGCCAGAACTTTCTGCTAGAGTGAACAGCCAGAACTTTCTCCTAGAGTTCACAGCTAGAACTTTCTGCTAGAGTGAACAGCCACAACTTTCTGCTAGAGTGAACAGCCACAACTTTCTGCTAGAGTGAACAGCCAGAACTTTCTCCTAGAGTGAACAGCCAGAACATTCTGCTAGAGTGAACAGCCAGAACTTTCTGCTAGAGTGAACAGCCAGAACTTTCTGCTAGAGTGAACAGCCAGAACTTTCTGCTAGAGTTTACAGCCGGTGAACAGCCAGAACTTTCTGCTAGAGTTTACAGCCGGTGAACAGCCAGAACTTTCTGCTAGAGTGAACAGCCAGAACTTTCTGCTAGAGTGAACAGCCAGAACTTTCTGCTAGAGTTTACAGCCGGTGAACAGCCAGAACTTTCTGCTAGAGTGAACAGCCAGAACTTTCTGCTAGAGTGAACAGCCAGAACTTTCTGCTAGAGTTCACAGCCAGAACTTTCTGCTAGAGTGAACAGCCAGAACTTTCTGCTAGAGTGAACAGCCAGAACTTTCTGCTAGAGTGAACAGCCAGAACTTTCTGCTAGAGTTCACAGTTGGTGAATGCTGAGAAGAGGAAATATTTCTGTGCTACCGCTTTACTATGCTGTCGTGACCTAGTTCTGTTCTAACATACCAGTTTTTAATTAATGACATTTTGTTACATGTCAAGTTTTGTTTTTGTTGATGTCCCATAGCTGCTGCATACTGCCATTACCACACATCTTTCTGGCATCATTATAGTGCCTGATGTAATATGCCATTCCACATGTAATATAACAGATTTATTGTTGGAGATATTTTCCACATGTAATATAACAGATTTATTGTTGGAGATATTTTCCACATGTAATATAACAGATTTATTGTTGGAGATATTTTCCACACGTAATAATATAACAGATTTATTGTTGGAGATATTTCTCACATGTAGTAAAACAATTTATTATTGAGTATGTATTTATAAAATAACAGGTTTATTTTTTTAAGATGTAATTTATTTTTAAAATAGATTTATTGTAAGGGAAATATTCCATGCTTAATATAACACTGTAATTACATTTATCTATTATATGTAATGTCACAGATTTATTGTTAAGATAAATTCCAAATGTAAATGACAGGTTCAGAATTGGAGAAACATTTCAATATATTGTCACAGGTTTATTATTGAAGAAATATTCCAAATATAATTAAACAAATTATTGAAGCAACATTCCGCATGTAATATAACGTTTTTTTAATTGGAGATATATTCAACTTTTAATAACACAGACTTTTTTAAATATTTTTTTTTATATTTTCTTCTTTATGAATTATAACTAAGAAATAATTATTGAAGATTTTTTTCATGTAGTGCATCATTTATGTGTGTGGAAATAAATTGTCTTTGTAATATAACATTTATTATTGGAAATGTTTATGCATGTAATGTAACAATCTATTACTGGAGATTCTTTTTCTCATGTACAGGTTTATTATTGTGGAGACTTTGTTTGTTCATACAAAATAACAGATGGTTTGTGATCTATAAAACAGTATCTATATATTGCAGTTTGTGTTCGCAGAGATACTGGAATAAAGAAATGGTGTTGAGGTCTAGACAAAACTGCTCTTGTAGCAGGTCCTTTGCAGAACGTGCTCGCACCATGAAAGAAACTCGGTCTCCGGCCAACTGTCCTGCCTCGTGCACTTTCCTATCCAAAGAGTCACTTATATCTGTTGCCCATCTTCGTGTTGGTTGGCCCCTCCCCCTCCTTCCTGGTAACATGCCTTCTGCTGTTGTTCTTTTCCAATTCGCTGAAGTGCTTGTTCTAACCAAAATATTTGAGCTTCCGAGACGAGATGTTGTTTTAACTATTAGCTAATATTCCTAAATCTTCAGATGGTCTAGAATGTCCGTATTTCTTCTCTTCTTTGTCCATGGTTTTCTGAGAATCTTTCTAAAGCATTTCAGCTCAGAAGTCCCTATTTTCCTCCCTAAGGACCAGGTAAAGCTACAAAACTGTTACAATCACAGAACAAAGATTGTGGGGGGGGGGGGGGGGGAATTAGAAGAAGCTAATCAAGGAAGAGTAGAAAACACTTCCCATTTCTGTGAATTTTAAGACCTTATTAACCGAAGGTATCACGCCTGAAGTGAGAGAACAAAATTAACGTGAATGTTATGTTGACAAATCAACAAGAAGCGGAATGAGTCAGCTTCTCAAGGAGGCACCGTCAGGAATGACAAAATAAATTTTGCTCAAACATCTCACGGCATGGAAGCAGAGGCCTTAATCTTTTTTATACTTCATATACAGGTTTATATTTAGAAATGTATTCTGCATAAAATAGGACAGATTTATATTTGGAGATTTACTGCTTGTGCTATAGACTTATATTTGAAGATTTATTCTACCTGCTGTAGATTTATATTTGAAGTTTTCTCCATTAATTATATACAATTTCTTTTTATCTTGTTGAATATACATAAACATGTTGTTTAGCAGGGATGTATCAGATTTTGTATATGAGGTATGTGTACATATAAGTGCATGCACAAAGATGTGTGTGGCATGGAAGCAGACCTAATCTTTTGTATACTCATCTACAGGAGGTTCTGGTTGTATGTCAATTTTCTGTGGAGAGGTTCTGGTTGTGCTTGTCAACTTCTATTGGAAGAGGTTCTGGTTGTTTGTCAATTTATGTGGGGAAGTTTCTGGTTAATTTTGTCAACTTCTGTGGGGAGGTTCTGTTGTTTGTAAACTTCTGTGGGGAGGTATCTGGTTTTTTGTCAATGTTACTGTGTGCATGCAAAGGTTCTGGTTGTGTGTGCGTCCACCCACTGTAAACTTCTGTGGGAGGTTCTGGTTGTTTGTCAACTTCTGTGGGAGGTTCTGGTTGTTTGTCAACTTCTGTGGGGAGGTTCTGGTTGTTTGTCAACTTCTGTGGGGAGGTTCTGGTTGTTTGTCAACTTCTGTGGGAGGTTCTGGTTGTTTGTCAACTTCTGTACTTGTCTTGTCCCAAAACTTGAGTTTTTTGTGCACATCCGTTTTACAAATCTGGCTAATTTGTATGCAAAATGTTGATTCCTTGCCTCCTAGGACTTTGAAACCAAGGCAAGGCGGTCTACTGGCAAATCACCCACAGCTGGGGTTGAACCAGGTATCTCTGAGTGATGAAGCATATTTGCAATGCCTAAGAGATGGATGCTGACGTCGCATCGGTAGGAAGCTTGATGAGGATGGGCCAGTCAGTGATTCAGCGTAACGTGATGGACAGGCTGAAATGAGGCAGAGGTTGGTCGGGTCTGATCCTGCAGGTTTTGTTGTTTAACTGCCGGCTGGCTCCGTCCAGCGTCCAGGCTGACTGGCTTGGGTATGGTCCCGGACATTCCGCGATGAGGTCTTGTCATGCCGTGCGTGTACATGGTGCCGACTACGCTCACTTCAAAAAAGGGGTTGGCACATTTTTTTATAAATAAAGTAATTTCAGAGTATGCAGGCCTGTATGACAGTCCACCCTCTTGCCTTGTGATTTACAGCTAGGCTGCGATATCTGTGCCTTCCAACACTTGGACTTGTAATTAGTTGCTTTTTAATGACGCGCTTATTAACGATCCGGGGGTCCGTTCTTTTGAATGACGCACTTATTAACGATTCAGGGGGTCCGTTCTTTTTAATGATGCACTTATTAACGATCTAGGGGTCCGTTCTTTTTATTGGCCCAGAAAAGATTAGACCTTGAACTTACAAGGTGAATGTGATGTGGTTAATCCACCTGGTGAATGTGATGTGGTTAGTCCACCTGGTGAATGTGATGTGGTTTACCCACCTGGTGAATGTGATGTGGTTTATCCACCTGGTGAATGTGATGTGGTTAATCCACCTGGTGAATGTGATGTGGTTTACCCACGAGGTGAATGAGTTGTGGTTTATCCATGAGGTGAATGTGATGTAGTTTACCCACGAGGTGAATGTGATGTGGTTTATCCATGAGGTGAATGTGATGTGGTTTACCCATGAGGTGAATGTGATGTGGTTTATCCACCTAGTGAATGTGAAGTAGTTTACCCACCTGGTGAATGTGATGTGGTTTACCCACCTGGTGAATGTGATGTGGTTTACCCACCTGGTGAATGTGATGTGGTTTACCCACCTGGTGAATGTGATGTGGTTTACCCACCTGGTGAATGTAATGTGGTTTATCTACCTGGTGAATGTGATGTGGTTTACCCATCTGGTTAATGTTATGTGGTTTATCCATGAGATGAATGTGATGTGGTTTATCCACCTGGTGAATGTGATGTGGTTTATCCACCTGGTGAATCCGATGTGGTTTATCCACCTGGTGAATGTGATGTGGTTTACCCACCTGGTGAATGTGATGTGGTTTATCCACCTGATGAATGTGATGTGGTTTACCCACCTGGTGAATGTAATGTGGTTTATCTACCTGGTGAATGTGATGTGGTTTACCCATCTGGTTAATGTTATGTGGTTTATCCATGAGATGAATGTGATGTGGGTTATCCACCTGGTGAATGTAATGTGGTTTATCCACCTGGTGAATCCGATGTGGTTTATCCACCTGGTGAATGTAAAGTGGTTTATCTACCTGGTGAATGTGATGTGGTTTACACATCTGGTTAATGTTATGTGGTTTATCCATGAGATGAATGTGATGTGGTTTACCCACCTGGTGAATGTGGTGTGGTTTATCAATGAGGTGAATGTGATGTGGTTTACCCATGAGGTGAATGTGATGTGGTTTATCCATGAGATGAATGTGATGTGGTTTACCCATGAGGTGAATGTGATGTGGTTTATCCACCTGGTGAATGTGATGTGGTTTATCCATGAGGTGAATGTGATGTGGTTTACCCATGAGGCGAATGTGATGTGGTTTATCCACCTGGTGAATGTGATGTGGTTTATCCAGGAGGTGAATGTGATGTGGTTTACCCATCTGGTGAATGTGATGTGGTTTATCTACCTGGTGAATGTGATGTGGTTTATCCACCTGGTGAATGTGATGTGGTTTACCCACCTGGTGAATGTGATGTGGTTTATCCACCTTGTGAATGTGATGTGGTTTACTTATGAGGTGAATGTGATGTGGTTTACCCACCTGGTGAATGTGATGTGGTTTACCCACCTGGTGAATGTGATGTGGTTTACCCATGAGGTGAATGTGATGTGGTTTACCTACCTGGTGAATGTGATGTGGTTTATCCACCTGGTGAATGTGATGTGGTTTATCTACCTGGTGAATGTGATGTGGTTTACCCATGAGGTGAATGTGATGTGGTTTACCCACCTGGTGAATGTGATGTGGTTTATCCACCTGGTGAATGTAATGTGGTTTACCCACCTGGTGAATGTGATGCGGTTTACTCATGAGGTGAATGTGATGTGGTTTACCCATGAGGTGAATGTGATGTGGTTTACCCACCTGGTGAATGTGATGTGATTTATCCACCTGGTGAATGTGATGTGGTTTACCCACCTGGTGAATGTGATGTGGTTTACCAACGAGGAATTATAATGTGGTTAGCACATTCTGTGTGGACATAGTTACACGTGTATATTTGAGAATAGTAGGCAGAATGTAATATTGAACACTTATGTGACAGTGAAGTTCTGCAGTTCATCTGTTTGAGAGATAATTTCCACCCATTATGTGGTGTGTGTATGATATGTCCACACACTGTCTTTTGTGTGTGTATGATGTAATTTCCACACTGATGATGGTATGTGTGAGATATAATTCCACATACTGCATGGTTTATATGTGAATAATATAAAGTCCACAGTGTGTGTGTGTGATATAATTTTCACATTGTGTGGTATGTGTGCGATATGATTTCCACACATTATGTGGTGCAGGGACGAACTTAATTACATAAACTCCTCATGCCAGATGGTCAGCATTCTCCTTATGTCAGATCCTGGTTGTGTGTTTACACACAGGCAACTAAGACACAAAGCAGATTCAAACCCTGACTTACAATTCTGGTACTGCTTATACATGACTGCTGATAGTGTTGAATGTTACATTGTTACAAATGTTGAAATCCATGATTGGTGCTCTATCTCAGGATATCCTGGTCTCGGGGTAGCTAGCTTACTGGCAGTCACAGAAGCCTAGTGTTTATACCCCCGTGTTGTATCTATCTGCCACTGGCCTTGCTTGAGGAACTTAAGACTGTGGTTACTCTAGAATACAGTCAATATTACACGATGCCTGTTCAACCCTGGGTCGAAGGCAGGAGAGGAAAGACTCAGCAAAATTGTTCATTACCTTTGAGCTACAGTGGCTATACGTTTGCCTATTGACTAAGGTTTTGGTTTGAGTCGGCACCAAACCGATTATAATTAGCCTTGGCTTCAGGTTTGACCCAGTCATGAAATGTCTAGGGAAATACAGGCAGCCAGCCAGCGTGACATTGATTTCATCACCATCAGGTGCTGATTGGTCTATACAAATGTAAGCAACATCATAAGCCCGGCAGCCACTTGGGTGAAAAGGGTCTTTTGTTTTATGACATCGGGGGGAGAGGGGTAGAAGCAAAAAACACTCATCCGCATTGTACAATAGCTTTATTACCCAGGTTGACTTAATTTCCCCTTTGCTAATGTTACTCTGTTCTGGTCCCATCTTGTTTAGAGTCAAAGAAATATAAAATAATCTAGATTTTCAGCCGTGTCTACTTAACTTTTAGTCTGTGTGTGAAAGAGAGAGGTTATGAGAGTGTGAAAGAGTGCCAGTATGTGTGAGAGAGATGGAGTATGTATATATGTGTGTGTGTGACAGAGAAAGAAAGAGACTGACTGACTGATTCTAATTATAAGAGAAAATGACCTTCAGGTTCAATGAACTGACCTCTTTGTGTCCAGTGCCTGTACAAGGGTCAGAAATCTGTTCTTTCTCCAATAAAAACATGAACATCTTCGACTGACTGAATGAGGTAAATAGTCACAAAATGAACACACTTTTTTCTTAGCTTTAGTGCAGTTATTCTATTTGATCTTTATTTCTCAACATACAAGATTCTGGTTAAAATGTACAAATGAAACATCTTTCCATTAAAATTAAATAAAGTCACTCTATGTCCATTTCCGTGGACATTTTGGTTTAACACACACTGTCACTGAAAGGTGATGAACTTATTTCACAGATGACCTTGGCTTCAAGGTCAAGCCAGCCTTAAATTGTTACCAGGTAAAATCCTCTGTAGTAAAGGCAATGTTGATAACATCACACATCAAGTGACAGTTGGAGATGTTGACCACATCACACATCAAGTGACAGTTGGTCTATAAAACATAGATCTGGCCCTGTATGCCCAATACGCCTGCGTATCTTATAAGAATTATTCTTTGGCAAAATTGATGCTGCACCTGTCACATCTGGATAGTTGCTAGAACTAATGATGACAAATCATAACAGATAAGACATCTAGGAAGAGCTGCAAGAGTAATGAAAGACAAAACTTCAAATGCAGAAACCACAAGACAATCAGCACCAACACCAGTTATATCATTTGTTAACTCTTTCATTCCTAAGACATGCACCAAACATTCACAGGTTCCTACTCAGAAGTCTAATGAACATGCCTTGTGCCGATGTGTCTTATCTTTTTAATTTACCACTGGGCAGCTTACAAGAAAAAACGAATTTATACTTCATTTATCTTTCTATTATCCTTGCATTAGTGTTTGAAGAACAGTCTCAAGAAAATGAAGAACTTGTACAACAATGCACTGGAACAGAAAATCTCTGAATATCTCTCGGATGGAGTCCGTAAGAGACTAGAGGTTTTAACAACGGATCAACATCATGGCACATGAGTAGTAACCTGTAAGTGCTGTTTTACTCCAGCCTGAGTCTGAAGAATCTCAGCGCAGTGCACACATTCTGTAGCACCCGCGAGGATCCTGGAATATTTTGGGTACATTTTTAAACTCAAAATGTTGCTAGGGCAGCGCCATTAGGCTAGTCTTTTGAATTTCTAACTGCCAAGGGATTTTTTTTATGTGCGCAACAATTCACACCAGCTTCCGATCTTGCCACCCAGAGACCAGGGGAAATTACTATAAGTCAGTGTGAAAAGATTACAGCCTGAACTAGGGACTTTTAGCACTCGGGGCGGACACTGTGCCTCGAGACCACTGCTGGTTGTTTGAACCCTGACAAAGGTTTGTACTACTGGAGTCAGGTGACATAGAAAGTTTCCTACCACACCATTATAATGGTATTATAAGGGGAAGGTGTTGCAAAGTATACACTCCCTTCCCCACGCTGAAAAACCAGCAGTGTGTGTTTAGTCAAGTGAGTGGAGAGGTTTACAGGATGTCAGTATGGCAATGACTGCTGGAGCTGCTGCTTCTGAAACTTTTTAATCCTTGTTTTAAAATTGTGTGAAACTAAACAAACATAAAAATAAAATGTATTAATATATATTATACACAATAAAATCCTAAAGTAAGAAGAAAAAAAAAACACAAAACATATATTCAATTACTAGTGGCCTAAACTGTTATAGTTCAAGTTTGATCCATTCATTTTAAAACAAAATTCGTCAACATTGTGTCTGTGACAGTGTCCCCTGACTGTATGTTCAGTTAGAAGTTTTGTTTCCCTTAGGCACGCTTGCTTGGGTACAACAGCCAAACACTGTGCCACTGGAACTGTGAAACTTTATCCTGTACAATAATTTTATAATATTTTTCATGAATTAGGGGATGCCTGGTGATATTAGGCTTAAAGATTATATAGCGTACAAGTAAAAAGAGAAAAAAAAAAACTCGTTATATTAAGTGTTACTGATAATATCGAGCAAAAATAGGGGATCTGCCATGCCTATTTATGAGCAGCCCGACCAGGTCATGTTCCCGCTCATAGTCTACAGGTGATGGAGGCCAGGCCTGCACTTGTCACAGTCCAGCACAGACTCTACAGGTGATGGGCACCAGGCCTGCACTTGTCACAGTCCAGCACAGACTCTACAGGTGATGGGCACCAGGCCTGCACTTGTCACAGTCCAGCAGACTCTACAGGTGATGGAGACCAGTCCTGCACTTGTCACAGTCCAGCACAGACTCTACAGGTGATGGAGACCAGTCCTGCACTTGTCACAGTCCAGCACAGACTCTACAGGTGATGGGGACCAGGTCTGCACTTGTCACAGTCCAGCACAGACTCTACAGGTGATGGGGGCCAGTCCTGCACTTGTCACAGTCCAGCACAGACTCTACAGGTGATGGAGGCCAGGCCTCCACTTGTCACAGTCCAGCACAGAATCTACAGGTGGAGACCAGGCCTGCACTTGTCATGTTACCTACGCAGGTCTCAGGTGTATCATTGTCAGCAGAGCAATACAAAGTCTGCCTTAGAATTAAACACATACCTCAAGCTGTCTGAAGTAGGCAGTCTAACTCCTCGAGCAAATGATGTGCAAAGGACACTTCAACAATTGGCCGCTGCATTGGAGAAGTGAGCGTGTTGGGGAATGTACAGTGACATCGATTGTGACAGCTCTGCAGCGTCTCCAGTTCGCCACTTTAACAATGACAAGATAACATCCAAGACCCACATCAGTCAGCAATAAGCACCCCAGCATTCACACAGCTCAAACTCCAACCATGAAAATATTTGTGTTCAGGCTGTTGTGTTTTTTTGCTGATGAAAGCTTTCTGTCACTGCAGTGTCTACTAATTTGTGACCATTTCTTCTTAAGCTGATATTTAACTACTGTACCTCCCCGTCTTTCCCCGGACATCTCAGATATGGCAGGTTTCTTAACAGCAGAATGATAGAGATTCAACCTCAGTTACATTCAATCAGGTATCCCCAACAGCAACATTTTTGTCACCTGCGGTAATTCACCATTCTTATCAAAAAAACATGTCAGAAACATCAGGGCAATATCAATTTTAAATGTAAACAATAAAACAAACAAATATACAGGAAGCCTTCATTCAAAGCTAGGTCAAGCTGACGAGGACTCCACGCAGGGAGCTTGACTCGCAGCCATCATAAGTCTGGCTGGTTCACAGAAACCAGGTCGCACACACAGATGTGACTTATTTCCATACTGTTTTCCATTTGCTGGTTACAGACCACATTTATTTTAAGCTAAAGTTTGTCAGCAAGTGAAATGGACCTCTCAACTGTATCTGTGAAACAGCCAAACAACTTTGAATGTTCTGACTTTGGCCACAGAATGGGATCAGCACACATGTGTTCAGTGGTGCTGGCAAACCCTCACTTTCTAAATGGCTATTCATAAGTGCAAAATAATCTAATCTACCTTTCAGCATATTAATCAGCTCTGTGCCTTTTTTTTTTAATTTTTAAGTGAACTGTTGTTCTGTTGTCTTCTTTTTCTCTCCACACAAAACCCCATCTATGGTGGTGGCATGTTCACTGTTTACTCTGATCCCCTCATGATGATGATGCTGATAAAAGGTCTGCAACTGTCAGCAAACAGCCTTCAACATCCAATCACCTCTTTGACAAAGGTCCAGGCTCTGGGCAGTCCTGATGGTTTGTTCCTCCAGGGACCCAGTAAGGATGGCTGTTAGAAAGACACCAGAGTTCCTGGACTCAATCAAAACAGCAACGGCACTGGCACACTTACAGCACATGAGGTGCTCAGAACAGGAAGCTATGACACCAACTACAAACATTAACTGAGTGCCCTGGACAGTTTTTATTCTGCAGCTATTCCTTACACCTCCCTCCTTTGGTCTACTCCTCTAATTTCTATGCTACGCTGGGTACATGTAACGTTGATCTCCCCATGCCCCGACTATATACACACTATCTCACTTCTAATTGGTTCCTGAGCCTGTCACAAGGTTACAGGGGTGTTCCGCAATGCTGCTGATACTGTGTGTTGCATATTCCAGTACGCCAGCGCTTTTAACACTCCAAAAACATGGAAAAACTGGCCCTAACACAAATCCCCTAGAGAGTGCTGCATCGTATGTCACAGGCATTCTCTTTCTCTGAATAAAAAAGTAAATGCAAGACACAGCAGAAACCAAACAAGAGAGTGAGACAAACCTTCAGGAAAGTCGACCAGCCCAACAAACTTGTGAATAAAAAGTGACCTACTCTATTTGGGGAGATTAACTTTACTTTAACCCTACTCTGTTCCAGTTTCCTAACAAATTGTCACATTAGTTGCTGACAAGCAATATGCTGAGAATGTGCCTGTATATATATTTGACTACAACCACTAAACCACATGTGTGCTCATTCCATTCAGAATTATGAAGATCAGGTAACTCGGAGGTCTGCTGCCCAGCTGGGTGGTCTCCCCTCATAGTTCAAACGACCAACGTGGCAGGATGTTCCAGTGTCTGCTTGCTTGTCTGATGCTGGAGTGTCTGTCAAAAGAAGACAAAATATGTGGATGTAATACTGAGAGCATCATCATCATCAAAAGTCTTGCCAGCTGGCATCTGTGTCCAAACATCTCCAAATCTCCAAAAAAGAACACATTTGTGAGCATTTCCTCAGTGCAACATTAAAATAATTCCAGGAATCTTCTTGCACTGACTTCCTTTGTCTCACTTCATGAATCTCTCCAGTGGCCACAATATGTTCTAGTTTCTCTTTGTTTTCTGGATAACTCCAACTATATCTGTTTTGTTTTTAAAAAAACACTTATCTGGCATTGTCTCCCTCTGACCCTAATACTATCTTTCTGATGGTTGCAATCTTCTCCAGGCCTCTGATAAAAAAACAGCAACCATCTCATCCTTATATGGGTCAGGTCTCTGTGAGCTGTCCTCTTGCCATATCTGGATGCTGATTCTAATGTTTTATGCCATATGTAGAAACCTCTTCTCTGTGACCTCTAGTTTCTTACTACAAAATTTTTTTTTTTAATTCAATGTGTAGATTAAAAAGTGTACATATCATCAAATGCCTTGCAGACTAACATGGGCCCATCGTGCCACTAGGATGTGGAGATCTCCAATAACATTCATCAGGTCATGGAGCTGACAGCACTTCATGCCATGATAAAAGATGTCAAGAATATTCTCCTGTTCTCTTCAGCTATCCCACAGTTTCCAAAGATCATGACATGTCCCAGTTTCCCCTTTCTCAAAACATGACCAAAAACTGATGCCTGTCTCCCTGTTTGTGTTGTCCTCAGGCCCCACCTCTTTCAAAACTTCAGGGTTCTTCACTTTGGCTATGTAAGGAGTTCTAAGCATTTGTTCAGTACATCTGGCAGTAGACACCATCCCAACACAGAAAGCCAAGGTTGTGGCCAAGACTGTTGCCCTGTGCTGGGAGCAACTCCAATAACTTCACAGCTACAGACATGAGCTGTCAGCCAGGCTGCTCCTCAACAAATATTTCAGCAGCATTAGATAAACCACAGGTGCACACATCTACTGCAGGTGCACACACCTACCACAGGTAAACACATCTACCACAGGTGCACACACCTACCACGGGTAAACACATCTACCACAGGTGCACACACCTACCACAGGTACAGACACCTACCACACTTTAAACCTGTAGTTAATGCTTACCTGCCGAGCTATTTACAAACGACAGAGACTCAAATGCCTCCAGATCACAACCTTCACTGTATGGAGACTGTAACAGTTTGAGAACTCGCTCCACTTCACTGTAATCTCCACTTTCTGCTGTAGCTATTGCATTTTGAGCAATGTAGTTTCTCAGTATAAACCTGGATAGAAAAGAAACACATTAGATGGGTGAATGACAAATGGAAACAGACACACCTGAGGAGGAGTCAATGACTGTTAGAAACACAAACAAGGAGAGGAGTCAATGACTGTTAGAAACACAAACAAGGAGAGGAGTCAATGACTGTTAGAAACACAAACAAGGAGAGGAGTCAATGACTGTTAGAAACACAAACAAGGAGAGGAGTCAATGACTGTTAGAAACACAAACAAGGAGAGGAGTCAATGACTGTTAGAAACACAAACAAGGAGAGGAGTCAATGACTGTTAGAAACACAAACAAGGAGAGGAGTCAATAACTGCTGGAAACAAACAAGGAGAGGAGTCAATGACTGCTGGAAACAAACAAGGAGAGGAGTCAATAACTGCTGGAAACAAACAAGGAGAGGAGTCAATTACTGTTAGAAACACAAACAAGGAGAGGAGTCAATGACTGCTGGAAACAAACAAGGAGAGGAGTCAATGACTGCTGGAAACAAACAAGGAGAGGAGTCAATGACTGCTGGAAACAAACAAGGAGAGGAGTCAATAACTGCTGGAAACAGACAAGGAGAGGAGTCAATGACTGCTGGAAACAGACAAACAAGGAAAGGAGTCAATGACTGCTGGAAACAGACAAGGAGAGGAGTCAATGACTGCTGGAGACAGACAAGGAGAGGAGTCAATAACTGCTGGAAACAGACAAACAAGGAAAGGAGTCAATGACTGCTGGAAACAGACAAGGAGAGGAGTCATTGATGGCTGGAAACAGACAAACAAGGAAAGGAGTCATTGATGGCTGGAAACAGACAAACAAGGAGAGGAGTCAATAACTGCTGGAAACAGACAAGGAGAGGAGTCAATGACTGCTGGAAACAGACAAACAAGGAAAGGAGTCAATGACTGCTGGAAACAGACAAACAAGGAGAGGAGTCAATGACTGCTGGAAACAGACAAACAAGGAGAGAAGTCAATGACTGCTGGAGACAGACAAACAAGGAGAGGAGTCAATGACTGCTGGAAACAGACAAACAGGGAGAGAAGTCAATGACTGCTGGAGACAGACAAACAAGGAGAGGAGTCAATAACTGCTGGAAACAGACAAGGAGAGGAGTCAATAACTGCTGGAAACAGACAAACAAGGAGAGGAGTCAATGACTGCTGGAAACAGACAAACAAGGAGAGGAGTCAATGACTGCTGGAAACAGAAAAACAAGGAGAGGAGTCAATGACTGCTGGAAACAGACAAACAAGGAGAGAAGTCAATGACTGCTGGAGACAGACAAACAAGGAGAGGAGTCAATGACTTCCACAGCTAATTACAAACATCAGTAACCCATGTACACACAAGTTGAAACATTTGTTGTATCTGCTTGTAGACGACATGCTCCCTTACAAGATCAAAGTATTTTTAAAATATTGTGTATATTTCTGGATATGGTTTTGTGAACAGGTTTACAATGATTCACAAGAAGGCACTTATGCAGCAGCAATAGTGTAAGACATTATGTAGGTTAGAACTTGCCCATATTGCAGAGCAACAGTCTGGATGTGGGACATATATAATATCATTCTAACGTTCTCATCAAAAAAGATGTTAATGTCTTGGAATATATTTATTTAGCTGTCTGTTTGGCTAGTGCTTACATGTGAGAGTTGAAGGTAAGATCTATGTTTGGCTAGTGCTTACATGTGAGAGTTGAAGGTAAGATCTATGTTTGGCTAGTGCTTACATGTGAGAGTTGAAGGTAAGATCTATGTTTGTCTAGTGCTTACATGTGAGAGTTGAAGGTAAGATCTATGTTTGTCTAGTGCTTACATGTGAGAGTTGAAAGTAAGATCTATGTTTGTCTAGTGCTTGCATGTGAGAGTTGAAGGTAAGATCTATGTTTGTCTAGTGCTTACATGTGAGAGTTGAAAGTAAGATCTATGTTTGTCTAGTGCTTACATGTGAGAGTTGAAAGTAAGATCTATGTTTGTCTAGTGCTTGCATGTGAGAGTTGAAAGTAAGATCTATGTTTGGCTAGTGCTTACATGTGAGAGTTGGTTAGATTTATGTTTGTCTAGTGCTTACATGTGAGAGTTGAAGGTTAGATTTATGTTTGGCTAGTGCTTACATGTGAGAGTTGGTAAGATTTATGTTTGGCTAGTGCTTACATGTGAAAGTTGAAGGTAAGATCTATGTTTGGCTAGTGCTTACATGTGAGAGTTGGTAAGATTTATGTTTGGCTAGTGCTTACATGTGAAAGTTGAAGGTAAGATTTATGTTTGGCTAGTGCGTGCATGTGAGAGTTGAAGGTTAGATTTCTATCAACACGCAGGGCTCTGTGCTCATTTACACATTCCACTGGGACCTGTGGAGAAACAACAAGTGGGAGGATGAGACACAGAGAAGGATGCAGCAGCTAGAGAAGTGACAGCAATAACAGCAGCAGGAGACCACTGATCCAGGATTTGAACCACATAAACAGAATATTCTAGACCTGACTGTACTGGCAGGCAAGACAAGCAAGCTGCACTAACCTGGGATTGACTGAGTTCATAGTTCTGACTCTTTGCTCAGCAAGCTCCTCCACATTGTGCACTCCCTCTTCCTCCTTCTTCAACCTGTCCTCATACTTGTGCAGCCATGCAGTCCACTTCTTCCTATTGTTTCCATCAATCTCTTCGTGGTTTGCTGTCTGTGAAGAAATCAGTCACAGACAACAGTTACAAACAGGAGAAATGATTCTGTCACATCAGTCACAGA
Organism: Candidula unifasciata; assembly: GCA_905116865.2. Classification (NCBI taxonomy): domain Eukaryota; kingdom Metazoa; phylum Mollusca; class Gastropoda; order Stylommatophora; family Geomitridae; genus Candidula; species Candidula unifasciata. The sequence continues at coordinate 561,520 of CAJHNH020004502.1, forward strand.
CAACAGTTACAAACAGGAGAAATGATTCTGTCACATCAGCCACAGACATCAGTTACAAACAGGAGAAATGATTCTGTCACATCAGTCACAGACAACAGTTACAAACAGGAGAAATGATTCTGTCACATCAGCCACAGACAACAGCTCACACAAGTCTGCATCTTGAACATTTGTTTCTTTTCAGTGTAGACATGACGACATATAGCAGTGTAAAACAGTTGTAGACATGACAGATAGCAGTGTAAAACAGTTGTAAACATGATGACAGATAGCAGTGTAAAACAGTTGTAAACATGATGACAGATAGAAGTGTAAAACAGTTGAAGACATGATGACAGATAGCAGTGTAAAACAGTTGTAGACATGATGAGAGATAGCAGTGTAAAACATACATGACACAGATAGCAGTGTGTAAAACAGTTGACAGATACATGATGTAGAGATAGCAGTGTAAAACAGTTGTAGACATGACGAACAGTGTAAAACAGTTGTAGCATGAGACAGTAGCAAAACATTTGTAGACACATGACGAGCAGTGTAGCAGTGTAGACAAACAAAAGATAGCAGTGTAAACAGTTGTAGACGACGACAGATAGAAGTGTAAAACAGTTGTAGTCATGACAAAAGATAGAAGTGTAAAACAGTTGTAGACATGACAAAAGATAGAAGTGTAAAACAGTTGTAGACATGATGACAGATAGAAGTGTAAAACAGTTGTAGACATGTCGACAGATAGAAATGTAAAACAGTTGTAGACATGACAAAAGATAGCAGTGTAAAACAGTTGTAGACATGACGACAGATAGCAGTGTAAAACAGTTGTAGACATGATGACAGATAGCAGTGTAAAACAGTTGTAGACATGACGACAGATAGAAGTGTAAAACAGTTGTAGACATGATGACAGATAGCAGTGTAAAACAGTTGTAGACATGACGACAGATAGAAGTGTAAAACAGTTGTAGACATGTCGACAGATAGAAGTGTAAAACAGTTGTAGTCATGACAAAAGATAGAAGTGTAAAACAGTTGTAGACATGACAAAAGATAGAAGTGTAAAACAGTTGTAGACATGACGACAGATAGAAGTGTAAAACAGTTGTAGACATGTCGACAGATAGAAATGTAAAACAGTTGTAGACATGACAAAAGATAGCAGTGTAAAACAGTTGTAGACATGACGACAGATAGCAGTGTAAAACAGTTGTAGACATGATGACAGATAGCAGTGTAAAACAGTTGTAGACATGACGACAGATAGAAGTGTAAAACAGTTGTAGACATGATGACAGATAGCAGTGTAAAACAGTTGTAGACATGATGACAGATAGCAGTGTAAAACAGTTGTAGACATGACGACAGATAGAAGTGTAAAACAATTGTAGACATGTCGACAGATAGAAATGTAAAACAGTTGTAGACATGACAAAAGATAGCAGTGTAAAACAGTTGTAGACATGACGACAGATAGAAGTGTAAAACAGTTGTAGACAGGACGACAGATAGAAGTGTAAAACAGTTGTAGACATGACGACAGATATAAGTGTAAAACAGTTGTAGACATGACGACAGATAGAAGTGTAAAACAGTTGTAGACATGACGACAGATAGAAGTGTAAAACAGTTGTAGACATGATGACAGATAGCAGTGTAAAACAGTTGTAGACATGATGACAGATAGCAGTGTAAAACAGTTGTAGACATGATGACAGATAGCAGTGTAAAACAGTTGTAGACATGACGACAGATAGAAGTGTAAAACAGTTGTAGACATGACGACAGATAGCAGTGTAAAACAGTTGTAGACATGATGACAGATAGCAGTGTAAAACAGTTGTAGACATGACGACAGATAGAAGTGTAAAACAGTTGTAGACATGATGACAGATAGCAGTGTAAAACAGTTGTAGACATGACGACAGATAGAAGTGTAAAACAGTTGTAGACATGACGACAGATAGAAGTGTAAAACAGTTGTAGACATGATGACAGATAGCAGTGTAAAACAGTTGTAGACATGACGACAGATAGAAGTGTAAAACAGTTGTAGACATGACGACAGATAGAAGTGTAAAACAGTTGTAGACATGATGACAGATAGCAGTGTAAAACAGTTGTAGACATGACGACAGATAGAAGTGTAAAACAGTTGTAGACATGATGACAGATAGCAGTGTAAAACAGTTGTAGACATGACGACAGATAGAAGTGTAAAACAGTTGTAGACATGACGACAGATAGAAGTGTAAAACAGTTGTAGACATGATGACAGATAGAAGTGTAAAACAGTTGTAGACATGACGACAGATAGAAGTGTAAAACAGTTGTAGACATGACGACAGATAGAAGTGTAAAACAGTTGTAGACATGATGACAGATAGAAGTGTAAAACAGTTGTAGACATGACGACAGATAGAAGTGTAAAACAGTTGTAGACATGACGACAGATAGAAGTGTAAAACAGTTGTAGACATGACGACAGATAGAAGTGTAAAACAGTTGTTGACATGACGACAGATAGCAGTGTAAAACAGTTGTAGACATGACGACAGATATGTTAGTTAGTCTGCACTGCCTGTTGTAAAGCTGGTGTTGCTTTCACTTCTCCATCTTAGAATGATACCTACTTAACCTTTGACCCTCTGGATGCTTTAAAAAAAAAATGGGTCATAAAGTTGTATGAATTTCTTGACAAAATCCTTTAAAATGTAACCATATTTCATAGGTCAATAATACAGAATTGTAAAAATAAATGAAGGATCACTGGAACTATATATAAAACAACAATAAAAATATTTTAAAAAGCAAGAAAGTAAAATAAAAAGAAAAAAAAATACCTCAAGATCCTGAAGTTTTGCCATCCTCTCAATCTCTCTCTCCAAAAGCTGACTGCTGCGACCAAGAGCAGACAGAAGGCTGGGGTTTGTCTGTGCCACCATCATAAACATTGCCAGTTGCCTGTATGGGTAGGAAGCATTAATACAGGATCTACACGTAAACATTCATCTGGAGACGAGAAAGGTCATCATTCTTTGTTCCAAGACCACATCTGCCTCTGAAACTGATATACAAACTGAAAGTGGTACCAGAGTCCAGACACTTGGGTTCTACAGACACCTGGGTTCTACAGACACTTGGGTTCTACAGACACTTGGGTTCTACAGACACTTGGGTTCTACAGACACTTGGGTTCTACAGACACTTGGCTTCTACAGACACTTGGGTTCTACAGACACTTGGGTTCTACAGACACTTGGCTTCTACAGACACTTGGGTTCTACAGACACTTGGGTTCTACAGACACTTGGGTTCTACAGACACTTGGCTTCTACAGACACTTGGGTTCTACAGACACTTGGCTTCTACAGACACTTGGGTTCTACAGACACTTGGGTTCTACAGAAACCTGGGTTCTACAGACACTTGGGTTCTACAGACACTTGGGTTCTACAGACACTTGGGTTCTACAGACACTTGGGTTCTACAGACACTTAGGTTCTACAGATACTTGTGTTCTACGGACACTTGGGTTCTACAGACACTTGGGTTCTACAGACACTTGGGTTCTACAGACACTTGGGTTCTACAGACACTTGGGTTCTACAGAAACCTGGGTTCTACAGACACTTGGATTCTACAGACACTTGGCTTCTACAGACACTTGGGTTCTACAGACACTTGGATTCTACAGACATTTGGATTCTACAGACACTTGGATTCTACAGACACTTGGATTCTACAGACACTTGGATTCTACAGACACTTGGGTTCTACAGACACTTGGCTTCTACAGACACTTGGGTTCTACAGACACTTGGATTCTACAGACACTTGGATTCTACAGACATTTGGATTCTACAGAAACCTGGGTTCTACAGACACTTGGATTCTACAGAAACCTGGGTTCTACAGACACTTGGATTCTACAGACACTTGGGTTCTACAGAAACCTGGGTTCTACAGACACTTGGATTCTACAGACACCTGGGTTCTACAGACACTTGGATTCTACAGACACTTGGGTTCTACAGACACTTGGGTTCTACAGACACTTGGGTTCTACAGACACTTGGGTTCTACAGACACTTGGGTTCTACAGACACTTGGCTTCTACAGACACTTGGCTTCTACAGACACTTGGGTTCTACAGACACTTGGCTTCTACAGACACCTGGGTTCTACAGACACTTGGCTTCTACAGACACTTGGCTTCTACAGACACTTGGCTTCTACAGACACTTGGGTTCTACAGACACTTGGGTTCTACAGACACCTGGGTTCTACAGACACTTGGCTTCTACAGACACTTGGGTTCTACAGACACTTGGCTTCTACAGACACTTGGGTTCTACAGACACTTGGGTTCTACAGACACTTGGGTTCTACAGACACTTGGGTTCTACAGACACTTGGGTTCTACAGACACTTGGGTTCTACAGACACTTGGGTTCTACAGACACTTGGGTTCTACAGACACCTGGGTTCTACAGACACTTGGCTTCTACAGACACTTGGGTTCTACAGACACCTGGGTTCTACAGACACTTGGCTTCTACAGACACTTGGGTTCTACAGACACCTGGGTTCTACAGACACTTGGCTTCTACAGACACTTGGGTTCTACAGACACTTGGATTCTACAGACACCTGGGTTCTACAGACACTTGGCTTCTACAGACACTTGGGTTCTACAGAAACCTGGGTTCTACAGACACTTGGCTTCTACAGACACTTGGGTTCTACAGAAACCTGGGTTCTACAGACACTTGGGTTCTACAGACACTTGGGTTCTACAGACACTTGGGTTCTACAGACACTTGGGTTCTACAGACACTTAGGTTCTACAGATACTTGTGTTCTACGGACACTTGGGTTCTACAGACACTTGGGTTCTACAGACACTTGGGTTCTACAGACAGTTGGGTTCTACAGACACTTGGGTTCTACAGACACTTGGGTTCTACAGAAACTTGGGTTCTACAGACACTTGGGTTCTACAGACACTTGGGTTCTAATGTCAGTGAGTGGCACACCCCTGGAGGCAGACATCTGCAAAACCATTTTCACATACCTCTTCAAACTTGTATGTTCGGACACAGCAGTGTTCGCACCATGCTAACATCAGACACATAATAAGAGCACATCCCCGTGTGGGTTCCAGGGTCCCATTGTGGGGGGAAACAAGAATGGACCCACTGCCTCCCCAACAAGCATGTGTGAGAACTGACTAACTGGGGGCTTCCTTTGAAGTCGGGGTGCATCTTCCTGAGAGGCAAGGAACCAACAGTCTATACACACAAATAAGTCAGATCTGTAAAATGGATGTGCAGGCAACACTCAGGTTCTGGAACAAGTCCAAGGGTGGATGAACAACCAGAATTTTCCCCAGGAGTTTACAGCTGGTAGAAGATAATATGAGCACAAGATAGCCAGTAGTGTAAATAACCAATATATCAGATTCTTGTTCTCACCACGACTAGTTTCATATTTGGATACAGAATTTCATAATTGTCTGGGGCAGACAGCAAGCTACTGTTTCCTACTGTTGCATCAGATATGCTACTGAAGTGATGTTGTTTATGGTTTCCTACTGTTGCATCAGATATTCAACTGAAGTGATGTTGTTTATGGTTTCCTACTGTTGCATCAGATATTCTACTGAAGTGATGTTGTTTATGGTTTCCTACTGTTGCATCAGATATTCTACTGAAGTGATGTTGTTTATGGTTTCCTACTGTTGCATCAGATATTCTACTGAAGTGATGTTGTTTATGGTTTCCTACTGTTGCATCAGATATTCTACTGAAGTGATGTTGTTTATGGTTTCCTACTGTTGCATCAGATATTCAACTGAAGTGATGTTGTTTATGGTTTCCTACTGTTGCATCAGATATTCTACTGAAGTGATGTTGTTTATGGTTTCCTACTGTTGCATCAGATATTCTACTGAAGTGATGTTGTTTATGGTTTCCTACTGTTGCATCAGATATTCTACTGAAGTGATGTTGTTTATGGTTTCCTACTGTTGCATCAGATATTCTACTGAAGTGATGTTGTTTATGGTTTCCTACTGTTGCATCAGATATTCTACTGAAGTGATGTTGTTTATGGTTTCCTACTGTTGCATCAGATATTCTACTGAAGTGATGTTGTTTATGGTTTCCTACTGTTGCATCAGATATTCTACTGAAGTGATGTTGTTTATGGTTTCCTACTGTTGCATCAGATATTCTACTGAGGTGATGTTGTTTATGGTTTCCTACTGTTGCATCAGATATTCTACTAAAGTGATGTTGTTTATGGTTTCCTACTGTTGCATCAGATATTCTACTGAAGTGATGTTGTTTATGGTTTCCTACTGTTGAAAGCTTTCCCTAAACATCTGACCCTGTCTTCCCGTTTCATCTACCCAGTTTTTTACCCATATTGCTTCTTTGACAACATCTACAAGCCAGAAAGACATAAGCAGATCAAGATCTTTATAATACAGAACGTGAACGTAGAGCACATTATCACCAGATGGGCCTCAGTGATTCTGCTACCTTCAGCTGTGCAAAAAACAGCAAACAGCTGAGTACTTCCTCATAAACTGACCCACAGCCCCAGCGAAGATGTTAGGTGTCTTGTTCTTTTCCACACACATCTGATACAGATGCACAGCTATAGCAGAACCATCAAAAACAGACTAAGAATTAAAGAAGTGAAGACTTCACATAGTTGTCTGAGTTCACTTGAGAGTGTACAGGCCGGTACGTACCTTCTATCCATGCGAGGTTGATTGGCCTTCACTAACTCTTCCACAGAAGAGCTCTGAGACTGCAGATAAGTGAGAACTTTCAACCTTTCCTCTGTAAAGTTGTCAGTGCTAGGAAGAGGTAGCTTGCTGAGTTGTCGGAAACAGTTGGTGAAATCTGCACCAGTCTCTTGCAGTGTGTTCAGGAAGCCCTCAACAAGACTTCTGTCACAACAAAACACAGACATGTTTAGTTGTTGCTGTCTCAACAAGACTTCTGTCACAACAAAACACAGACATGTCTAGTTGTCGCTGTCTCAACAAGTCTTCTGTCACAACAAAACACAGACATGTTTAGTTGTTGCTGTCTCAACAAGACTTCTGTCACAACAAAACACAGACATGTCTAGTTGTCGCTGTCTCAACAAGTCTTCTGTCACAACAAAACACAGACATGTTTAGTTGTTGCTGTCTCAACAAAACTTATGTCACAACAAAATACAGACATGTTTAGTTGTTGCTGTCTCAAAAAGACTTATGACACAACAAAATACAGACATGTCTAGTTGTTGCTGTCTCAACAAGACTTCTGTCACAACAAAATACAGACATGTCTAGTTGTTGCTGTCTCAACAAGACGTCTGTCACAATAAAATACAGACATGTCTAGTTTTTGCTGTTTAATCTGCAAGGGATACATATCTTAATGGCCTTGTAAGATATTTTGAGTTGTAATAGTGTTCCCTTTTTTTTAGTGTTTTCACTAATTTATAATCATTTACCACCATCACTATCATAAAACTCTATTAAATAATAGTCCTACACCCGCAGGCGTATTGGGCTAGATCTATATTTTACAGACCAACTGGCACTCGGTGGGTGACGTGGCCAACATCGCACCGGCTGCCTCCCGGTATCCATTTAAGGCTGGGTCAACCTGGCAGCCAAGTTCAATTCTGAACAAGACTGGCTCCATCAGGACCAAAACCCATGACCTTCTGAGTGTCTAACTGCTACACTATGTCTGAGTGTCTAACTGCTACACCATGTCTGAGTGTCTAACTGCTACACCATGACCTTCTGAGTGTCTGACTGCTACACCATGACTGTCTGAGTGTCTAACTGCTACACCATGACTGTCTGAGTGTCTAACTGCTACACCATAAATGTCTGAGTGTCTAACTGCTACACCATGACTGTCTGAGTGTCTAACTGCTACACCATGACTGTCTGAGTGTCTAACTGCTACACCATGACTGTCTGAGTGTCTAACTGCTACACCATGACTGACTAAGTGTCTAACTGCTACATCATGTCTGAGTGTCTAACTGCTACACCATGACTGTCTGAGTGTCTAACTGCTACACCATGACTGTCTGAGTGTCTAACTGCTACACCATGACTGTCTGAGTGTCTAACTGCTACACCATGACTGTTTGAGTGTCTAACTGCTACACCATGACTGTCTGAGTGTCTAACTGCTACACCATGACTGTCTGAGTGTCTAACTGCTACACCATGACTGTCTGAGTGTCTAACTGCTACACCATGACTGTCTGAGTGTCTAACTGCTACACCATGACTGTCTGAGTGTCTAACTGCTACACCATGACTGTCTGAGTGTCTAACTGCTACACCATGACCATCTGAGTGTCTAACTGCTACACCATGACTGTCTGAGTGTCTAACTGCTACACCATGACTGTCTGAGTGTCTGACTGCTACACCATGACCTTCTGAGTGTCTGACTGCTACACCATAACTGTCTGAGTGTCTAACTGCCACACCATAACTGTCTGAGTGTCTAACTGCTACACCATGACTGTCTGAGTGTCTAACTGCTACACCATGACCGTCTGAGTGTCTAACTGCTACACCATGACTGTCTGAGTGTCTGACTGCTACACCATGATTGTCTGAGTGTCTAACTGCTACACTATGACCTTCTGAGTGTCTAACTGCTACACCATGACTGTCTGAGTGTCTAACTGCTACACCATGACCGTCTGAGTGTCTAACTGCTACACCATGACCGTCTGAGTGTCTAACTGCTACACCATGACCGTCTGAGTGTCTAACTGCTACACCATGACTGTCTGAGTGTCTAACTGCTACACCATGACTGTCTGAGTGTCTAACTGCTACACCATGACTGTCTGAGTGTCTAACTGCTACACCATGACTGTCTAACTGCTACACCATGACTGTCTGACTGCTACACCATAACTGTCTGAGTGTCTTACTGCTACACCATGACTGTCTGAGTGTCTGACTGCTACACCATGACCGTCTGAGTGTCTAACTGCTACACCATGACCGTCTGAGTGTCTAACTGCTACACCATAACTGTCTGAGTGTCTAACTGCTACACCATAACTGTCTAAGTGTCTAACTGCTACACCATAAATGTCTGAGTGTCTAACTGCTACACCATGACTGTCTGAGTGTCTAACTGCTACACCATGACTGTCTGAGTGTCTAACTGCTACACCATAACCGTCTGAGTGTCTAACTGCTACACCATGACTGTCTGAGTGTCTAACTGCTACACCATAACCGTCTGAGTGTCTAACTGCTACACCATGACTGTCTGAGTGTCTAACTGCTACACCATGACCGTCTGAGTGTCTAACTGCTACACCATAACCGTCTGAGTGTCTAACTGCTACACCATGACCGTCTGAGTGTCTAACTGCTACACCATGACCATCTGAGTGTCTGACTGCTACACCATGACCATCTGAGTGTCTGACTGCTACACCATGACCGTCTGAGTGTCTAACTGCTACACCATAAATGTCTGAGTGTCTAACTGCTACACCATGACTGTCTGAGTGTCTAACTGCTACACCATGACTGTCTGACTGCTACACCATGACTGTCTGAGTGTCTAACTGCTACACCATGACTGTCTGACTGCTACACCATAAATGTCTGAGTGTCTAACTGCTACACCATGACTGTCTGACTGCTACACCATAAATGTCTGAGTGTCTAACTGCTACACCATGACTGTCTGACTGCTACACCATAAATGTCTGAGTGTCTAACTGCTACACCATGACTGTCTGAGTGTCTAACTGCTACACCATGACTGTCTGACTGCTACACCATGACCATCTGAGTGTCTGACTGCTACACCATGACCGTCTGAGTGTCTAACTGCTACACCATGACTGTCTGAGTGTCTAACTGCTACACCATGACCGTCTGAGTGTCTAACTGCTACACCATGACTGTCTGAGTGTCTAACTGCTACACCATGACCGTCTGAGTGTCTAACTGCTACACCATGACTGTCTGAGTGTCTAACTGCTACACCATGACTGTCTGAGTGTCTAACTGCTACACCATGACTGTCTGAGTGTCTAACTGCTACACCATGACCGTCTGAGTGTCTAACTGCTACACCATGACCGTCTGAGTGTCTAACTGCTACACCATGACGGTCTGAGTGTCTAACTGCTACACCATGACCGTCTGAGTGTCTAACTGCTACACCATAAATGTCTGAGTGTCTAACTGCTACACCATGACTGTCTGAGTGTCTGACTGCTACACCATGACCATCTGAGTGTCTAACTGCTACACCATGACTGTCTGAGTGTCTAACTGCTACACCATGACCGTCTGAGTGTCTAACTGCTACACCATGACTGTCTGAGTGTCTAACTGCTACACCATGACTGTCTGAGTGTCTAACTGCTACACCATGACTGTCTGAGTGTCTAACTGCTACACCATGACCGTCTGAGTGTCTAACTGCTACACCATGACTGTCTGAGTGTCTAACTGCTACACCATGACCGTCTGAGTGTCTAACTGCTACACCATGACCGTCTGAGTGTCTAACTGCTACACCATGACTGTCTGAGTGTCTAACTGCTACACCATAACCGTCTGAGTGTCTAACTGCTACACCATGACCGTCTGAGTGTCTAACTGCTACACCACTACAGCTTCCCTAGAGAGTTACAATCACAAGAAAAAAGTCCTTACCCATCGTCAGCGAGTTCCTTCTGCAGCCCAAACTGTAAACAGAAACAGTATCAGCATCACAAGGTTGTATTGACTCAACAGTCACTAAACATATATCCTCACTCCACTCAGCTTGACTCAACAGTCACTAAACATATATCCTCACTCCACTCAGCTTGACTCAACAGTCACTAAACATATATCCTCACTCCATTTAGCTTGACTCAACAGTCACTAAAATCACTAAACATATATCCTCACTCCACTCAGCTTGACTCAACAGTCACTAAACATATATCCTCACTCCACTCAGCTTGACTCAACAGTCACTAAACATATATCCTCACTCCACTCAGCTTGACTCAACAGTCACTAAACATATATCCTCACTCCACTCAGCTTGACTCAACAGTCACTAAACATATATCCTCACTCCACTCAGCTTGACTCAACAGTCACTAAACATATATCCTCACTCCACTCAGCTTGACTCAACAGTCACTAAACATATATCCTCACTCCACTCAGCTTGACTCAACAGTCACTAAACATATATCCTCACTCCACTCAGCTTGACTCAACAGTCACTAAACATATATCCTCACTCCACTCAGCTTGACTCAACAGTCACTAAACATATATCCTCACTCCACTCAGCTTGACTCAGCAGTCACTAAACATATATCCTCACTCCACTCAGCTTGACTCAACAGTCACTAAACATATATCCTCACTCCACTCAGCTTGACTCAACAGTCACTAAACATATATCCTCACTCCACTCAGCTTGACTCAACAGTCACTAAACATATATCCTCACTCCACTCAGCTTGACTCAACAGTCACTAAACATATATCCTCACTCCACTCAGCTTGACTCAACAGTCACTAAACATATATCCTCACTCCACTCAGCTTGACTCAACAGTCACTAAACATATATCCTCACTCCACTCAGCTTGACTCAACAGTCACTAAACATATATCCTCACTCCACTCAGCTTGACTCAACAGTCACTAAACATATATCCTCACTCCACTCAGCTTGACTCAACAGTCACTAAACATATATCCTCACTCCACTCAGCTTGACTCAACAGTCACTAAACATATATCCTCACTCCACTCAGCTTGACTCAACAGTCACTAAACATATATCCTCACTCCACTCAGCTTGACTCAACAGTCACTAAACATATATCCTCACTCCACTCAGCTTGACTCAACAGTCACTAAACATATATCCTCACTCCACTCAGCTTGACTCAACAGTCACTAAACATATATCCTCACTCCACTCAGCTTGACTCAACAGTCACTAAACATATATCCTCACTCCACTCAGCTTGACTCAACAGTCACTAAACATATATCCTCACTCCACTCAGCTTGACTCAACAGTCACTAAACATATATCCTCACTCCACTCAGCTTGACTCAACAGTCACTAAACATATATCCTCACTCCACTCAGCTTGACTCAACAGTCACTAAACATATATCCTCACTCCACTCAGCTTGACTCAACAGTCACTAAACATATATCCTCACTCCACTCAGCTTGACTCAACAGTCACTAAACATATATCCTCACTCCACTCAGCTTGACTGAGTGTGCACATACAACACTTACACAGACTCAACAGTCACTAAACATATATCCTCACTCCACTCAGCTTGACTGAGTGTGCACATACAACACTTACACAGACTCAACAGTCACTAAACATATATCCTCACTCCACAAAAACATTTTTTTGTTCCACACAGACATATTAACTTTACGTTAAAACTCATCTTAATCTGATATAAACATAAATTACAAACACATATTAAAAAATATTCTAACATCTTCTACCTCCCTAGTGAATATACAGATTGATGGATCAACAGAGGAATAAATACACACACAGGCGCACACTCACACACAGACAGAGAGACAATCAGAGAGGCAAATAAAGAGAGAGAGAGAGAGAGAGAGAGAGAGAGAGAGAGAGAGAGAGAGAGAGAGAGAGAGAGAGAGAGAGAGAGAGAGAGAGAGAGAGAGAGAGAGAGAGAAAGAGAGAGAGAGAGAGAGAGAGAGAGAGAGAAGAGAGAAGAGAGAGAGAGAGAGAGAGAGAGAGAGAGAGAGAGAGAGAGAGAGAGAGAGAGAGAGAGAGAGAGAGAGAGAGAGAGAGAGAGAGAGAGAAGAGAGAGAGAGAGAGAGAGAGAAACAGAGAGAGAGAGAGAGCAGCACAAATGACCTTCTGCCTCATTTTCATCTTGTAATGTTTGCCAAACTCCTCATCAAACAGATCCAGCTGTGGTTGGGTCACGGAGAGAGGGACCACGTCTTTGATGGCCTCGGCCAGTTTCAGGCAGTTCCACTTGCACATTTCTGGCTGTTTCTGGTAAGTGTAACGACCCCCATCATCTGAAAAACATGCACAACATTCTGCTGTGTACTTGTGTGCAACATTCTACTGTGTCAGTTTGTGCAACACTTTACTGTGTCAGTTTGTGCACCACTTTACTGTGTCAATTTGTGCAACATTCTACTGTGTCAATTTGTGCAACACTTTACTGTGTCAATTTGTGCAACACTTTACTTTGTCAATTTGTGCAACACTTTACTGTGTCAATTTGTGCAACATTCTACTGTGTCAATTTGTGCAACACTCTACTGTGTCAATTTGTGCAACACTTTACTGTGTCAATTTGTGCAACATTCTATAGTGTCAATTTGTGCAACACTCTACTGGGTCCATTTGTGCAACACTCTACTGTGTCACTTTGTGCAACACTTTACTGTGTCAATTTGTGCAACACTCCACTGTGTCACTGTGTGCAACATTCTATTGTGTCAATTTGTGCAACATTCTATTGTGTCAATTAGTGCAACATTCTATTGTGTCAGTTTGTGCAACATTCTACTGTGTCAGTTAGTGCAACATTCTATTGTGTCAATTTGTGCAACATTCTATTGTTTCAATTTGTGCAACATTCTATTGTTTCAATTTGTGCAACATTCTACTGTGTCACTGTGTGCAACATTCTACTGTGTCACTGTGTGCGACATTCTACAGCATCAACATCTTAGAATGTGCTGTACCAGAGATATGTCAATAGTGTGCTTAATAAAACCATATTTCAGTATGTTATAATTGAAATTTAACTACACTCTCTGATGCTATCATGGCAATGTTACTACTCTTTCATGCTATCACAGAAATTGTACTACTGTCTCGTGCTATCATGGCAATGTTACTACTCTTCCATGCTATCATAGACATGTTACTACTCTCTCATGCTATCATGGCAATGTTACTACTCCCTCATGCTATCATGCAATGTTACTACTCTTTCATGCTATCATAGACATGTTACTACTCTCTCATGCTATCATGGCAATGTTACTACTCTCTCATGCTATCATGACAATATTACTACTCTTGCATGCTATCATAGACATGTTACTACTCTCATGCTATCATGATAATGTTACTACTCTGTCATGCTATCATGGCAATGTTACTACTCTCTCATGCTATCATGATAATGTTACTACTCCGTCATGCTATCATGGCAATGTTACTACTCTCATGCTATCATGATAATGTTACTACTCTGTCATGCTATCATGGCAATGTTACTACTCTCTCATGCTATCATAGCAATGTTACTACTCTCTCATGCTATCATGACAATGTTACTACTCTTGCATGCTATCATAGACATGTTACTACTCTCATGCTATCATGATAATGTTACTACTCTGTCATGCTATCATGGCAATGTTACTACTCTCTCATGCTATCATAGACATGTTACTACTCTCTCATGCTATCATGGCAATGTTACTACTCTCTCATGCTATCATAGACATGTTACTACTCTCTCATACTATCATAGACATGTTACTACACTCTCATGCTATCATGGCAATGTTACTACTCTCTCATGCTATCATGGCAATGTTACTACTCTCTCATGCTATCATGGCAATGTTACTACTCTCTCATGCTATCATAGACATGTTACTACTCTCTCATGCTATCATAGACATGTTACTACTCTCTCATGCTATCATGGCAATGTTACTACTCTCTCATGCTATCATGGCAATGTTACTACTCTCTCATGCTATCATAGACATGTTACTACTCTCTCATGCTATCATGGCAATGTTACTACTCTCTCATGCTATCATGGCAATGTTAGGTGCTTTACACTGCCACAGTGGAAAAATGCCTATACCTCAAGGTGCTGTAATACAAAGCTACCTACTCCAGCATGTTATAATTTCAAAAAATGTACCACAATGTAGTATGTATGTTCTAATGCAGAAACAGAAATAACTGTGCAGCAAACTATAAAGAATGCCTACCTGACCCATTGCAGATAAAGTCTGGATCAAACTTATCCATGAACCCAAATGGGCCGTAGTCAATGGTGACCCCAGCTATGCTCATGTTGTCTGTGTTGAGTACCCTGTAGGGGGAAGAACAAGTCATCAGCTACATCCGGACCACAAACATCCAAGCACATTCTGCAGGCCTGACCACTATACTTACAAAATATGAGGAGAAACCTGGCCTCAAGAGCAAAGCTATGAGGAACCATGAAAGACCTGCAACTGACATGTGAGCACAGATGGTCTGACCTGAGCACATGAAAGCAAACATAGAGAAGATCAGTTACATGCTCCATCCCAAAGACCATCAAAGCCTCCAGGTGGCTAGGCAATAGCTGACAGTTTTCTCAACTATAAAAAGCTGAAAGAATTTGTTTGTGTAACAGACAAGTTCTCTTGTGATATGACTGTTAATTTTTATAGTTTAAGTCAGTACTGTAAACAATCTGTATTTTAGTCTCAGAAGGTATTACAGACAGAGCTTTAATCTAGTGCTACAGAAAACTACACAGTATCTGCACCTTTTAGGCTTCCCCCCTCAGTGCTACTGAACTAGACACTCTGTGATAAGTACCAGTTTCTGGCTTACACACTCTGTGATAAATATTAGTTCCTCGCTTAACACTCTATGGTAAGTACAGATCTGTAAAACTGATGTGCATGCAAAACTCAAGTTTTGAAAAAAATTCCATAGTCCAGAAGTGTATGAACAACCAGAACTTTTCCACCAGAGTTTACAGCTGGTGAAAATGAACTTTTCCACCAGAGTTTACAGCTGGTGAACGTGAACTTTTCCACCAGAGTTTACAGCTGGTGAACGTGAACTTTTCCACCAGAGTTTACAGCTGGTGAACATGAACTTTTCCACCAGAGTTTACAGTTGATGAACGTGAACTTTTCCACCAGAGTTTACAGCTGGTGAACGTGAACTTTTCCACCAGAGTTTACAGCTGGTGAATGTAAACTTTTCCACCAGAGTTTACAGCTGGTGAACGTGAACTTTTCCACCAGAGTTTACAGCTGGTGAACGTGAACTTTTCCACCAGTTTACAGCTGGTGAACGTGAACTTTTCCACCAGTTTACAGCTGGTGAACGTAAACTTTTCCACCAGAGTTTACAGCTGGTGAATGTGAACTACTCCACCAGTTTACAGCTGGTGAACGTGAACTATTCCACCAGTTTACAGCTGGTGAACGTGAACTATTCCACCAGAGTTTACAGCTGGTGAACGTAAACTTTTCCACCAGAGTTTACAGCTGGTGAATGTGAACTTTTTCACCAGAGTTTACAGGTGGTGAATGTGAATAATAAGAAGAAGATACAGTAGCAGCATGTAATAAAATCTGACTCAATCAGTAAAAACAATGGAACTGCCTCACTAAGACTATCAGACAGACAACAGATCACACAGGACTCTAGTCATAGGGATAGAGAGTGTCAGGGTGGGGACACTGTCTGATCTATCCATTGGTGAACAGATGAGTTATGTGAATACTGATGTTGGAAAACCTGGCTATCAAATTTGTTTTTTTTTAAATCCCTTCCGAGACTGCAACTTGAAGGTTTGACATAAACAGACTCAAAGGGCCACATTTCAGTTGTCAAATCAACAGAAACAAATCCAAGACATCAATTCAACTGTTTAAGATAGTTGCAAGTTAAAGCAAACAGAACTGACTTCATTACCCACGGTTATCCTATACGGTTTGGACTATCTCCATAGAATGGCTAGCCACCTGCTGAGTGTGTCACATGAAGCATGAACTCCACAGCTCTAGAATCATTCACATAAATCTCCATGAAAACTGCACTACTGAACTGAGTGACCTGTTCTGGAAATGAGCCAATGATCTTCAGAGCTGGAGGAAAACTGTTTGAACATCTCACCTTGCAGACCCCCCCCCCCTCTCCCAATATATAAAGTAAAAAGCCACTCTTTCACACCATGAGGCATATTGGGCATACAGTGCTAGACCTATATTTTATAGACCAACTGGCTCATGGTAGCTGAAATGATCAACATCACACTGGCCATTTTTACTTCCCAGGTCTTTACCTGGTACCCACTTCAGGCTGGGTCACCCTGGGAGACAAGGTGATTTCTGACAAAAATGTCTGGCTCTATTCAGATCTGAACCCCCAACCTTTGGAACCACAGGCAAGCATCTAGCAGCTACACCCCTCCCCACATATATATCACACAGTTAAGCTGAGGTAGTCTACAGACACACAAATTAACCTGTGTCCTGTTTGGGTACAAATGAATTCTGTGATATTCAATTGGAGAAGTTCAACAAGAAGGTATGAAAGTAAATTAATCACTTCACTTAAGAACTTTATTAAGGTTACAGTGTTGCTGATAATGCAAGTGAGGTGAACCGTGAACCTACCCGTGACACCAGCCCACACACTGCCACTCCGCCACAAGTCTGGCGGTTCTCCTCACCACCTCCTTGTAAAACTCAACATACATGACATCCTTGTTGCTCTTGTGCTCCATCCAGATCTGCAGAAATATAAGGCATTTAACACAAAATGATATGTAAGTTACACATATACCTATGCCAGAGCAAGCCATAGAGTTGTGAGCTGATCAGCTTTCACATTTACTAGATCACTTCACGCCGGGTAACCTGCTCTCTTCTCCACTATCTTCTCTTCGGGGGAGGGATGTTGGGTAATTAGATATGCCAGGATCCCACAAATAGTCACCCTAATCTGGGAACTTATATCAGACTATCTGAGTGGTACTTCAGGGTACCACTGTACCACTATGGATAATTATACAGAATTACAGACTAAAACATTCTTAGAGCTTTTACCCTCAACTCTTACAAGATACACAGAGCGTTGGAGATTCATTGCAGCCATCTTTCCCTGTGTACATGGCACCGGACTGACTGAGAAATCAACTGGCTGATTTAGAAATCAACCAAGTGATGGAGAAATCACCTTCTTTTGACCCTCACTTGCTGACTTTCAAACCACAAACAAAGAAACCAGCTACATATCACACCAACTTTCAGGGCAGCAGCAAACCTGCCTGTCCCATCACCACCCATTACAAGCTACACTAACAATTATGTTCTGTATCATTTTATTCTGATCTCTCTCCACAGCTTTGTTCCAGCTAAGGATGGAAACCAGACCATTAGTGAAGCAGGCACCACGGCTTGTGTGCTCTATAGTGTGTTTGAAAACATATGCTGTCACACTTGAGCAAATCCTCTATAGTGTGTTTTAAACATATGCTGTCACACTTGAGCAAATATCTTGAAGACTCCTCTATAGTGTTTTAAACATATGCTGTCACACTTGAGCAAATATCTTGAAGACTCCTCTATGGATCAACACACATTTGTGCATGTAGCCTTGAATTCCTTATGATTCTACAATTGACAACTGCGCAGATGTTGCTGTTTTCTTAAAGCGGCAAATTTCTTGATCTTTGTTTGACCAATAATTTCTGTACTCCTGAAAAACAGAATCTACAGTAAATGACACATGTATGGAGTTTGTTTGGAAATCAGTTCACATGTGCAGCAATGCAAGGTGAGTATTTTGATAGCCTACTCCCCACTCAATGAAAAATCTGCAAGTCCCGGAAGACTTTTGCTAGAGATGACCATCTGAGAGAAAAAAACGCCTTTGACACTCCTACAATCTGATGTTTTGAAATGTTCATCTTACTAAATTTACTCAAGTAACTCTAAACATGAAGAATGTTGGTTTTGAATCGGTGTCTGTTTTTTCACATACCACAAATAAGGTAAACTGAAAACTAGACATTTGTTTACATTTTAAAAAAGTCTGACAAGAATATGTTTATGAACAGACTGCATGCCAGATTTCAACAACCAACAGGCTGCATGCCAGATTTCAACAACCAACAGGCTGCATGCCAGATTTCAACAACCAACAGGCTGCATGCCAGATTTCAACAACCAACAGGCTGCATGCCAGATTTCAACAACCAACAGGCTGCATGCCAGATTACAACAATCAACAGGCTGCATGCCAGATTTCAACAACCAACATCTAATGGTTACAAGTTACAAATTATTACAGTTTGGCAGGACTTCTGTAGTGGACTCTAGTATCTTGTATCAATATGTCAGCTCTAGTATCTTGTATCAATATGTCAGCTCTAGTATCTTGTAGCAATGTGTCCACTCTAGTATCTTGTAGCAATATGTCCGCTCTAGTATCTTGTATCAATATGTCTGCTCTAGTATCTTGTAGCAATATGTCCACTCTAGTATTCTGTATCAATATGTCGACTCTTGTATCTTGTAGCAAAATGTCCACTCTAGTGTCTTGTATCAATATGTCCACTCTAGTATCTTGTATCAATATGTCCGCTCTAGTATCTTGTATTAATATGTCTGCTCTAGTATCTTGTATCAATATGTCTGCTCTAGTATCTTGAACCAAATGTCCGCTCTAGTATCTTGTATCAATATGTCCGCTCTAGTATCTTGTATCAATATGTCTGCTCTAGTATCTTGTATCAATATGTCTGCTGTAGTATCTTGTAGCAATATGTCCGCTCTAGTATCTTGTATCAATATTTCCACTCTAGTATCTTGTAGCAATATGTCCGCTCTAGTATCTTGTATCAATATGTCCACTCTAGTATCTTGTATCAATATGTCTGCTCTAGTATCTTCTATCAATATGTCCGCTCTAGTATCTTGTACCAAATGTCCACTCTAGTATTTTGTATTAATATGTCTACTTTAGTATCTTGTAGCAATATGTCCGCTGTAGTCTCTTGTAGCAATATGTCTGCTCTAGTATCTTGTAGCTCTCTTTTTTCTTTGCATTCACCTGCTGTTAACTCAGGCGGAAAGTTCTGGCTGTTCATCCATTTTTTAACTTAAGTAGTTTTCTTCAAATTTTTAGGTTAAGGAAACATCCCTAATTAATTGCCTTTTACGACCTGTTTGTTAGAGGACAATGGGTCTACTCTTTCCCCTCAATGGGGCCATGGAACCCACATGGGCCGTATCTTGTACCTTTATACCCGTTTTGTAGTATTAACTATGCCAACATGACTGACAGTAGCATCTCACCTGGGGGTAGAAATTCTCAACTGTGTAGTCCAACATGGCAGTCAAGATGTCTGTACGTCCCACGCTGGGGCCAGCCCTGCCTGTTTCTGGGTCAGTAGGTTTGAATATTTCAAAAGAGCCAAATCTGGACAATAAATACACAAATGTCAATGAAAATGGTGCCAGTAACGAATTTCTAACAGTCAATCACTATTGTAATAAAACTGTTAAATCACTAAGACACAAAGACTGAAATGGTTCAACCACCCAATGAAAATACATAAAGTGATGCTGGCAGTGACAGCAACAAGAAAATGGAAACATCAAGAGGCAGGGGAAGACCAGGAAGATGGATGGAAGGAGCCACTGACAGCCTAAGGCTTCACAACATCATAGCATACCAAGCAAATGAGCATGCCCTGGCTCAGCTACCTATCATTTGTGCAGCCTATCGGCACAAAGCAGATACTGACAAGAGAAGACAAATCACAGTTGTAATTTAGCAGTTATCCCAACGACTACCATGATCCCACGCTAAGCGATCCACCGATGTTTACGCATGGCTATCATGATCGCACTTCCTGCAATCAAAACTTGAGTTGCTGGCCGCCAGGTTAAAATTGTGACTTGAGTCGCTGGCCGCCAGGTTAAAATTGTGACTTGAGTCGCTGGCCGCCAGGTTAAAATTGTGACTTGAGTCGCTGGCCGCCAGGTTAAAATTGTGACTTGAGTCGCTGGCCGCCAGGTTAAAATTGTGACTTGAGTCGCTGGCCGCCAGGTTAAAATTGTGACTTGAGTCGCTGGCCGCCAGGTTAAAATTGTGACTTGAGTCGCTGGCCGCCAGGTTAAAATTGTGACTTGAGTCGCTGGCCACCAGGTTAAAATTGTGACTTGAGTTGCTGGCCACCAGGTTAAAATTGTGACTTGAGTCGCTGGCAGCCAGGTTAAAATTGTGACTTGAGTCGCTGGCCGCCAGGTTAAAATTGTGACTTGAGTCGCTGGCCACCAGGTTAAAATTGTGACTTGAGTTGCTGGCCACCAGGTTAAAATTGTGACTTGAGTCGCTGGCCGCCAGGTTAAAATTGTGACTTGAGTCGCTGTGACAATACGCTCGGTGACTTCAGAAAGTCTTTCCTCAACCTACTTTTATTTGTGTGTATTTTGAAGTATACAGACAAATAGGGATTTGGATACATCCTTAATCTAAATAGGACGACCACATCACACCTTTAATTCTCCTGGACCGTTGGTCATATCAAACACTAAAACTTTTTCCCAGATGTTAAGTGTTAAGGTACAGAGATAAGACTGACCAAGCAGACTTACTGACTGGAGATTTGCACACCATTTGTTGGTGTCAGATAGTTATTCCCCCTGCCAGATCTTCAGGAACAGATAACAAGGGCTAATTGCCATTATCTCCCCCTGAGGTTACCTAAACTGGAGTGCCGGTCAGATCGTCACTATTGACACAGTGAGCGGAAAGTGTTGGCAGAAGAATTGACAAAGTCGGATTTTATTGTGATGACAGGTGAAGTAGACTGGAGGTGTGACTAGGCCTATTAGCTGGGACCAGCTTAATTGAACCTGTAGAATGTGAGCGTGGGAATTCAAACAATTGTTGTACAGTCACTGACTGACAGTGAATATACACCCACAGGGAGGAGCTGTGATATCCCTGAATGAGAATGATTTTAGGCGTAATGTAGGAGGAGCTTAATAAAAGTTATAAAGGGGTGAACTATAGGTCTGGTAAATGAGATCCTGGCCAGCACATGCCATCTGTTGGGCTTAACCTAAGCTTGAGACAGAACTTTTGGCATTGTGGTTTCATTTTTCCAGGTAAGATCGAAATTAGTTTCAAATCTATATTTTATGATAGAGATCTAACTGTCTTTTTGCTCAAGTGTGTGTCTTCATCACTTTGTAATACTCCTAGGCGGATATTTCTTCATTCTCGTAGGGCACTGTCACATTGCTCTATTTCCTATTTGATAGTGTCATGAATGTTTTTCGTGCACATGTGTTTCAATGTTGTAAAACCTAAATGTTGTTGTCGCCATTGAAATTTAATGAACTATCATGTTTTTGAAATCACAAGCGTGAAGATAACTTTGGCAATCTTTTCACGTGTGGTTAATGTGAATCTGTATTACATACAGCTTACACACTGAAATGTGTTTAACTCTCGGGAGGCTAATGCGGAGATTGATCCCGGAGAGTAAATCCACGAGATTTGTTATTTGATTCGCCCCAAAACTATTGTTAGCATTCTGGGCGCGTCGATTGTTCCAAGCATAGATTCCAGAACTGGTTCTGTCTGACTGATTGTCAATTTGAGTCTGTACAAGAGATGGCACCTGACGTAGAAGACTTGACTATCATTACAGGACGTGTAGAGGAAGGCAGAAGATGTAACAGTTGGAATGTGAGACATAAGCCCTTCCAAATTGGACAGGAGTGAATGTGAGCATGAGGGAGAGATGAAATGTTTTATTTAAATAAACATGCTTGATGTTAGTATAATATACATGCTTAGTGTACATCTAGAGCAGATACTACAAATATGCGCTTGTTTCTTCATTCTCCAGTTCCCACATTGGGCAGGGACTAGTAGGCATCCATTATTTGCCGACCGTCGAGTGTAACGACCTGCAGAAAGCAGTGAGGACGACAAACTGGAAAAGTTAGGCAGGGTCTCAAGCCGAGAACTGTCCAAAGGTTGTTACTTTCCAATACCTTTATGAAATCATCATTCACATAACCTAAACTCTACTAGCCTAAACAAGTTCATTTTAATTTCGATTTATTAAATAAATCTTTTTGATGTTGTTACACAGAGTTAAGTAAATTGTGTACTTAGGTTCAAGTGTCTTTGTGCATATTAGTTTACTTCAGCTAACAAATATTTAAATCACTTGATGGGGGCTTTTTAGCAATGCCAGGAGAGGAGACCAGTCGCAGGGGTTAACTGAGCACCTGGATTATATCACAGTGGATTTATCCAGATATCTATCTATCCCTTCTCCTTCTCCTGTGGATACAAGTACAGCAACTTTCATTTCATGGAACGAGCCACTCGCTGTTTTCTTGGCTATCCAGGACTGTCTAGGATCAACATAGCTTAGATAATAGATCAGTTTCTCACGTGGGTGGGCATTGTTAAGGATCAAACCCACACTCTCACTATATCAGTGTATTTACCCACGTGGGCGCGCGACAGTCGCTGGCAGCCAGGTTAAAATTGTGACTTGAGTCGCTGGCAGCCAGGTTAAAATTGTGACTTGAGTCGCTGGCAGCCAGGTTAAAATTGTGACTTGAGTCGCTGGCAGCCAGGTTAAAATTGTGACTTGAGTTGCTAGCAGCCAGGTTAAAATTGTGACTTTAGTCACTGGCCACCAGGTTAAAATTGTGACTTTAGTCATTGGCCACCAGGTTAAAATTTTGACTTTAGTCACTGGCCACCAGGTTAAAATTGTGACTTTAGTCACTGTTTATTTAAGGGACACAATTTGATAGTGCTTAAAGTAAACTTTCCAGGCATTTTTTTTGGGGGGAGGGGGAGGGGTTGGCTCCCATGTCAATTACGCGTTAGGCACATGTTTGCATAACAAGGCTAATCATTAGGGCTTGTGTGGTCAAACAGTTGGGAGAATATTTATGATGCAATGGGACACTGTCTTGACTGTTTTAAATCGGAGAACAAAGGTGAAGATATTTCCAAACAGTTTGATGACTGTGACTTTGAAAATTCTTACAATCACAATCAAGAATGGAAGATGATGTTTAGCTTACATCAGTGGTGTGTTTTGTTACTTCAGATTGGGGAAACTGTTTCATGAATGTGCTTCAGGTGTGTATTGTTACTTCAGATTGGAGAAACTGTTTCATGAATGTGCTTCAGGTGTGTATTGTTACTTCAGATTGGAGAAACTGTTTCATGTATGTGCTTCAGGTGTGTATTGTTACTTCAGATTGGAGAAACTGTTTCATGTATGTGCTTCAGGTGTGTATTGTTACTTCAGATTGGAGAAACTGTTTCATGTATGTGCTTCAGGTGTGTATTGTTACTTCAGATTGGGGAAACTGTTTTCATGTATGTGCTTCAGGTGTGTATTGTTACTTCAGATTGGAGAAAACTGTTTCATGTATGTGCTTCAGGTGTGTATTGTTACTTCAGATTGGAGAAACTGTTTCATGTATGTGCTTCAGGTGTGTATTGTTACTTCAGATTGGAGAAACTGTTTCATGTATGTGCTTCAGGTGTGTATTGTTACTTCAGATTGGAGAAACTGTTTCATGTATGTGCTTCAGGTGTGTATTGTTACTTCAGATTGGAGAAACTGTTTCATGTATGTGCTTCAGGTGTGTATTGTTACTTCAGATTGGAGAAACTGTTTCATGAATGTGCTTCAGGTGTGTATTGTTACTTCAGATTGGAGAAACTGTTTCATGAATGTGCTTCAGGTGTGTATTGTTACTTCAGATTGGAGAAACTGTTTCATGAATGTGCTTCAGGTGTGTATTGTTACTTCAGATTGGAGAAACTGTTTCATGAATGTGCTTCAGGTGTGTATTGTTCAATGTCTCTGTTAGTGCAGATTGTGTACAGCAGGGCTCTGAGGCTGAGAGTTTAGTGAAAATCGTTTCACAATGCTGTCACAAGACGATGGTGTCACAAGACGATGCTGTCACAAGACGATGGTGTCACATGTCTGTATTAGGGTTTCCTCTAATAATAATAGACACTCTGAAGTGACTTAATGTTGAGATGGCGGCTCGTGTTGGTCTAGAGGTACTCCGCAGCTCCAACAACCATCCAACATCACTTCAGGGATGAGGCAACTCAAATTATGGGCACCACGAAATAATAACTATTGCTGGGCACAACTTGGCCAGATTTCCTCACCATTTGTTAGCTCCCAGACTGGATAGGATCACTATCATAGTAAAAAAAAAACATTATTAAAAGAAATCTGAAGATATAACAATATACTCCACTGATCTAAATAAAGAAAACAGTGAAATACTTTACACCAACCAAGATGAATTCAAAATAACAATGCATGATGTATTGTACAAAGGTAAGACGTATCAATGGATTGATCAAAGAGACAGAACAATAGTATGACAAAGTCCAGTCAAAAATGTTTACAGGCTTGATTTAAATACACTGATGGATATCATCACTGCTCTGAAGATGAACAAAAGGCATAGTAAGTTCAGACAAAAACTGACTGATTGGCTGCACGATCTGGCATCCTGTAACATTTACTTATATTGGTGTCAGAAGATTTTTAGCTGCCTTTTGTGCACCAATCTACAGCGAAATTATGTTGATTACAAGATTTTAAAAATTTGTATCATTGAAGATTGTTCTCATATAGAGACACAGACAACTTGAGACTTCATAACATCACGGCATATGAAGCGACTGAGCGCGCCCTGGCTCGGTTGCCGATCATCTGATAGACTGCGACGCCTAGCGGCACAAGCAGATTTTGACAAAAGAAAGAAAGAAGATTGTTCGTCATTGAATTTGATGCAAAAATGTGAAATGTTATGAGTTTATATGAAATAGTTGTGAAGCTATGGCATGTTTGTTAATCCATATTGATGTCAAAAAATTAAAAACACATTTTTGATTGCCTTTTGCTGCACTAATGTACAGCCACATGATGATGATGATGTCAAACAAGACTATGCAGTTTCTAGTCTTGTAATTTGTTCTCTATTTCAATTTGGTGTCAAAATGCAAAATATGTGTGTTTGCCAAATAGTTGTTTTTGGCATTTTTAAGTAGACACTAAAGTACGTGGTATCTGGGAAAGTGCAAGGTATAACAGGCTTGGTAGTCACCGGGTTATTCTGTGTATACAGTTTGACTGGTAAAGTGATAGAGTAAATTGGTAGTTAGTCTGTTAGTTCCAATGAAAATGTATTAGATTATATCATATATAAGTGTTCGAGAGAAAATATTAAACAAGACTCAATGTTCAAACTCTATAAGGAAAGGTAAAAAGACTTAGCAATTCTTAAAGATAATTCAGATATACACGGCCAGACAAGAAAAATTGAAACAAGGCTGAAGATGCCTCTACATCCTAGGGTAGAAAAAGACATAGACTAAACAAGACTAGGATAGGGTAACAGTTCACCATTGATGAGAAGAGGAAAGGCTTAATAAATTGAAACAAGGCTGAAGATACCTCTACATCCTAGGGTAGAAAAAGACATAGACTAAACAAGACTAGGAGAGGGTAACAGTTCACCATTGATGAGAAGAGGAAAGGCTTAATGAGAGCACGCTCACAATACAGTGGTAGGCGAAGGACTGAAAGAATCAAAGGAATGACTTCACACCTGGTCTATCTATAGCTGCACTCCCAGATTTAGCCTAGGACACTCACCAGACAATCTTACCTGAGAAATGTTGGAGCAATCCTCAGAACTATCGTGCACCTCTCCTGAACTGGGTGCCCATCATAGAAAATATCACGGATGACCTTGGAGTCAGATGTGATGCAGGTGCCGGCCCGTGTGGTGGGGATACCGAGGTGGTACATGGCCTAGAGTGTCATACAACAACACGGGCATGTTAACACAGATTTCAACTACATGCCATTACTGGCTTTTGAAATGATCAAACCTTCTCATTTTGCTACTTATTCTCTATCTTTGTTTACAATTTATTCTCTATCTTTGTTTACAACTTAGTCTCTACTTCTTTTACAATTTATTCTGCATCTTCTTCTTCCTTCAATTTTCTCATCTGCTACTGTCTAAGTTCTCTTTCTCTCTTCTTATTTTTCTTCCTATCTTCTGCTCGCATTATCTCTCTTTCCATATTCCTCTTGGCTTAAAAAACAAATCTTCTTGTTCCTTTCTGTCTCCTTGTTTCTTATTCTTTTCTTCCTTAACTCATTCTCCTGATCTTTCCAGGCTTTTGTATTTTGACTGTGCATCCAAACTATGAATTTGATAAATGAACAAAGTATACTTGATATATAGAATACAACTGCTGTATGAAAGATCAGTGCTTGAAAGGGACAAATGTAAGATGGGCCTGAATGACCAATTTGTAACCATTTGGAAATAGAGTGTGTTTATTTACTTGTTCCTTATTCTACCTCTTTAGTTCTCTTTCTCATATTTTCTTGTATTATTTCTTTTCTTTAACAATCATGTTGTTCTTTTAATTTGTATCTCATAATGAAGCAAAAACCTTCAAGATAAAGTCTGTTAAGCTGCATACACAACACATTCATCCGCACCTTGTTGACTAATTAAAAAAGTGGATTGCACAAACAGGAAATGTCCCCTCATAAAACCTAGCAGTGCCAGAAAACTCCACTGGCAGTGCTGAGTGCTGAAATTACTTGTATATTTACTAAACCCCAGTACTTGATTGTGCCGGACACATTATTTTTTACTCTGCCTCCACCTTAGTCCCCACACTTTCACACCACACAAGGCACTTAGCAAGACTATCTCATGAGTCATACTGACTACTTCAGAGTACAGACTAACTCACATCGGATATTATCTCACTTGATGAAAACTCACAACAGACATCACCTAACCACAGACTAACTCACATCAGACATTATCTCACTTGATGGAAACTCACAACAGACATTACCTCACTTGATGGAAACTCACAACAGACATTACCTCACTTGATGGAAGCTCACAACAGATATTACCTCACTTGATGGAAACTCACAACAGACATTACCTCACTTAATGGAAACTCACAACAGACATTACCTCACTTGATGGAAACTCACAACAGACATTACCTCACTTGATGGAAACTCACAACAAACATTACCTCATTGATGGAAACTCACAACAGACATTATCTCACTTGATGAAAACTCACAACAGACATCACCTCACCACAGACTAACTCACATAAGACATTACCTCACTTGATGGAAACTCACAACAGACATTACCTCACTTGATGGAAACTCACAACAGACATTACCTCACTTGATGAAAACTCACAACAGACATTACCTCACCACAGACTAACTCACATCAGACATTATCTCACTTGAAGGAACACAACAGACATTACCTCACTTAAGACTCACTCTCAAAAGATATTACCTAATTACAGAAAAACAATAGACATTACCTCACTGCAAAGAAAAACATACCTCACTGCAGACTAACTCACAAGGGACATTTCCTCACTTCAGAGAAAGTCACAACAGACATTACCTCACTGCAGACTAACTCACAAGGGACATTTCCTCACTTCAGAGAAAGTCACAACAGACATTACCTCACTACAGAGAACGTCACATTATCTCACTGCAGAGAACGTCACAACAGACATTACCTCACTACAGAGAACGTCACAACAGACATTACCTCACTACAGAGAAACTCTCTGACAGAACTCCTCAACACCTTCCTCCCATCAGCTGTCCTCGAGTAGGGAGTCAGTCCCGCTCCCTTCAACTGTATCTCCCATCTCTCCCCTGACCTGTTGACAATCTCCCCAAGGTACCTGCCATAAACAACCAAACAACATTGAGGGTTAACAAGCTCCGCGGGCTGCTAACGTCACAGAAACTAGGTCCTCTACTGGTACCCGATGCTGGATGTGGGCACAAGTTAATTAAGCTACAGCTCAGGGCCTCACAATCAGCAGGGGCTTCACACAAACAATTTCAAGTAAAAAAAAAAGTTTCAATTTGCAAATTATACACAATCAGGGCCTCACAATCAGCAGGGGCTTCACACAAATAATTTCAAGTAAAAAAAAAAGTTTCAATTTGCAAATTAGTCTTTTAGAGAATTATTTAATTTCAGTGTTTTTTTTATACACATTCTTTATTGTGTGTTTAAACGGCAAAATATTTACATGATCCATATTTTAAATGAAGTAAACATTATAATATTTTCTTAGATTAAGTGCTTTAATTTAAAATGATAGGGGCCTCAAGGCTGTATATAGCTTAGCACAACAAGATGTATCGATGACAGAAAAAGTACAACCAAAAAAAACATGGAATACAAATGATGAAACACAACACATGAAACACAAGTAACTAACAAAACAAATGAAATATAGTTGAGGAAGAAACATGTGACTCTCACACCTAAATACACACATTGCAGCCCCATCTCCAAGCTGCCCTGAGAAATAGCCAAACTGATGACCACAGTAGCAGTGGGCAGCAGGTTCGGACCCAGGAAGAATCTTGTTGCCGCTGAAATACTCCACAAACTCCGGCCTCTTCACCTGGTCTTCTGTGATGTCCAGGAGGCTCAAGGCTGGTAGAGAGGCACACACTAAACCTGGGTTCACAACAGGGGTAGGGTTGACTCGCGAGAAGCAAGCACCTGGCACCTGCACATAAAGTTGATAAAGTTCACTGATTACTGATTAAGAATTGACATCAAAGCACACTGGGCTTACCCAAAGATGCTCTGTCTCCCGCAGCAACTTTTTTAAAGTGTAGATACTAACTGGTCTCTTAGAATACTTATTACACACATTGTTCTTTTCCTCTCATTCGCCTATCCTTGCCGAATCTGAAACTTAATTCCTTATTCACACATTTGAATCCAGATTATTTCTTCTAACCTCATGTCTTCTATCAGCACTCGTTCAGAAATGCTCATCAGAATTCCCCTTTGTTCAAGCATTCCTGTAGCTGCATTAACTCTTTCAGGCCCATGAATTTTGTAACCAGAAAATCCTCTCTTTCATTCCCCCGCACAGTTTATCAATGTGAGTTCCTCAACTACTGATGTGTCACTCATTTTCGTCCACTTAAAATCGTCCACATTACCGACTGAGAATCAGACACAATAATTCCTATGGTAACTCTATATTCTGCTATCCACCTTAGAGCTGCAGCAACTGTCTCCACCTCCATCCTCATGCTTGTTGTAGATAAAAATTCAAAGTTGTAAATAAAAATTCAAAGTTGTAGATAAAAATTCACCATCTTGATCATGATGGGGGGCTAACTGTCCCAATATTTGGCCTGCTTGCTTTTGCTGCATCGGATGATAATTTGTTCATCCAGTTTACATGTTCCAAGATATTTAAACTCAAATGCCTGTTTAATATATGTATGCTCTAATGCTATATTTAAATTGTTATTTTTTTCTTCCTATTGACATTACTTCTGTCTTTTCAATGTTGGTTCTCACATTATTTGATTTACATTCTTCATTAATTTGTGGATGTGAGATGTTGATGTAAATTAATGGCTGTGTCTGCAATCAAGGCCTGGTCATCAGCAAAGAGTAATTCATTGACTTCCTTGCTACCTTTCTTAATACATCTCCAGGTATGAAATATATGAATCACATTGTCATGTTAGACTGTACATTGTCCACAGAAAATCTACGACTAATTAAGTGATTACCATGGTAACTTCAAATTTACCATGTACTTTTTTTTGTTTCCTTAAAGCAGGATAGTTCAGTTTTATTGATGCAGCTTCAGCTAGTTTTAGTAAATGTCTAATCAATGTTTGGCAAATAATTCTCAAGGCACACAGAACATTACCATAGGCAAGCAGTACAGCTGGAGTTGTATTAGACCGAAATGGAGGCATTAGGACTGAGCTGGCTACACGAAAAGCAGCTGCCAGGAGACTCTTCCAGGCCATAAACTGAGGGTTTCTTAGCAAAAGAGAAACTGGCAAGAGGACAAAAATAGCTGTTTACCGCTCTACCTATGTACCAGTCCTGACCTATGGGCGTGAGTCATGGGCAATGACAACAGCAATAGAAGCCAGCTTCAGGCCTTAGAAATGGACAAAGTCCGCAATCAGACAATATGTCAAGATCTTTATACCCAGTCCTTACAAACCCAAGTGGATCAGTCACAGTTACGATGGTTTGGACATGTATGCAGAATGGGAGAAAACTGGCCATCGTGGCAGGCTAAGAACCAGGGAAACAAACCTCCTGGGCAACCCAGGGAAGACAACGTTTGAAGTCCCTAACCGACAGAAGCGTCTGGCGATCTCTCTGGCAAACCTCTACACCCCAAGGTAGAAAAAGAGCGACTAAGTAAAGTAAAGTAGTATAGCAAATACTTGAAATGATATACAAGGACATGGAGAGTTACCTGTCTCTGAGTCTTCTCCTCACTCTCATCCACCGGCAAACACCTGAGAGCACGGTTCTGAAAATTCAATGTCTCCAGCGTGGGCTGTAACCCAGCCATCCTGTGGAGAAAAGACTTGACTCTGTACCCCGTAGACACCAATACATTCGGTTCTTGTGGCTGCCTCTGTCTCCGGTCTTCCTCACCCAAGTCTCCGCTCACGGTGAAATAAAGTCTGCGTTTCAGCTTCAGTTGTGGCAGATCTGGGCTTGTGTTTCCCACAGAATGTTCTCCAGGCTTTGGATGTACTGGAATGTTGGAACAACACCGGATTCCTAGCCTGGTACAGAGATGATTCATCAACAATGACTAGGAAAGTTACCTGTCTGCATGAACTTCGGCAGAGATCTGAAAGTAGAGGTATTTCTAAGTAACAAGTATTTAGCCACTTTGCTGCCTAAGGTATTTTATACATATTTATTGAAGTTACGAATGAAAATAATTATTATAATTATTTGAGGGTGGTCACAATATGAGGGAACTGATTCAAGGGTCACGGCATTAGGAAAGTTGAGAGCCAGGTGGTCCACACACAGACACAGCCCTACTATAACAGACACTTTGTGGAAATATTACACGATTTGTTTGTAGCTGAGTTATGAGTTAGATTATCTTCACAGCACTCCGGACACATCTATAGGCGATCAGATTCCCCTCTCAACATATTCATCAGCATCACGCAGTTAATAGTGCCAGTCCTATGTTGTTTAACAAGACTTTGTGTGCATCCGGTGTGCTCCTCATGCTTGGCTCTTCCGATCTTTACTCCCAATTCGGGTATTCTTAGCAGTGATGTGGACACGTTGCTTCCAAACTCCTCAGAACATCCTATCTCTGTAAGGGCAATGACAATGTTTACATGATCCATGGGCGGCCATCTTCAGTTAATGCAGCACCTGCCAGTCTATCAGCTCTTTCATTACGCACAACACTGTATGCCCTGGTACAAATATAAAGGTAACTGCACACACAGAAGAGTTTTGCAATGACTCAAGCCACTGTTTGCGTAACCAACCTGCCTCGACCCGCCGGATCATGCTCAAAGAATCTCTCAGCAAACACACGCGGGAATAGTCCTGTGATCCCAGCCACGTGAAAGCTTGTGTCACCGCCATCACCTCCATCATCATGCTGCTGGTGGTCATGGAGAAGGCACCGCTCGCTTCTTAAACTGTTCTGCCTGAAGAGCGAGCTGTAAATGCCCATGCACTCTTATGTCCTCGTATAACAAACCCGTCTATGAAGATCACCACATCTGTCCCATCTGACTTGTCACTGATAAGCGTGCATACCTCGGCATTGACAGCAGCTGGATTCTGCTCCGGACAACTCCTATTGAGCGTCACGACACAGGAGATTGGGCGCTTTAGACGCTGGTATCCATTCCTCACCTGGATGGATGTCTGTAATGCTGCAAAGCTGCAGGTCATCAGCTGCCCTACCCAGCCATAACGTGCCCCTTTTGAGTCCCAAGGAACGCATCATTCGTTCATAGGTTCCTACCTAGAGGCCCGATAAACGCAAGATGCGCTGATTTTACATCTTTCTTGACTACCCCTTGGGCTTCTGATGCTAAACCCCCTGGGACTCAAAGAGTTAAGCCTATTGCCCTTTTTCTGGAAGAGCATGTGGTGCAAAGGGTGCTTCAGATCTGAGTTTATCTTGAGGTATACACGAGCCCTCCAGATTTTTTGTAGCATGTAGCGGCTATCCTCTGAATAACGGCCACATATTATGGCGGCCAAAAACACACCCTGACAGGACCTCAGTCACATGTAAATTGCGAACTTCTGGTGACTTAAATTGCAGACCGGCGACTATACCGCCACCGCCACTACTCACTTTGATCTGAAGTCCCAGCAATCTACTAGTTTAACCCCGCTCCGCGGAAGATACTCTCGGCGGTGGCGGTATAGTCGCCGGAAGTCCGAAATTTATATGTGACTGAGGCCCTATTTTTGGCCGTCATAATATGTGGCCGTTATTTGGAGGATAGCCCGTATATCTGTATGACATGCTCTGTGATAAGTAATGGCAACTTTTTTTTTTAAACACAACTAGTACTACCTTACTTTACTAATTCTTAGTAATCACGTATCGCCATTCTCACCTCTTAAGTCTTCCCATGTATTGTCTACTGAAAAATGAGTTTTAATTATGATATACACTACGGAACGACTGCACACGGAAGGGGCCTGTTGTTTCCAGTCCTGGACCAGTCGCCATAACTGATTTCGTAGTTCAGTCCCCTTGGTTCATAGGTCATGAGGCTGCACTTTGTTGGTTGTTGTCCGTGATATTTCAGTACATAATGGGCTCTTTAAGCACAGGGTTAGTTAAATCTGGTAATTTTAGTTTCAGCTTTATAGCAAACAGGTCACCCCATAGGTGCCAACGAGAAACACATAGAATGTTTATCACAGACCTTTCTGGAAAGATTGACAGACTGCTGTCTCAGCATGTGCACTAGCATACACACGCATTAAAAGCATACGGTAGCCATCCGAAGTGCTAACACAAACAGTCCGACATTAGAAATTCAGTTCATCATGGATGGTAGCAGAAGTCACCAACGCAATCAGTTTTAATCACATAACGGCATGACCAATATTGCGACAACAGGAATCTAGCCATTTTCTGTGTGATGCGTTGAAGGGGACACTCGGGCGCCAGTCCTTCACTGTTCCGGTTTTACGGAACCTCATGCAAGACTCCTGCAGCACGTCCTCGTCGTGCGCTATGGATGACGTCTCAAATGAGCATTAACAGTAACATAACATAACATTCTAGTAGTACGTGCAGGTGACACGAAACTAAAATAAATACTTACAGTTGCGGTCAAGGAATTTGGCTGCAACTTAAAAAACGGGCACAAAAGATGGCGGCCAATGGCAGAGAAAAAACAGGGCCTCAGTCACGTATCAATTGCGCATTTCCCGCGACTTAATTTGAGGCGACTACCGCCATCGCCGAGAGTATCCCAAACGCCGCTCACACGGCGTGGAGTGGGGCTAAAGTAGATGGCTAGGACTCACGAGCAAAGCTAGTTTAGCCCCAATCTACGCCGCATTAGCGGCGTGGGGAAAACTCTCGGCGGTGGCGGCAGTCGCCAGAAAACCGCAAATTAAGTCACCCCACGTACGCAACTGATACGTGACTGAGGCTCTGTCAGGATGTTTTAGCGGCCGCCATCTTTTGTGCCTGTTATTCGGAGGATAGCCGGGATTTTGTCTAGTAGTACGCAAGGGCACACAGTACCGTCACCATTTGTAAGGCTTAAATCGTTTCAGCTTTATGGTAGCAGACACTTTGATGTGTACCTGCGCCGTTTTAGACACATTGTGGTAAGTACCTGCGCCGTTTTAGACACATTGTGGTGAGTACCTGCGCCGTTTTAGACACATTGTGGTGAGTACCTGCGCCGTTTTAGACTCACTGTGGTGAGTACACGCGTTGTTTTAGACACATTGTGGTGAGTACACGCGTTGTTTTAGACACATTGTGGTGAGTACACGCGTTGTTTTAGACACATTGTGGTGAGTACCTGCGCCGCTTTAGACACATTGTGGTGAGTACCCGCGCCGTTTTAGACACACTGTGGTGAGTACATGGGCCGTTTTAGACACACTGTGGTGAGTACATGGGCCGTTTTAGACACATTGTGGTGAGTACATGGGCCGTTTTAGACACATTGTGGTGAGTACATGGGCCGTTTTAGGCACACTGTGGTGAGTACCTGCGTTGTTTTAGACACATTGTGGTGAGTACCTGCGCCGTTTTAGACACATTGTGGTGAGTACCTGTGCCGTTTTAGACACACTGTGGTGAGTACCTGCGTTGTTTTAGACACATTGTGGTGAGTACATGGGCCGTTTTAGACACACTGTGGTGAGTACCCGCGTTGTTTTAGACACACTGTGGTGAGTACCTGCGCCGTTTTAGACACACTGTGGTGAGTACCTGCGTTGTTTTAGACACATTGTGGTGAGTACCTGCGCCGTTTTAGACACATTGTGGTGAGTACCTGCGCCGTTTTAGACACATTGTGGTGAGTACCTGCGCCGTTTTAGACACATTGTGGTAAGTACATGCGTTGTTTTAGACTTATTTTGGTGAGTACCTGCGCCGTTTTAGACACATTGTGGTGAGTACACGCGTTGTTTTAGACACATTGTGGTGAGTACACGCGTAGTTTTAGACACATTGTGGTGAGTACCTGCGCCGTTTTAGACACATTGTGGTGAGTACACGCGTTGTTTTAGACACATTGTGGTGAGTACACGCGTTGTTTTAGACACATTGTGGTGTGTACCTGCGCCGTTTTAGACACACTGTGGTGAGTACCCGCGTTGTTTTAGACACATTGTGGTGAGTACCTGCGCCGTTTTAGACACATTGTGGCGAGTACACGCGTTGTTTTAGACACATTGTGGTGAGTACACGCGTTGTTTTAGACACATTGTGGTGAGTACCTGCGCCGTTTTAGACACATTGTGGTGAGTACACGCGTTGTTTTAGACACATTGTGGTGAGTACACGCGCCGTTTTAGACACATTGTGGTGAGTACCCGCGTTGTTTTAGACACATTGTGGTGAGTACCTGTGCCACTATTCACACGAAAATATAAATCCCACAAACCCCGTTAAAAATGATAAAAATGTAACCCTGAGCCCAGACACCGGTAGGACGCCATTGTCTTTCCAAATCAATCAGTCAGTTAGCATGTCTTTTAGAGAGCGTCGCTCTTTTAACTGTACGCCTGTAAATCTGTGTTTCCCGGGGCAGTTGTCCAGCCGTGTATGTTTGCTTTCAGATGACAAGCGATGCTAACTTCACTGCCCTGCGTCCAGTTTGGCTGAATATGTTCTCATAAAGTTACACACCCTTGATTGTTGTCTTATACTATGTTATCCATTCGACGTCTTTGCATATTGAGCATCAGCATACGTGCTCAGTCTTCCGATGTAGCAGCAACTCTAAAGTACCTCTACTGTCTGTTTCCATGAGGAGTTGGTAGTAGTATCTCCTGTCTTTACCTAAAAAACGACATAGACGTCCTTCACCAAGCTTAACTCCTGGGTCACGCAGTCGTGTTTGTCGGCGTCAGAGATTCGCCCAACCTAGTCCCTACAGCGTTGATGCAATCATCTCTGTCCATGCTTCTTCTCATTTGCATTCGTGCATTACTTGCCAGCTGGTCAGCTCTTTCATTCTTATTCACTGTTGCGTGCCCACACCGTGCCCACAGGCTAGCATCTAGCAGCTACACCACGACGGCTCCCGAAAGGGACAAATTCCTCTGTTTCTACTGCATGAAAAGGGGGTAGGGGGGGGGGGGGGGGGTCTCCGAGTGCACGAGCTCCCAGATTTTCATCAAATGTTTACATATCACGGGCTTATATATCTTAAGACAACACAACGGTGTTTTAGACGACCTTAAATATTCGCAAAGATATACATTACACAAAACGATTATCATAATTAGATAAAAGACAAACTTTGAATACACAGTAATCAGAAATATATACCTATACAATCTATTAAAATTAGCTCATAAAGTATTAAATATTATTGTCTTATTGTTATTATTAATATTATTATTATATAACTGCCTAGCAAAACCAAAACATTCAACAAAAGCAGGGGTTGGTTTTGTGACGTCATGTAAAGGTGACACAACCAGCTAATCCAATATTGAATGTTCACATCAACTGACAAGCTAAAAAATACCTTACTGCAACAGGTTGATTAAATCCAGATTAAAACCTGGATGATTTGATCAAAGCATCTTCATTTACATTGCGAACCTCTTTGTGTAGAGGGTGTTTGGATTCTGTAACAGGTTTTTGGTTTATCTTGATTAAATACCGCCACGGATGTAGGCACTTGGTGGGTGATGTTATAAGTTTGTAACAAGCTATGTAAAGAATTGTTCTTTAAAATGTTTGTTTTATACATTTACAATGTTGTAAACATTTTTGTAATTAAACTTTTTTCGTTGTTGTTATTATTATTAATATTATTATTTTTAGCCGGCTTGAACCCTCGTCAGAAAGTGTAAGACAAAAGAAACTGGCTATCCTCCGACTTACGGTCGGCAAAGATGGCGGCCGCAAAATATCCAGTCGAGCCACAGTCACGTGTCAATTGCGTGCTTCCGGCTACTTAATTTGCGGTCTTCTGGCGGTTTTCCGCCAACAACCGCTACCGCCACGTGGTTCCCACGCCGCGTGGATTGGGGCTAAACTAAACTAGATGGCTAGGACTCACCAGCAGCAGCTTCCATATCTCCTGCAGCCTTGCTCGTGAGTTCTAGCCATTTAGTTTAGCCCCAATCCAAGCGCGGAATTGACACGTGACTGTGGCTCGACTGGATATTTTGCGGCCGCCATCTTTGCCGACCGTTGGTCGGAGGATAGCCGAGAAACTATTAAAAAGAAATTCTCATTGGAACGATCATCAGTGGTACTCTGGCTGCTGTATCAGAGGACAGTGCAGGCATGGTAGTGTCCTGTGTACAGGTGTGTCTACTGTCATACATAACAACACAGTTGTATAGTGGCACAAATCTATTTCTTGCCTGAAGATGCGTGCCTGCAGGATCTCCCCTCCAGGCCGTTAGCTGAAAGTCTGACATCCTGAGAATACATCTCCCTTCGAGGGCAGACATACGGGCCATTTCCAGATACTCCGTTCCACCTCAACAAATATTAAAAATGAAACATTTGTAACGGCTACCCTGGCTGGCCTGATGTCACCTGCAGACATGTGTGGATGCTGGTCTGATGTCACCTACAGACATGTGTGGATGCTGACCTGGTGTCACCTACAGACATGTGTAGATGCTGGCCTGGTGTCACCTACAGACATGTGTGGATGCTGGCCTAGTGTCACCTACAGACATGTGTGGGTGCTAGCCTGGTGTCACCTGCAGACATGTGTGAATGTTGGCCTGGTGTCACCTACAGACATGTGTGGATGCTGGCCTGGTGTCACCTACAGACATGTGTGGGTGCTGGCCTGGTGTCACCTACAGACATGTGTGAATGTTGGCCTGGTGTCACCTACAGACATGTGTGGGTGCTAGCCTGGTGTCACCTACAGACATGTGTGGATGTTGGCCTGGTGTCACCTACAGACATGTGTGAATGTTGGCCTGGTGTCACCTACAGACATGTGTGGGTGCTAGCCTGGTGTCACCTACAGACATGTGTGAATGTTGGCCTGGTGTCACCTACAGACATGTGTGGATGCTGGCCTGATGTCACCTGCAGACATGTGTGGATGCTGGCCTGGTGTCACCTGCAGACATTTGTGGATGCTGGCCTGATGTCACCTGCAGACATGTGTGGATGCTGGCCTGATGTCACCTGCAGACATTTGTGGATGCTGGCCTGATGTCACCTGCAGACATGTGTGGATGCTGGCCTGGTGTCACCTACAGACATGTGTGGATGTTGGCCTGGTGTCACCTACAGACATGTGTGGGTGCTAGCCTGGTGTCACCTACAGACATGTGTGGGTGCTGGCCTGGTGTCACCTACAGACATGTGTGAATGTTGGCCTGGTGTCACCTACAGACATGTGTGGGTGCTAGCCTGGTGTCACCTACAGACATGTGTGGATGCTGGCCTGGTGTCACCTACAGACATGTGTGGGTGCTAGCCTGGTGTCACCTGCAGACATGTGTGAATGTTGGCCTGGTGTCACCTACAGACATGTGTGGATGCTAGCCTGGTGTCACCTACAGACATGTGTGGGTGCTGGCCTGGTGTCACCTACAGACATGTGTGAATGTTGGCCTGATGTCACCTACAGACATGTGTGGATGCAAGCCTGATGTCACCTACAGACATGTGTGGATGCTGGCCTGATGTCACCTACAGATAGGTGTGGATGCAAGCCTGATGTCACCTACAGACATGTGTGGATGCTGGCCTGATGTCACCTACAGACATGTGTGGATGCTGACCTGGTGTCACCTGCAGACACGTGTGGGTGCTGGTCTGGTGTCACCTACAGACATGTGTGGATGCTGACCTGATGTCACCTGCAGACATGTGTGGATGCTGGCCTGATGTCACCTGCAGACATGTGTAGATGCTGACCTGATGTCACCTACAGACATGTGTGGATGCTAGCCTGATGTCACCTGCAGACATGTGTGAATGTTGACCTGGTGTCACCTACAGACATGTGTGGGTGCTAGCCTGGTGTCACCTACAGACATGTGTGGATGCTGGCCTGGTGTCACCTACAGACATGTGTGGGTGCTAGCCTGGTGTCACCTGCAGACATGTGTGAATGTTGGCCTGGTGTCACCTACAGACATGTGTGGATGCTAGCCTGGTGTCACCTACAGACATGTGTGGGTGCTGGCCTGGTGTCACCTACAGACATGTGTGAATGTTGGCCTGATGTCACCTACAGACATGTGTGGATGCAAGCCTGATGTCACCTACAGACATGTGTGGATGCTGACCTGGTGTCACCTGCAGACACGTGTGGGTGCTGTTCTGGTGTCACCTACAGACATGTGTGGATGCTGACCTGATGTCACCTGCAGACATGTGTGGGTGCTGGCCTGGTGTCACCTGCAGACATGTGTGGGTGCTAGCCTGGTGTCACCTGCAGACATGTGTGGATGCTGGCCTGATGTCACCTACAGACATGTGTGGATGCTGACCTGGTGTCACCTGCAGACACGTGTGGGTGCTGGTCTGGTGTCACGTACAGACATGTGTGGATGCTGGCCTGATGTCACCTGCAGACACGTGTGGATGCTGGCCTGATGTCACCTGCAGACATGTGTGGATGCTGGCCTGATGTCACCTACAGACATGTGTGGATGCTGGCCTGATGTCACCTGCAGACACGTGTGGGTGCTGGTCTGGTGTCACCTACAGACATGTGTGGATGCTGGCCTGATGTCACCTGCAGACACGTGTGGATGCTGGCCTGATGTCACCTGCAGACATGTGTGGATGCTGGCCTGATGTCACCTGCAGACATGTGTGGATGCTGGCCTGATGTCACCTACAGACATGTGTGGATGCTGACCTGGTGTCACCTGCAGACATGTGTGGATGCTGGCCTGATGTCACCTGCAGACATGTGTAGATGCTGACCTGATGTCACCTACAGACATGTGTGGATGCTAGCCTGATGTCACCTGCAGACATGTGTGAATGTTGGCCTGGTGTCACCTGCAGACACGTGTGGGTGCTGGTCTGGTGTCACCTACAGACATGTGTGGATGCTGGCCTGATGTCACCTGCAGACATGTGTGGGTGCTGGCCTGGTGTCACCTGCAGACATGTGTGGGTGCTAGCCTGGTGTCACCTGCAGACATGTGTGGATGCTGGCCTGATGTCTCCTGCAGACATGTGTGGATGCTGACCTGGTGTCACCTGCAGACACGTGTGGGTGCTGGTCTGGTGTCACCTACAGACATGTGTGGATGCTGACCTGATGTCACCTGCAGACATGTGTGGGTGCTAGCCTGGTGTCACCTGCAGACATGTGTGGGTGCTAGCCTGGTGTCACCTGCAGACATGTGTGGATGCTAGCCTGATGTCACCTGCAGACATGTGTGGGTGCTGGCCTGGTGTCACCTGCAGACATGTGTGGGTGCTGGCCTGGTGTCACCTGCAGACATGTGTGGATGCTGGCCTGATGTCTCCTGCAGACATGTGTGGGTGCTAGCAGTACCGAGCTGCAGTTTCGTTTTTAAAGACAGTTTACGTAATAAGTCCACTCCACTGGGAGTTTAATTGTTAAATTAAAAATTAAAAAAAAAAACATTTTTTCACATGCCTGCGAATCATGGATCCTGTGCACAGCCAAACGAGCCTTCTATACGCTTTGAAAGGGATGAACTCTTTCCAGTACCAAAGATAGCAGTGTTTTCTCTGTCTTCTGTCACAGACTGATCTCATACTAATCAGTTTTGTATCTGAAATATTAGTTTCCCCTATTTCTATACTTGTTTCTGAAAACTTATATCAGGAGGCTGGTAGCTTTGATGAAAGCTGTCGTGCATCTGTCCCCACGTGTGCTCACACATCATTGTTGTGATTGATGTTGAACAGGTTACCTGGCCCCTCTATTAGCTTTATACAGTCTAGTGTTGAAGTACATACTCAGCATTGTCAGGAGCTATATGGCACTGACACATCTCCGTATTTCTGATAAGAAACAAAGTGTAACATCTGTTGTGCCGTGTTCCAAGTCTCAGTATAGGGGTGGCTCTAATGTTCTTCAGATCTAAGCACGTACTGCCATTCTTTTCTTATGATTCGGGGGACACCGTGATTTCGTGGGGACATCCCAGGAAAGTCTAACCACCCAACAAACATATGAACAAACTCGCCAACAAACATCTGTATGAACACCCAACAAACACATGTACTAGCACACCAACAAACACACTTACTAGCACACAACACACATGTACTAGCACACAACAAACATGTACTAGCACACAACACACATGTACTAGCACACAACACACATGTACTAGCACACAACACACACTTACTAGCACACAACACACATGTACTAGCACACAACACACATGTACTAGCACACAACACACACTTACTAGCACACAACACACATGTACTAGCACACAACACACACGTACTAGCACACAACACACATGTACTAGCACACAACACACACTTACTAGCACACAACACACATGTACTAGCACACAACACACATGTACTAGCACACAACAAACACACTTACTAGCACACAACACACATGTACTAGCACACAACAAACACACTT
The DNA here is from genome assembly GCA_905116865.2 of Candidula unifasciata. NCBI lineage: Eukaryota > Metazoa > Mollusca > Gastropoda > Stylommatophora > Geomitridae > Candidula > Candidula unifasciata. Next base: position 603,623 of record CAJHNH020004502.1, read on the forward strand.
ACTAGCACACAACACACATGTACTAGCACACAACACACATGTACTAGCACACAACACACATGTACTAGCACACAACACACATGTACTAGCACACACACACTAATGTACTAGCACACAACACACATGTACTAGCACACAACACACATGTACTAGCACACAACACATACATGTACTAGACACACAACACACATGTACTAGCACACAACACACATGTACTAGCACACAACACACACTTACTAGCACACAACACACATGTACTAGCACACAACACACACTTACTAGCACACAACACACATGTACTAGCACACAACACACACTTACTAGCACACAACACACATGTACTAGCACACAACACACATGTACTAGCACACAACACACATGTACTAGCACACAACACACATGTACTAGCACACAACACACATGTACTAGCACACAACAAACAATGACAAATGTGGTCGGGTTTAGAAATGGTTTACCTGAAACAGGAAATCTTGGTTGTCATTTAATGGAAGTAGGGGAATAATGAGAAAAGGGAAGGTTCGGGTCAGGAGAGACATGTTCAGACTCTAGTGACCATATAGTCTGACCGTTACAGGTACATAAACATAATCCTTGGTTCTAGTGACCATATCAAGTGGCGAACCCCTTTCACCGCTGACTGATGCTTCCACTACTGCCTTCGTAGCTGCTACCATTAGTACCACCACCACATCATTGTTCGCTCCACTGCTACGACCCCCCCCCCCCCCCATCAATATTACCACGACCAGTTCTCATGTTTTCTCCTTCGCCCTCACCGGCTGTAACTGCGGGGGTCAGTTCTGTTTATTCGTCCATCTCCGGACTTTAGACTTGTTCCAGCGACTGAGTGTTGTGTGCATCCTTTTTACAGATCTGGCTTATTTTTGTGCACACTATGGGTTCCTTGCCTCGCAGGCCGATGCACACTCACTTCCCAGGCTGTCCCCAGTTTGTCGACTAGTACGACATGCTTGTTGGTGAGGCAGCAGGTCTTTTCTTGTTTTCCCTACAACCCACACTGGGAACCACCATTAGCGCTGCTACAGCCACAGATACGACCATTACAACAACAACAACAACAACAACAACTACTACTACTACTATTAAAACCACCACCACTACTACAACAACAACTACTACTGCTACTGCTGATGCTACTACTACTATTATTATTATTACTACTACTACTACTACTATATTTACTACTATATATACTACTATATATACTACTATTAAAATAGAGCAAAGCATTGAACTGAACTCACCACTTTACATTGGATTTATAGACTATGAAAAAGTATTTGACATCATTGATAGGGAATCTCTCTGGAAATTGATGGGGCACTATGGAATCCCACAGAAAATTATAAACTTAGTAAAGGCAACATATAAAGACATGAAATGTCGAGTTCTTCATGAGGGAAAGCTAACAGATGCATTTGAAATAAAAACAGGTGTGCGACAGGGATGTCTTTTGTCGCCTCTCTTATTTTTACTGGCTATAGACTGGATTATAAAAACAGTAACTGCTAACACCAAGAATGGAATTCAATGGACCCCTACAAAACAGCTTGATGATCTGGACTTCGCTGATGATATTGCTCTTCTGTCCCATTCACGGAATCAGATGCAAGATAAATTAAATATACTTAATGCGAGATCACAGCAGCTTGGTCTGAAAATCCATAAAGGAAAGACAAAGATAATGAAAATAAATTAGGCAAATAGTAATGTGGTTTCTCTTAATGGCACCCCACTCCAAGACGTGGAGTCGTACGCCTATTTAGGCAGTAATGTAGATAAAGATGGAGAAAGTGATAGAGATATTAAAATAAGAATACAAAAGGCAAGAGGGGCTTTCATAGCACTAGGGAATTTGTGGAGGTCAAAAGAAATTAAAAGAAATACTAAACTAAAAATTTTTAATTCTAATGTCAAATCAGTACTATTGTGTGGGGCGGAAACATGGAGAACAACCAAGGCAATTACTAATAAATTACAGACATTCATTAACTGGTGCCTGCACAGAATAGAGGGAATAAAAGGGTATGATAGAATAACTAATGTAGAACTCTGGCAGAGAACTAAACAGGCCCCCGTGGACCTAGAGGTGAGGAAAAGACGCTGGCGTTGGATAGAGCACACACTGAGAAAACAGGAGAACAGCATAACTAGAATGTCTTTGCATTGGAACCCACAGGGGCATAGGAATAAAGGAAGGCCAAAAACACATGGAGAAGAGAGCTGGAGAACGAGGTTAGAAAGTTTGGGAGGAAGGATAGAACGACTTGGCGTGAGTTGGTTGAGGGCCTATGCTCCATTGGGGGATAGAAAGGCAGAAGAAGACTACTATTACAGCAACAACTACTACTGCTGCTGTTGCTGCTGCCGTTGTTGCTGCTTCTGCTACTACTGGTATTATAAAATCATAAGCAATAACAATAATAGTGAGTGTAAAACAAATCAAATAATTATTAGAAAGCATCCAGAGAAAAAACAAAGCCAGAGAAAGACACAAAGGGTCGACTGGTTTAATCTACAGCCTCACTGATCTAATTTCCCAGCCATTGTTCCTGATCGCCAGTTCACGGGTAATTAAATTATCTGTGACACTGACGCCGGCCCGAGAGCCGACCTCTCATATCCCCGGGCCTGGCCCTGAGGTAGGCTTGTGTGCAGCTCTAATACACCACCAGACAGGTTGAGACTTCGCACATACCTCATAAATCTCCATTTAATCTCGGCCGACAGAAATAATGTTATGAATGTTTGTAATTTATGATATTAAAGATGATTTGTTCCAGTGACTCCCACATTGTTGCCCGGATAGTGGCTGTTTGGTGTTGTACTTTAGTCCTGTGGGTTGATAGAGGAGCTCTGGATGGGTTTCTAGAGGGAGCACTGGGTGGGTTGACAAGTGGCACTGGGTGGGTTGACAAATGGCACTGGGTGGATTGACAAATGGCACTGGGTGGATTGACAAATGGCACTGGGTGGATTGACAAATGGCACTGGGTGGGTTGACAAATGGCACTGGGTGGGTTAACAAATAGCACTGGGTGGGTTGACAGATGGCACTGGGTGGGTTAACAAGTGGCACTGGGTGGTATGACAAATGGCACTGGGTGGGTTGACAAATGACACTGGGTGGGTTGACAAATGACACTGGTTGGGTTCCAAAATGGCACTGGGTGGTTTGACAAAGGCACTGGGTGGGTTAACAAATAGCACTGGGTGGGTTGATAAACGGTACTGGGTGGGTTGACAAGTGGCACTGGGTGGGTAAACAAATGGCACTTGGTGGGTTGACAAGTATCACTGTGTGGGTTGACAAGTGGCACTGGGTGGGTTAACAAATGGCACTGGGTGTGTTAACAAATGACACTGTGTGGGTTGACAAGTGGCATTGGGTGGGTTAACAAATGGCACTGTGTGGGTTGACAGGTGGCATTGGGTGGGTTAACAAATGGCACTGTGTGGGTTGATAGAGGAAGCACATAGAAGAGGCCTTGGGTGTGTTGACAGAGGAAGCACATAGAAGAGGCCTTGGGTGTGTTGACAGAGGAAGTACATAGAAGAGGCCTTGGGTGTGTTGACAGAGGAAGCACATAGAAGAGGCCTTGGGTGTGTTGACAGAGGAAGCACATAGAAGAGGCCTTGGGTGTGTTGACAGAGGAAGCACATAGAAGAGGCCTTGGGTGTGTTGACAGAAGGAAAGTATTATAAAAACAGAAACACCGCTTATGAAATAGATCTCTAGCCTGCGCCGTTCGACAAGCTCTTGATGTTGATGGTAGATCCTGGGAATTTCTAGGTTACCTCTTTGAGAGTCGCCGATTCTTACGCAAGCTTTTTAATTAATGGCAGCACGTGAGAAGCCACCCGATACGACAAGGATAGTCGAACAGAGCTTTGCTTCACATAATGAAGAGCCTGGAACCTTCACACGACTGATCCTTGTCATATGTCAGTGCGCACTCCCTGTTGACATGTTTTTGTGTCAGTTGACACGGACAACTGGAAATGCAACACTTGATTCCAGTTTGCTTTCTTGTCATCATTTGTACACACGACTTTATCCGTTTTAGGTGTTGTTTTCATGTGTTTACAATAATTGTTTGTCTTATAGGCGATATGGGAGTCCCCGTGGCAGGACGGTAAGACGCTCGCGGCGGATCGGAAGGTGGTCAGTTTGCTACCTGGCGGAGGCGGACTTTTT
>CAJHNH020004502.1:612862-647862 GCA_905116865.2 Candidula unifasciata
TAAATTGTTTACGCATGTACTCTGTCACGTTTAATTCCTGCAGCAGTAATCCGTCTATTTGTGTCTCTGTGTGTCTCTGTGTGTCTCTGTGTGTCTGTGCCTGTCTCTGTATGTCTCTGTGTGTCTGTGCCTGTCTATGTGTGTGTCTCTCTAAGCGAGTTTCTGTAGGCACCAAGGATGGCTGGCTCCAAACACTGCAGCCCCATCGGCGAGGACCACCAGCCAACGATAGATTGATGACGTTTGAAGAAGCGATGACCGTGTTAGGGGAAGAACATGTGTGTGTGTAAATACTTCGACATCTGTGAATGAATTGGTCATGAAAACGCGACACTAGCACTCAGACGAGGGAGAGACCCAGGAAGGTGTTTGTGGGAGTGAGGGGGAAAGGGAAGGGGGGGGGGGTGAGTGACCTATACCAGGTGTCATCACAGAGGGGGTGACAAAAACGGCAACAAATTTATGTTTACCATAACAATTTTCCTGAGTATATTTGTTTGTAATTATGTGTGCTTGAGTGTGTGCATGTGTGTGCGCGCACGTGTGCGTAGGGGTGACACAAAAATGTGTCCACACCGGAGGACCACCCTTGCCGGATGTAGACCTGGTGAGGCCCTCTGCTATATAAAGCCCTGATGACCTGTTATTTTAAATTACGCCATCTAAACACGAAAAACGGTAAACTAAATACGCCTTAGAAATAGACGGACAATAGAAATATGATATTGTTTAATGTTTAATCTAAGAAACAAAAAAGAATGAATACATCCACAGAAGTGATTTAATCCATTAAAAGGTTCTTTAAAAAAAAAAGAAACTTAATATATATTATATATATATATATTATATATTATATATATATATATATATATATATACAATATATATATATATATATATAGAATATATATATTATATCTATTTATATATAATATATATATATCGGATATAAATGGCAGTCAGCACAACTCGACACTAGAACTCAACAGCAGTCAGCACAACTCGACACTAGAACTCAACAGCAGTCAGCACAACTCGACACTAGAACTCAACAGCAGTCAGCACAACTCGACACTAGAACTCAACAGCAGTCAGCACAACTCGACGCTAGAACTCAACAGCAGTCAGCACAACTCGACAATCACCTACACAACGTATCATCGACATCTTCACAGCCTTACACAATTGAAAACATGAAGGCGATCGAGGTAACAAAAGCAATTAGCTGTCTAGAGACACATGTTTCTTCCATGCATGCTTTCTAAACAATTCCTTGAATGTACTTAAGTAAAAGATGACACATGATGGGTTTGAAGACAATGGCTGGAGTCTCTGGAGGAAATCTCGTCTGAAAGGAAAGCAATTTCATTTTTGTGTGTGTCAAGACACTCAGGCGTAAGATGAAACGAACGAGCGGATTGGCTGACTGGCTGTTTATGGTAGGCACATGAAAAGAGTGAAACGGACAATGATGTCAGTGCTCTAAACAAGGCAGGGTGAGTAATTGATTACGTAGAAGACGCTAAATCATAAATAGGACTAGAAAAGAGTCGTGCCAACAGAGGTATTACAAGAAAACTAAAGAGACAGTTAAAGAAGAAAATTAAACCAGCATAGAACTGTGGTTTTCAGTCGTCAAACACTGATGCAGATGCTGGAGATAAGACGCCGGCGCTGATGGACTTACATAACTGCCACAAATATGAAGTGGTAGCTTCCACCGGGGATATAATAAATCAGCAGTCTGCTTCATCTTACGTCACATGGCTGCTTCAATGTTAAATGTTTAATTAAAAATCGACATCACAGCACTCTGGACACCCCCATAAGCGCCCCTTCCCCATCTTCAGCAGCAAGCGAAGAATTCCAATTCCGATGGCACCAGCAACTGTCTGATTGTATATCCATCTCGACTTTTCCCTGAGTGTTGAGCGCCGGCCAGATACCCTTGTAACTCCTCGCAGCGCCATTTTCCCCAGACTGTAATGATCTATCTGTGCCTCCGCACTCTTCAATCGCCCCCCAAAGAGCTCCACAGCTTCCAGCCTGTCGTACATCAGCTCACCACTAAACGGCGCAGAACCGGCCAGTCTATCTGCCTGCTCATCTGTCAACACACCGGCATCACCTGGAGAAAATATTTAAAGTATGCTAACTACCCGACAAGTGATGCTTGCCACTCCGCACGGAGCATGCCTGTCTTCACCTTTGTCAACATGCTCTGTGAGTCAGTTGCAATCACGGTCTGTCTGTACAGATGATTCTCAAGGCAGTGGAAGACAGCAGTGACTGCCTCCACCTCTATTCTCAAACTAGATGTTGTGTTATCATATGCCAGGTTTTGTTGCACTAAGCGACGTTCATTCGCTTTCGCTATGAACCCCCATGTACTTTGTCTGCCTCTCAACACAGAGCAATCTGTATAGATAATCACATCACTTGGGTGGGAATTGTCATGAATCATTTGTGAAACTTCTGATTCTGCAACGCCACCTGGCCAGTCTCTGCACTCACGACTCAAAGTGTTAAGAACCCTTCACAAATCAAAAACTTGCTCGGACACTTTGACCCATTCCTCTCCTCGCCTACACTTATCAAGCCTGCACACATGTCCAATTGTGTCTTCAGCTTGCGCCATCCATGACCTTCCTCTCTTCAGTCTGTGACCTTTACCTCTACCCAGGGCTTCATGCAAGTGGTGCTTCTTGTCTGCAGCTACCCTGAGATATGACGTTGCTGACATTATAAAACATCCGAACATCAAGGAAGATTTTATAATAGACAGTATCTTGTCTCTCGGAAGCTTAAATATTTTGGTCATATTAATATCAGAAGGCAGGGTACCAGGAAGGAGGGGCAGGGGCCGACCAACACGATGATATGGGCAGGAGATAAGTGACTCATTGAAAATGAAAGTGCAAGAAGTGGGAGAGCTGGCGAAAGATCGAGTTTTTTTTCCAGACAGACCGTGATGAAAGCGACGTTCACAAAGGACCTGCTACATGATGATGATGATGATGGGCCTTATATGCCGAGTACACCTGAAGCGTGGACATAGCATTCTTGACCTCACTCCTGTGACACAATCAGACCCTTAGTTCACAACACAGTGGACACCGCACCGCTATTAGGTTTTACACAACTAGACACAGCACCGCCATTAGGTTCTACACAACTAGACACAGCACCGCCATTAGGTTCTACACAACTAGACACAGCACCGCCATTAGGTTCTACACAACTAGACACAGCACCGCCATTAGGTTCTACACAACTAGACACAGCACCGCCATTAGGTTCTACACAACTAGACACAGCACCGCCATTAGGTTCAACACAACTAGACACAGCACCGCCATTAGGTTCTACACAACTAGACACAGTACCGCCATTAGGTTCTACACAACTAGACACAGCACCGCCATTAGGTTCTACACAACTAGACACAGTACCGCCATTAGGTTCTACACAACTAGACACAGCACCGCCATTAGGTTCTACACAACTAGACACAGCACCGCCATTAGGTTCTACACAACTAGCCACCGCACCGCCATTAGGTTCTACACAACTAGCCACAGCTCCGCCATTAGGTTCTACACAACTAGACACAGCACCGCGATTAGGTTCTACACAACTAGACACAGCACCGCCATTAGGTTCTACACAACTAGACACAGCACCGAAATTATGTTCTACACAAGTAGCCACAGCACCGCGATTAGGTTTTACACAACTAGACACAGCACCGCGATTAGGTTCTTTACAACTAGACACAGCACCGCGATTAGGCTCTACACAACTAGACCCAGCACCGCGATTAGGTTCTACACAAGAAGCCACAACACCGCGATTAGGTTTTACACAACTAAACACAGCACCACGATTAGGTTCTACACAACTAAACACAGCACCACGATTAGGTTTTACACAACTAGCCACAGCACCGCGATTAGGTTCTACACAACTATCTACAGCACCGCCATTAGGTTCTACACAACTAGCCACAGCACCGCCATTAGGTTCTACACAACTAGATACAGCACCACGATTAGGTTCTACACAAGTAGCCACAGCACCACGATAAGGTTCTACAAAATTAGCCACACGAAATATTTATTTTTACGATTTTATTGGAGGCAGAGCAGTCTTATCAGTGGTATAGGCCCCTGGGAAAACCAGTGTGGGGCCCCTAGTATAGTGGTCGACAAATCGCGGCTCGCGAACCGCATGTGGGTCTTTAGCGACCTGAGTGCGGCTCTTTAGCGACCTGAGTGCGGCTGTTTAGCGACCTGAGTGCGGCTCTTTAGCGACCTGAGTGCGTCTCTTTAGCGACCTAAGTGCGGCTCTTTAGCGACCTGAGTGAGGCTCTTTAGCGACCTGAGTGCGGCTCTTTAGCGACATGAGTGCAGCTGTTTAGCGACCTGAGTGCGGCTCTTTAGCGACCTGAGTGAGGCTCTTTAGCGACCTGAGTGCGGCTCTTTAGCGACCTGAGTGCGGCTGTTTAGCGACCTGAGTGCGGCTCTTTAGCGACCTGAGTGCGGCTCTTTAGCGACCTGAGTGCGGCTCTTTAGCGACCTGAGTGAGGCTCTTTAGCGACCTGAGTGCGGCTCTTTAGCGACATAAGTGCGGCTCTTTAGCGAATTGAGTGCGGCTCTTTAGCGACCTGAGTACGGCTCTTTAGCGACCTGAGTGCGGCTCTTTAGTGACCTGAGTGCGGCTCTTCAGCGACCTGAGTGCGGCTCTTTAGCGACCTGAGTGCGGCTTTTTAGCGAATGGAGTGCGGCTATTTAGCGAATTGAGTGCTGCTCTTTAGCGACCTGAGTGCGGCTCTTTAGCGAACTGAGTGCGACTGGATCAGTTGGCCACAAATCGGTTTTGACTCCGAAATAATGGTTCTTGACAGGTTCATAAAGAGAAATGTGACTCTAAAATAAAATGATCATCGCTCTGCTGCTGATTAATGGCTCTTGCGACTAAAGTGTTTTGTCGATCACTGCCCTAGGACATAGACTAGCATGAGGCCCCTATCCTTGTTGGGGCCCCGGACAAGGATACAGCAGGCCCGTGTGTGAAAACGGCCCTTGCCGAAAGATTTAGCCCGACACGCGCGAGGTATACCCGGGCGACAGGTAAACATAAGCACTTACCTGTCGCGTCTAGTGGTCATCACTTGGTGGAAAAATGAAATGTCACAGCTACATTTGTTTTTCCAACAAACGGGCGCCGGTGGGTGACACTGGCATGAGAACAGCTAGTTTGCCTTCTTGAATAGCGCAGTGTGAAAGGGCGCAGATGTAGAAGTAAAACAACCATAAATAATGTGACCGTCGGGGATATTATAACAGGTGTTATAAAGAGAATTAGAACGGCCAAAAGTATTGTCATCGGCGTGTAACAGTTAGTGATATCTTAACAGATAGACACCTGCGTGTCACAGTTAGTGATATCTGAACAGATAGACACCGACGTGTCACAGTTAGTGATATCTGAACATATAGACACCTGCGTGTCACATTTAGTGATATCTGAACATATAGACACCGGCGTGTCACAGTTAGTGATATCTGAACATATAGACACCGACGTGTCACAGTTAGAGATATATGAACAGATAGACACCGACGTGTCACATTTAGTGATATCTCAACATATAGACACCGGTGTGTCACAGTTAGTGATATCTGAACAGATAGACACCGGTGTGTCACAGTTAGTGATATCTGAACATATAGACACCGGCGTATCACAGTGACGCAGCCTTAAAAGGCAACCAGGTACAGTTCTGGACAGTAAAGGCTGCCGGCGTGATGTTGATCCCCCTACCCCACATGACGACATAGACTGAATACATTGAAGACCACATGACGACATAGACTGAATACATTGAAGACCGCATGACGACATAGACTGAAAACATTGAAGACCACATGACGACATAGACTGAATACATTGAAGACCACATGACGACATAGACTGAATACATTGAAGACCACATGACGACATAGACTGAATACATTGAAGACCACATGACGACATAGACTGAATACATTGAAGCCCGCATGACGACATAGACTGAATACATTGAAGATCGCATAACAACATTCGACATAGACTGAATACATTGAAGACCGCATGACGACATAGACTGAATACATTGAAGACCACATGACGACATAGACTGAATACATTGAAGACCGCATGACGACATAGACTGAATACATTGAAGCCCGCATGACGACATAGACTGAATACATTGAAGATCGCATGACGACATTCGACATAGACTGAATACATTGAAGACCACATGACGACATAGACTGAATACATTGAAGACCACATGACGACATAGACTGAATACATTGAAGACAGCATGACGACATAGACTGAATACATTGAAGCCCGCATGACGACATAGACTGAATACATTGAAGATCGCATGACGACATTCGACATAGACTGAATACATTGAAGACCACATGACGACATAGACTGAATACATTGAAGACCACATGACGACATAGACTGAATACATTGAAGACCGCATGACGACATAGACTGAATACATTGAAGATCACATGACGACATAGACTGAATACATTGAAGATCGCATGACGACATAGACTGAATACATTGAAGACCACATGACGACATAGACTGAATACACTGAAGAAATCATGACGACATAGGCTGAACAAAACCGGACAACTGTTGGTGTCACAACCCTGGACAATAGTTAGCCTGACAACCCTGGACAACTGTTTGTGAGACTAAACTGGACAACTGTTGGTGTGACAACCCTGGACAATTGTATGTGAGACAAAACCAGACAACTGTTGGCGTGACAACCCTGGACAACTGTTTGTGAGACAAAACTGCACAACTGTTGGTGTGACAACCCCGGACAACTGTTTGTGAGACAAAACTTGACAACTGTTGGTGTGACAATCCTGGACAATTGTTTGTTAGACAAAACTGGACAACTGTTGGTGTGACAACCGTGGACAATGTTGGTTCTGATAAACCTAGACCACAGTTAGTGTGACAACCCTGGACGACTGCTGACCTGTTTACCAGCAGGCTTGCTCTGGTTGTCTGACGACGTCTTCATTTCCTGCGGCATGTGGAGCGGAGACAGCGGATTTGCAGGGATTACTCCTACACATAACACTGGTGTCACCTTCAACAGTTTGTGTCACGGTGGTCGCAGGCACACGCACGCATTCACATGCACACGCACATACGCGCACCTACGCGCAGACACACACACACACACCGTCTTTTCATAATGGAATAGTGTGTCCAACAGACCTTTTCTTGTCCGTGACATCATCAAAGTAATCAGGAATATAACTATAAACGTGATCTTTAACATAACATTAAATATAAAATAAATAAACATCTATTTGTAATAAGTAGAAGAAAGTAAAGGACCCTATTCCTCACCTGCAGACATATTGGGCACATAAGGCTAGACCTATATTCTATAGACCAGTCTGCACTCGGTGGGTGATGTCGCCTTTACCACCCAATACTTTTCCTGGTACCGATTCCAGGCTGTGGTCGACCTGGGAGCCAGGGTCATCGGCCCTGTCTGGACCCGAACCCACGACTTTTAGATTCGTAGGTGAGCGTCTAGCAGCTATACCACGACTGTCATAAACACGATACACAAACCATATAAACATTATTGCCGCTATACCACGACTGTCATAAACACGATACACAAACCATATAAACATTATTGCCGCTACACCACGACTGTCATAAATACGATACACAAACCATGTAAACATTATTGCCACTACACCACGACTGTCATAAACACGATACACAAACCATATAAACATTATTGCCACTACACCACGACTGTCATAAACACGATACACAAACCATGTAAACATTATTGCCACTACACCACGACTGTCATAAACACGATACACAAACCATATAAACATTATTGCCGCTATACCACGACTGTCATAAACACGTTACACAAACCATATAAACATTATTGCAGCTATAACACGACTGTCATAAACACGATACACAAACCATATCAACATTATTGCCACGACACCACGGCTGTCATAAACACGATACACAAACCATGTAAACATTATTGCCGCTATTCCACGACTGTCATAAACACGTTACACAAACCATATAAACATTATTGCCGCTACACCACGACTGTCATAAACACGATACACAAACCATACAAACATTATGGCCGTTACACCACGACTGTCATAAACACGATACACAAACCATGTAAACATTATTGCCGCTATACCACGGCTGTCATAAACACGATACACAAACCATATAAACATTATTGCCGCTACACCACGGCTGTCATAAACACGATACACAAACAATATAAACATTATTGCCGTTACACCACGACTGTCATAAACACGATACACAAACCATGTAAACATTATTGCCGCTATACCACGGCTGTCATAAACACGATACACAAACAATATAAACATTATTGCCGCTACACCACGGCTGTTATAAACACGATACACAAACCATATAAACATTATTGATTCGTATTTGATCATTCAAACACTACCGGTACAATGTTTCATGGTTGTTGTCAATCTGGTTGTCATAGTTACAGCGATGTCTCTCTGGTAGGCGACTTCACACAAGCATTATTTTTTATTATTTTTAAATGTACAGAAACCATGAGTTGTTAACCCTTTGGCTCGGTATTATGGATATCGCAACCCTTCGGCCTTGATTCCATGTTAGATACCGTAAATCTTGGAAAAATATGGCTTTTTCGCCTACCCTCTGGCGTGAATCCGGACCACGAGGAGTTCGTCACCCGGTAGCTACGCAGTCAGTTTTAACCAGCTGTGCTAGTGAGCCTGGCAAGTATTCACACAGTCAGTAGTAGAATGAACAGAAGCAGCACCACCACAACCACCACCACCCCTAGTAGCAGCAGCTGTTGTTCTTTTGTTGTTGCAGCAGCTCTTGGAATATTAGTATTGGTGTTAGATTTAGTAGAGTTACAGTAGTGGTAGTGGATGAAGTGGTAGTAGATGTGGTGGTTGTAGATGTAGTGGTAGTGGATGTAGTGGTAGTAGATGTGGTGGTAGTAGATGTAGTGGTAGTAGATGTAGTGGTTGTAGATGTAGTGGTAGTAGATGTAGTGGTAGTAGCTGTGGTGGTAGTAGATGTAGTGGTAGTAGCTGTGGTGGTAGTAGATGTAGTGGTAGTAGATATGGTGGTAGTAGATGTAGTGGTAGTAGATGTAGTGGTTGTAGATGTAGTGGTAGTAGATGTAGTGGTAGTAGCTGTGGTGGTAGTAGATGTAGTGGTAGTAGATGTGGTGGTAGTAGATGTGGTGGTAGTAGATGTAGTGGTAGTAGCTGTGGTGGTAGTAGGTGTAGTGGTAGTAGATGTGGTGGTAGTAGATATGGTGGTAGTAGATGTAGTGGTAGTAGATGTAGTGGTTGTAGATGTAGTGGTAGTAGATGTAGTGGTAGTAGCTGTGGTGGTAGTAGATGTAGTGGTAGTAGATGTGGTGGTAGTAGATGTAGTGGTAGTAGCTGTGGTGGTAGTAGGTGTAGTGGTAGTAGATGTGGTGGTAGTAGATATGGTGGTAGTAGATGTAGTGGTAGTAGATGTAGTGGTTGTAGATGTAGTGGTAGTAGATGTAGTGGTAGTAGCTGTGGTGGTAGTAGATGTAGTGGTAGTAGATGTGGTGGTAGTAGATGTGGTGGTAGTAGATGTAGTGGTAGTAGCTGTGGTGGTAGTAGGTGTAGTGGTAGTAGATGTGGTGGTAGTAGACGTAGTGGTAGTAGATGTGGTGGTAGTAGATGTAGCAGCAGTAGCCACGAAACATGTAGTGGTAATAGTGGTAGTAGAAGAGGTTGTAGTCAGCAGCAATAGTTATAATATAACAATAATAACAACCACAACCACAATATAATATTACAAATACGTGCACTGCTGCTTCATCTAAAGCCAACAACAGAAAACAAAAACAAAAATGCAACGTGGAGAAATTATGCTCAAAGTAGTAGAAAATAATAATAATAATAACAATAATATCAATGAGTTGGAGACAACGCCAGTATTGACAACAAGATGAACAACACAGTCAGTGCTGACATAAACGCAACCTACCCACAATTCCCATCCATGCATAAAATGGCGACGGCTGTTGCCAGCCAAGTCGTTGTTCAACATATTTGTCCAGCCCTGTCCGCTGAAGGTGTGGCTTTAAGTCGTCGTCGCCAACATCCTCAAAGTTGACACAGCAACCATCGTAGGACTCGGCTGGCACGTGACTACTGGGTTGGTCATCAGTGGGTGACTGGGTTGACACTGGGTTCAACCACCCACATGTTCCTGTAATACAACCACTCTGAGTGTTCCTGTTATTGCTGTGACTGATGTGGTTGTTGGTGGTGGTGATGCGGTGGAGTTCAAAATAGTCCTTTCTTGAAATCTTTTATGTACATCAAACATCTGGTTGATGGTACCCTGCGATAATACCTGTTGTTGTAGTTGTTGATAATGTGAAAGATGCTGCGGAACTTGGACTTTATCTTGGGTCTGGACGTCACCCATGAGAAAACCGTGTCGACGACGATGTAAATATCCGGTAACAGACACCGGGACATCCGGTTGTAGCTGATGTGTACTGTAGTCGTCTCCAGTCTGTACATGTTTGTTGCTGTTGTTGCTTGTATTGTAGTCGTCTCCAGATTGTTCATGTTTGTTGCTGTTGTTGCTTGTATTGTAGTCGTCTCCAGATTGTACATGTTTGTTGCTGTTGTTGCTTGTATTGTAGTCGTCTCCAGATTGTACATGTTTGTTGCTGTTGTTGCTTGTATTGTAGTCGTCTCCAGATTGTACATGTTTGTTGCTGTTGTTGCTTGTAATGGCGACTGTCGTGATGGAGCGGTCTTGGGATGAGTGGCTGTGAGCAGCAGACAGCAAGGACAATTCTGATGTTGAACTCCCCTTGTTGTGGACTGCACACGCGCACTGATCATCTTGAGGCAGATTTGTCTGCTGGCAGGATGATCTGAAAATATCTGCTACCTGGGATCCCAGTCTATCGGACAGGCCACATGTCAATCCAACCCTGTCTTTGTCCGATCCTTCTGAACACTGTACCGAGCCTGTTCTCCGGAAGTGGATGTCTGACGGACACAGCTTGTAAGTCGGACTGCAGGACTGTGAGGTCACAGGCGTACTTCTAGAGTGGATCTGGTCAGTGTGGTCGCATTTAGCACTGGAGAAACTGCACCAAGGCGAGTAGCACGTGTCAAGCCGATTAGAATATTGTTTAGACTGAAACTCGCAAGCAGATGTCTGTGAGGTGATGTAGTTACCCGTGGATGTGTGACTGTCTGAAGCCACAGTTGTGAAGTAGGAAGTCATGGTTGTTAAGATGTTTGGTCAACACTTGGTATTCATGACCCAGTGTTTAAGGAGTACAAACCGATGTGACACGGGTGACTTCACTTCACAAATTCATAACATTGTTTGCGAAATAATGTTAGCGAGGCGGCTGTCACATGCCAGCCAATGAAAACCAGCCCGGCAGCGCGGGAATGGGTTGATAGAGATGACAGACAGAAGCTGCCCAGCCTTCCAGGGCGGTCCGGGATACTTGGGATCGCGAGGGCGAGGGATCACATCCACGTAAGCTAACTGTCGCTTGAAGATTGATAGATCTTTGCTGCTACTGCTGTCCCTGGCAGATGCCGTGCTAAACTGTCCTTGCTATCTTCTCTCTGGTCGGATGTTTGTGATTATTTACAACAAAAAAGTCGCTTGTTCTTTGACCTGACACCCAGGTGTGATACCATCATTAGTCACTGACCGGACAGTTGTATCAGACAAATAATGTGATCAACTTCTGGCTATTTCGGTGGTCACCAACTCTATTCCGTTTTTTGTTGTTGTTGAGAAGGAGGGGATGAGGAGGAGAAAGGGGGGGGGGGCTTTCAAAAACGACTACTACAAAAACAACAACAATAACAGCAACAGCAACAACAAAGAAACAACAACAACGACTACAAAGTTGATAAGCATGAAAGAGAATGACCACAATGTAAACGTTGTTAGATTAGTTCTATTCATTGTTCCCCGAGTGGGTTATGGGTTTCAGTGGAATGGGAGTCCGGGATTTCTTTGTGGTAGCTCGGGATAGACCCACCGCACCTTAACAAGCATGTACTACAAGGAGACTAGAGATGTTTCTTTCGAAGTCGGAGTGCATATGCATTAGAGGCGACCTACCAACAGTCTGCACACAAGTAATGCGCATTTGTAAAACGAACGTGTACGCTATATTCAAGTTCTAGAACGAAATGAAAGAGCAGAAATGAAGAAACAACCGGAACTTTCCGCAGCTGTTTACATCCGGTGAATGAGAAAAAGGACAAACAGATCTGCCGTGACCTCGTCTCTTCCTCTCTTTAGTTGTTGTCTTGAATGCTCAACATCTGCTTCATCTTGTTTCTTTCTTGCTTCTCTTGTCATTACTCTCCCTATTAATTCAACTCACCTTTCTACAAATCCTCCTCTTTATCTTCTTCTTATTCACTCTGTCTGTCTGTCTGTCTGTCTGTCTGTCTGTCTGTCTGTCTGTCTGCTTGTCTGTCTGTCTGTCAAATTGTCCGTCTGTCTCAGCTGTCAAGTGATGACGTCATTTCTACAAGGATGACCATGAAGTGACCAGTACACATTCTATCCAGCTGTCATCGATGGTTTCTAGCGATGACCCCGTGCAGGCACACACTCTTGGATCTACAACATGTGTTATAGTCGATGCATGGGCTCCAGCTGCAAGGCCTAAGAAGGTCAAGCTTACACCGGACACCTACCGCATGTGTGACAACCCGATCACTGTACAGGCATGGTCTGGTTGCTTGAAACATACCGCGCAGTAAGCACATTTTATATCTTTTCTCCATAACATGCAGGTGTGATAGGAAATAAATAAGCAGATAAGATGACTGATTATGTATCACTAGATCTGATTTGATACATGGCAAGCTAGCTGTTGTTAGGGCCATTTATGTGTGAGTGAATAATGCGGAGGCAGGACAAATTAATTATGGTTTGAAGAGAATGGTTCAGATAAGAGTCACCAGGCGATCAGGTTGAAAGTCTACATCTCTCTACTTTTGGATTGTATTTGCTAAATTGTGAAGCTCTCTGGTCTACTTTTGGATTGTATTTGCTATATTGTGAAGCTCTCTGGTCTACTTTTGGATTGTATTTGCTATATTGTGAAGCTCTCTGGTCTACTTTTGGTTTGTGTTTGCTAAATTGTGAAGGTCTCTGGTCTACTTTTGGATTGTATTTGCTAAATTGTGAAGGTCTCTGGTCTACTTTTGGTTTGTGTTTGTTATATTGTAAAGCTGTCTTGTCTACTTTTGGTTTGTGTTTGTTATATTGTGTTGCTCTCTGGTCTACTTTATGTTATTTGCTAAATTGTGAAGGTCTCTGGTCTACTTTTGGAGTTATTTGCTGTCTATTGTGAAGTGTCTCTGGTCTACTTTTGGTTTGTGTTGTTTGCTATTGTGAAGGTCTCTGGTCTACTTCTGGTTTGTGTTTGTTATATTGTGAAGCTCTCTGGTCTACTTTTGGTTTGTGTTTGTTATATTATGAAGCTTTCTGGTCTACTTTTTGTTTGTGTTTGTTATATTATGAAGCTCTCCAGTCTACTTTTGGTCTGTGTTTGTTATATTATGAAGCTCTCTTATCTACTTTTGGTTTGTGTTTGTTATATTATGAAGATCTCTCATCTACTTTTGGATTGTGTTTGTTATATTATGAAGCTCTCTGGTCTACTTTTGGTTTGTGTTTGTTATATTATGAAGCTCTCTGGTCTACTTTTAGTTTGTGTTTGTTATATTGTGAAGCTCTCTGGTCTACTTTTGGATTGTGTTTGTTATATTGTGAAGCTCTCTTGTCTACTTTTGGTTTGCGTTTGTTATTTTATGAAGCTTTCTTGTCTACTTTTGGTTTGTGTTTGTTATATTATGAAGCTATCTTGTCTACTTTGAAGCATCTTGTCTACTTGTGTTTGTTTATATATGAAGCTCTCTGGTCTATATTTGATTTTGTGTTTGTTATATTATGAAGCTCTCTGGTCTACTTTTGTTTGTGTTTGTTATATTATGAAGCTCTCTTTGGTCTAGTTTGTGTTTGTTATATTCTGAAGCTCTTTGTTCTATTATGTTTGTCTTTGTTATATTATTAAAGCTCTCTGGTCTACTTTTGGTTTGTGTTTGTTATATTATGAAGCTCTCTGGTCTACTTTTGTTTGTGTTTGTTATATTATGAAGCTATCTTGTCTACTTTTGGTTTGTGTTTGTTCTACTTTTGGTCTTGTGTTGTGTTGTTATATTGTGAAGCTCTCTTGTCTACTTTTTGTTTGGTTGTTATATTATGAAGCTCTCTGTCTATGAAAGCTCTCTGGTTTGTGTTTGTTATATTATGAAGCTCTCTGGTCTACTTTTGGTTTGTGTTTGTTATATTATGAAGCTATCTTTGTCTACTTTTGGTTTGTGTTTGTTATGTTATGATGCTATCTTGTCTACTTTTGGTGTGTGTTTGTTATATTATGAAGCTCTCTTGTCTACACTCATTTTGCGTTTGTTATATTATGAAGCTCTCATTGGCTACTTTTAGTTTGTGTTTGTTATATTGTGAAGCTCTCTGGTCTTTAAATATTATGATCTCTTGTTACTTTTTAGTTGTGTGTTTGTTATATTGCTCTCTGGTCTACTTTTAGTTTTGTTGTTATATAGTTGAAGTCTACTTTGTGTTCTACTAAAAGCTCTCTTGTCTACTTTTTGTTTTGTTATATTATGAAGCTCTCTGGTCTACTTTTAGTTTGTGTTTGTTATATTGTGAAGCTCTCTGGTCTACTTTTAGTTCTGTGGTTTGTTATATTGTGAAGCTCTCTGGTCTACTTTTAGTTTGTGTTTGTTATATTGTGAAGCTCTCTGGTCTACTTTTAGTTTGTGTTTGTTATATTGTGAAGCTCTCTGGTCTACTTTTGGTTTGTTATTTTTATGAAGCTCTCTTGTCTACTTTTAGTTTGTGTTTGTTATATTATGAAGCTCTCTTGTCTACTTTTGGTTTGTGGTTGTTATCGTCTCATGATATTAACCTAACCTGTTTGAAGGTAAAACTGTATACACATGCTTCAAACATAAACGAAACAGCACACAACCAAACAAACAAACACCGCACTCTGTTAGCGAGTGAACACGTTAGTTACTGGACAGATTGCCCTCACAGCACGTGCAACCATGTGGTCGGTACGTGCTTAAATCCCCTAATCTGTGAACCCACTCTCGTGTAGCGATCTTCTCATCTGTGAACCCACTCTCGTGTAGCGATCCTCTCATCTGTGAACCCACTCTTGTGTAGCGATCCTCTAATCTGTGAACCCACTCTCGTGTAGCGATCCTCTAATCTGTGAACCCACTCTCGTGTAGCGATCCTCTCATCTGTGAACCCACTTTCGTGTAGCGATCCTCTCATCTGTGAACCCACTCTTGTGTAGCCGCTCACGGCACCTGTTCTGTGTTGGTTCATTATTCTTGTTCTCCCCTGCCCATGCAGTCTGCAGTCGTCTAGCCCGATGATGATGAGACTGATAATGATAATGATGATGAGACTGATAATGATAATGATGATGAGACTGATAATGATAATGATGATGATAGCAATAGTGAGGATGAAGATGATGACTGTGATAACAATAAAAGTGTTTGTGATGATAATGATTATGACGTACTCATGACGAGGCTGATAATAGTGATGATGATGATGATGACAGAGATGCTGTTATTACTGAGGATGACAAGGGTGATGATGTTGCTATTGATGGTAATTATAATAATGACTGGTAATTATATTGATGAAGGTCATTATATTGATGATGGTCATTATATTGATGAAGGTCATTATATTGATGAAGGTCATTATATTGATGATGGTATTTATATTGATGAAGGTCATTATATTGATGAAGGTCATTATATTGATGAAGGTCATTATATTGATGATGGTATTTATATTGATAATGGTCATTATATTGATGAAGGTCATTATATTGATGAAGGTCATTATATTGATGATGGTCATTATATTGATGATGGTCATTATATTGATGAAGGTCATTATATTGATGATGGCCATTATTTTAATAAAGGAAATTATATTGATGAAGGTCATTATATTGATGAAGGTTATTATATTGATGAAGGTCATTACATTGATGATGGCCATTATTTTAATAAAGGAAATTATATTGATGATGGTCATTATATTGATGAAGGTCATTATATTGATGATGGTCATTATATTGATGATGGTGGATGGCAGCTAGAAAGATGACTTATCGAATACCCACCGTGCTGAGAGTCAGCGTCACACGATGCACTGCCACTTCCCGTTTCCGACCACCTGCAGCGGTGCGCAGTATTTGTGACGTCACCAATTGACCCCCAGAAACGAGCTGTGACACATAACCACACAAGCTCGGTTCTCCAGGGTAAACGTGTGACACACAGAGCCCACCTCAGCAGCCAGTAATAATAATAATATTGGTAATAAAAATAATTATTATACTATAAATAGCAACGAAGGGGAAGGAAGAAGACTACCACATTTCAAATATTGGTTTTCGTTTGTATAACCATGACCAAACAACCCTCGCTGGGGGGCAAATGCCACCTTAAGCCCTCTTCCCTCGCTAGACAGCACTTCCACCTTAAGCCCCCTCCCCTCTCTAGACAGCACTTCCACCTTAAGCCCCCTCCCATCTCTAGACAGCACTTCCACCTTAAGCCCCCTCCCCTCTCTGGACGGCACTTCCACCTTAAGCCCTCTCCCCTCTCTAGACAGCACTTCCACCTTAAGCCCCCTCCCTCTCTAGACAGCACTTCCACCTTAAGCCCCCTCCCCTCTTTGGACAGCACTTCCACCTTAAGCTCCCTCCCCTCTTTGGACAGCACTTCACCTTAATTAGAAGCACCCCCTCCCCTCTCTAGACAGCACTTCCACCTTAAGCCCCCTCCCCTCTCTAGACAGCACTTCCACCTTAAGCCCCCTCCCCTCTCTAGACAGCACTTCCACCTTAAGCCCCCTCCCCTCTCTAGACAGCACTTCCACCTTAAGCCCCCTCCCCTCTCTAGACAGCACTTCCACCTTAAGCCCCCTCCCCTCTCTAGACAGCACTTCCACCCTTAAGCCCCCCTTCCCTCTCTGGGGTGTGGGGCACTTTCCACCTTAAGCCCTCTCCCCTCTTTAGACAGCACTTCCACCTTTAAGCCGAGACCCCTCTCTAGACAGACCACTTCAACCTTAAAGCCCCCTCCCCTCTCTGGACAGCACTTCCACCTAGCCCCCTCCCCTCTCTATATCAGCACTTCTCACCTTAAGCCCCCTTCCCCTCTCTAGACTGCATTTCCACCTTAAGCCACCCTCCCCTCTCTGGGACAGTTCACCCACCTTAAGCCCTCTCCCTTCTCTAGACAGCACTTCCACAAATTAAGCCCCTAATCTCATGAGATGGCTTTTTCACCTTTAGGCCCCTCTCCTCTTTAGACAGCACTTTCACTGTAAGCCCCCTCCCCTCTCTAGAACAGCACTTCCACCTTAAGCCCTCAAAGTCTCTAGACAGCACTTCAGACCTTAATCCCCCTCCCTCTCTAGACAGCACTTCCACCTTAAGCCCTCTCCCCTCTCTAGACAGCACTTCCACCTTAAGCCCTCTCCCCTCTCTAGACGGCACTTCCACCTTAAGCCCCCTCCCTCTCTAAACAGCACTTCGACCTTAAGCCCCTCTAACCCTCTCTACACAGCACTTCCACCTTAAGCCCACTCTCCTCTCTAAACAGCACTTCTCCACCTCTAAAGAGCATCCCCCCTCCCCTCTCTAGACAGCACTTCCACCTTAAGCCCTCTCCCCTCTCTGGACGGCACTTCCACCTTAAGCCCTCTCCCCTCTCTGGACGGCACTTCCACCTTGAGCCCCCTCCCCTCTCTAGACAGAACCCACCTTAAGCCCCCTCCCCTCTCTAGACAGCACTTCCACCTTAATCCCCCTCCCCTCTCTAGACAGCACTTCCACCTTAAGCCCCCTCCCCTCTCTAGACAGCACTTCCACCTTAAGCCCTCTCCCCTCTCTAGACAGCATTTCCACCTTAAGCCCCCTCCCCTCTCTAGACAGCACTTCCACCTTAAGCCCTCTCCCCTCTCTGGACGGCACTTCTACCTTAAGCCCCCTCCCCTCTCTAGACAGCACTTCCACCTTAAGCCCCCTCCCCTCTCTAGACAGCACTTCCACCTTAAGCCCCCTCCCCTCTGTAGACAGCACTTCCACCTTAAGCCCTCTCCCCTCTCTGGACGGCACTGCCGGCATAAGCCGCCTCACAATCACACCGAGACCACCGCACTGAGACCATCGACTGCAGCATTACCAACTGGATGTGGCTGGATCGATCCATGCTGCCTACGATAGAGAAACAGCTTACCTTTAGCTGGAGTTAAACCCAGGACCCACAAATGTCAGTGATGCTGAAGTTGACCCAGATTGGTCGATCACCAGGGGCAGGCCACGTCCACGAGAGCTGACTGTGAACACAACAGGAAAAACCATTAAACACATGAATGGCCTAAATTCTCACAGTCAGTGGTCTCAAGAACAGAAGATTGGTGGCTTTATTCTCACAGTCAGTAGTCTCAAGAACAGAGGATTGGTGGCTTTATTCTCACAGTCAGTAGTCTCAAGAACAGAAGATTGGTGGCTTTATTCTCACAGTCAGTAGTCTCAAGAACAGAAGATTGGTGGCTTTATTCTCACAGTTAGCAGTCTCAAGAACAGAGGATTGGTGGCTTTATTCTCACAGTCAGCAGTCTCAAGAACAAATGATTGGTGGCTATATTCTCACAGTCAGCAGTCTCAAGAACAAATGATTGGTGCCTTTATTCTCACAGTCAGCAGTCTCAAGAACATAAGATTAATTCCTTTATTCTCACAGTCAGCAATCTCAAGAACAGAAGATTGGTGGTTTTATTCTCATAGGCATCAGTCTCAAGAAAAGATGATTGGTGCCTTTATTCTCACATCAGCGGTCTCAAGAACAGATGATTGGTGGCTTTACTCTCACAGTCAGCAGGCTCAAGAAGAGATGATTGGTTCCTTTATTCTCACAGTCAGCGGTCTCAAGAACAGATGATTGGTGGCTTTATTCTCATAGTCAGCAGTCTCAAGAACAGATGATTGGTTAATTTATTCCCACATTCAGCGGTCTCAAGAACAGAAGATTAATGGCTTGATTCTCACAGTCAGCCGTCTCAAGAACAGATAATTGGTGCCTTTATTCTCACAGCAGTCTACAGGACAGAAGACTGGTGCCTTTATTCTCACAGTCAGCAGTCTCAAGATCAGAAGATTAGTAGCTTCATTCTTACTGTCAGCAGTCTCAAGAACAAATGATTGGTGCCTTTATTCTCACAGTCAGCAGTCTCAAGAACAAATGAGTGGTGGCTTTATTCTCACAGTCAGCAGTCTCAAGAACAAATGATTGGTGCCTTTATTCTCACAGTCAGCACTCTCAAGAACAAATGAGTGGTGGCTTTATTCTCACAGTCAGCAGTCTCAAGAACAAAAGATTGGTGCCTTTATTCTCACAGTCAGCAGTCTCAAGATCAGAAGATTGGTGGCTTTATTCTCACAGTCTGAAGTCCCAAGAACAAATGATTGGTGCCTTTATTCTCACAGTCAGCAGTCTCAAGATCAGAAGATTGGTGGCTTTATTCACACAGTGAGCAGTCTCAAGAACAAATGATTGGTGCCTTTATTCTCACAGTCAACAGTCTTAAGAACAAATGATTGGCGGCTTTATTCTCACAGTCAGCAGTCTCAAGATCAGAAGATTGGTGGCTTTATTCTCACAGTCAGCAGTCTCAAGAACAAATGATTAGTGCCTTTATTCTCACAGTCAGCAGTCTCAAGAACAAATGATTGGTGCCTTTATTCTCACAGTCAGCAGTCTCAAGAACAAATGATTGGTGGCTTTATTCTCACAGTCAGCAGTCTCAAGAACAAATGATTGGTGCCTTTATTCTCACAGTCAGCAGTCTCAAGAACAGAAGATTGGTGGCTTTATTCTCACAGTCAGCAGTCTCAAGAACAGATGATTGGTGCCTTTATTCTCACAGTCAGCAGACAAATGAGTCTCAAGTCAGCAGTCACAAAGATTGGTGGCTTTATTCTCACAGTCAGCAGTCTCAAGAACAAATGATTGGTGGCTTTATTCTCACAGTCAGCAGTCTCAAGAACAAATGATTGGTGGCTATATTCTCACAGTCAGCAGTCTCAAGAACAAATGATTGGTGGCTTTATTCTCACAGTCAGCAGTCTCAAGAAGAAATGATTGGTGGCTTTATTCTCACAGTCAGCAGTCTCAAGAACAAACGATTGGTGGCTATATTCTCACAGTCAGCAGTCTCAAGAACAAATGATTGGTGGCTTTATTCTCACAGTCAGCAGTCTCAAGAAGAAATGATTGGTGGCTATATTCTCACAGTCTCAGCATTGGTGGTCAGTCAGCAGTCTCAAGAACAAACGATTGGTGGCTATATTCTCACAGTTAGCAGTCTCAATAACAAGCGATTGGTGGCTTTATTCTCACAGTCAGCAGTCTCAAGAACAAACGATTGGTGGCTTTATTCTCACAGTCAGCAGTCTCAAGAACAGATGATTGGTGGCTTTATTCTCTCAGTGAGCAGTCTCAAGAACAAACGATTGGTGGCTATATTCTCACAGTCAGCAGTCTCAAGAACAGAAGATTGGTGGCTTTATTCTCACAGTCAGCAGTCTCAAGATGAAATGATTGGCGGCTTTATTCTCACAGTCAGCAGTCTCAAGAACAAATGATTGGTGGCTATATTGTCACGATGGAGGCCATGGCTGCAACAAGGGCGTTGACATGACCGAGTACCCCAGAATTCAGACACACGCGTAAACTGAGCGATTTAACGAAAGTACTCATTGAAATCGAGGCGGGCTTCACGAGACAAGAATAGATCCTCTCGATAACTCGCCAAACCTGTATTTCTTACGGAGAATCAAGACACTGTGCATGCAGATGATGTGGCGGTCAAGGAGGTTACGACAACTGGTCAGGTACTGGACAGGTGAGGTATCATTAGTATCATCTCGATTTCTATCTCTCAGACAGGATCACAACAGGCAGGACCCAGTATCCTTGTCCTGGGTGGACATGGGTGGGGAAAAAAGGGGTGGGGGGAAGGTGGGGGGGGGGGATGCAGCCAAACATGAACATTTTATCAGCGGCACAAAACGTCTGCTCAGTCAACTCAGAATCAGCATGACCAATCGTTTTACTCTTGTGCAGCCGTTAAGTAGGAAATCGGAGCACCTAAGGATCTGTACGGAGTGCTGTGATTCTACATTAACCCCAGTCCTCACCAATCACCACAGGGTCAGAATACGAAGCTACAAATTATCACGGTAAGGTTCTATCTGAAGATACCACCGTTCTGATTGTATATATATATATATCATCTTTACATAAATAACTTAAACAGCCAAATGCCCGCCAATAATACACATAGATAGGACACAAACACAGACGGTCTTTCCTTTCTGGTAGATGTGCAGGGTAACGGTCTGCAACGCTCGGCTGGATCTGTGAAAGAGATTACTGAGACCATTTGTCGTCACGGCCGATGACACAGACACACGTAAGCACCGCCAATCTCTTTGATGTAGAAAGGCTTTAGATCTTTAGTGCCTTTCCTGTAGACTTCAAAAGATAATGAGAAAGCCAAGCAGAATTTGAGCCTTTTCGTCTACGAGAGAGAGAGAGAGAGAGAGAGAGAGAGAGAGAGAGAGAGAGAGAGAGAGAGAGAGAGAGAGAGAGAGAGAGAGAGAGAGAGAGAGAGAGAGAGAGAGAGAGAATCTTACACAGGCACAACAGCTGCCATACCTGTTAAAATCCACTCAAAGTTGTACAAGGATTTGGCAAAAAATCGCCAGATCAAAGAGTATGGTGACACGTTTTGATCATAAACGAATTTGTGAAACA
The DNA here is from genome assembly GCA_905116865.2 of Candidula unifasciata. Lineage (NCBI taxonomy): Eukaryota > Metazoa > Mollusca > Gastropoda > Stylommatophora > Geomitridae > Candidula > Candidula unifasciata. The sequence continues at coordinate 634,989 of CAJHNH020004502.1, forward strand.
GTTTTAGAACTACGTTATGAGGAAAATAACTTACAGTGACAAGGTAACGGGTTAAAAGCAAACAGGAAAGTTTATCTAACTGCATTCACGTCTTTTTAAAGTACTTTGATGAATCAATAACGCCCTTTGTTACTGCACTGTTTGTAGAAAGTAGTTTGTTTTAAATCATAACTTGTTTCCAAATGTCTGACCTATTTATGGTACGTGGTGTATACAGTATACTATTGTCAACTTAAAGGCAATTGTTCTATTCGCGATTACTGCACTCTGGACCATCTCATGCGCGCACAGTCCTCTAATGCAGCAGCCACGGAAAGGTGCATCTACCGATAATTGAAAAGGACCTACCACATTAGATGATTTTCATTGTCTAAAATTCGCAATCTTTGTATTTGGTTGTTTGTTAGCATAAACATTGATTGTGTACATGATATGTGGGGTGCTGAAACATGAACGAACTTTCTTTTCAAAGGGTCACAAATTGGGAACGCAGGCCTGTCTTACATTCGGTCCTTTCAAACACCCGTCTTTCAAACTGCAGTTGTGTTTTATCAATAAGCATGCTATATTCACATGATAATATGCATTTTATGAATATCATGGAAAAGACCCCACAAAAGCATAGGTGGTAAAATGCTTGCACACACTAGCACCCGCGCGCACACACACGCCCACCCACTCACTTAAACACGCTTATATACACACCCACATACACCCACACACATTCACACACACATAAACACAACCCTATTCACCACATACACCCACACACATTCACACACACATAAACACAACCCTATTCACACCCACATACACCCACACACATTCACACACACATAAACACAACCCTATTCACCCACATACACCCACACACATTCACACACACATAAACACAACCCTATTCACCCACATACACCCACACACATTCACACACACATAAACACAACCCTATTCACCCACATACACCCACACACATTCACACACACATAAACACAACCCTATTCACCCACATACCTACCTACCTGCACACACACACATGCACATCCCACACGCATACATACAGATACACACATGCACAAACAGACACACCCAGAGGAACAAACGCAGACACAAAAAACAAACAGACACAAACACACACTAAGATACACACACACAGACAACACATGCGGACAAACAGGCAAAAAAACAACAACTCTCCAACAGACAAACAGACACACACACACGCTGATGCTCACGCAGACACATACACACAGATACACACCCACAGACACACACACATGCTGATGCACACGCAAAGATACACACACACACACACACACACACACACAGCGACCCATACGAAGAGATACAAACACACACACGCAGACCCATACGTAGAGATACACACCCACATACACACACACAGATACACATAGACACACCCACAGACACATAAACGCAGACGCATACACAGAGATACATACACACAGGCATACACACACATATACACACAGATACATCCACAGACACACAGACACAAAGGCATACGCAAAGATACACACCCACAGACACACACAGACAACACACAGACACAAACACGACCATACGGACAACAAATAACATGCAAGTTAGTTCAGCTCAAATGTCCGACTCAAACGTCACTGGGTGCTTCTGTGTCCGCGGGACGTGTGTAGGCGCAACCCTACAAAGATCCAGCGATGACATTTTAGTGGACAAGGTCACAGCTGTTCGGTTGAGTGACTCATTAGATAACCGCCATGTTATATCATTTCTGCACTGATTCTGAAATATAATTTTTGTCCATCTTTCATGTTCTCTCAGAATTATACCATAAACCGAACGCTGAAAAATAATCTATGGGTTTCCGTGGTGAAGCGGTCAAAAAGCTTACCTGTCGCTCTGAGGGTTGCAGGTTTTTTCACAGCTGCGTCGTTTGGCTCCTGTGTGCACATTTTAAGGTGATCACCACAGCTATGGAGGTAGTGCTTTGTGAGACCCTCCCGGCCGACGACTAGCTAATATGCGCAGAGACCGTGTCATATGGAATACCACACGGTGAAGTGAAGTCGATGGTCTTCTATTAAAATCAATAAATATAATCAGAATAAAAAAATCAAACCAAAGGCCAAACAGATTTCCTGTGTGGGACACTAGGACATGTATGTGTGTGTAAGGGAGCAAACCATGCTAGTTTTAAATTAGTAGTAACGTTAACCGAGTTGTGTACCCTGGATTGTGAAACATTTCTTCTCTCTCTCTCCTAACCCCTTTACCTCTAACTTCTCTCTCTCTCTCTTTCTCTCTCTCTCTCTTTCTCTCTCTCTTTCTCTCTCTCTTTCTCTCTCTCTCTCTTTCTCTCTCTTTCTCTCTCTCTTTCTCTCTCTCTCTCTCTCTTTCTCTCTCTCTCTCTCTCTCTCTCTTTCTCTCTATCTTTCTCCAACACCTAAAGGAACCCTGGAGTGTGTCGGCGTCAGCGTCACAACTGACAGCGTCACAACTGACAGCGTCACAACTGACAGCGTCACAACTGACAGCGTCACAACTGACAGCGTCACAACTGACAGCGTCACAACTGACAGCGTCACAACTGACAGCGTCACAACTGGCAGCGTCTCCGCCTCTGTGTCATAGCCTTGAATGTGTAAACATGAGCTCGTCTAGAAGATGTGATTATTGCTCGGTCTGTAATTAATTTGGGATTATTGTAGTCAATAATATGTGATTATTACACGGTCTATAATATGTGATTATTACACGGTCTATAATATGTGATTTTTACACGATCTATAATATGTGATTGTTACACGGTCTATAATATGTGATTGTTACACGGTCTATAATATGTGATTATTACAAGTCTATAATATGTAATTATTACACGGTCTATAATATGTGGTTATTACAAGTCTATAATATGTGATTATTACAAGGTCTATAATATGTGGTTATTACACGATCCATAATATGTGATTATTACACGGTCTATAATATGTGATTATTACATGGTCTATAATATGTGATTGTTACACGGTCTATAATTTGTGATTGTTACACGATCTATAATATGTAATTATTACAAGGTCTATAATATGTGATTGTTACACGGTCTATAATATGTGATTATTACACGATCTATAATATGTAATTATTACAAGGTCTATAATATGTGATTGTTACACGGTCTATAATATGTGATTATTACACGATCTATAATATGTGATTATTACACGGTCTATAATATGTGATTATTACATGGTCTAAAATATGTGATTGTTACACGGTCTATAATATGTGATTGTTACACGGTCTAAAATATGTGATTGTTACACGGTCTATAATATGTGATTATTACAGAGTCCATCAAATGTCGTGATTCGACAAGTGTGTTCTGAGGTTTCACTGTGGGGAAACAATCAACACTGGACTTTTCTCGCTAGCCAGCTGTAACAGTCGACTAATTAGGGCTGTTTCCTTTGACGTTAAAGTTTATCTACATGAGAAGCGAGGAACTAACTGTTTGTATACAATTAGGACAAATGTGTAAAACGGATGTGCACGTAGTAGTCCGATTCTGGAGCTTTACTAAAGTCCAGAAGTGGACGAATAGCCAGAAGTTTCCGCCACAGTTAACAGCTTGTAAATGCGAAGAAGGAGATGTGTGATAGTGACATGAATATAATACAGGAACAATTTTACCATAATATGGTGGTGCTTTGGAACAGGTTACCGTAACCTTTGTTACCGAAACTACAAATTTTACAACAGCCTACTTTCTACAACACACACACACACACGCGCGCGCGCGGGCGCGCGCACACACAAACACATACAGATTCCTGTCAACATTTGGTGACCGTATACCGTTGGTATGGCAACACACCAGGGTCAGTCTGGGCCGTTTAACAGTTACCACAGTCCGCTAGGGACTAGTCAGGCGATCACCACAGACCACAAGCGGGGCTTGTCCGGCGATCACCACAGGCCACAATCGGGGCTTGTCCAGCGATCACCACAGGCCACACTCGGGGCTTGTCCAGCGATTACCACCAGCGACAATCAGAGCTTGTAAGGCGATCACCACAGACGACAATTAGAGCTTGTAAGGCGAATACCACAGACGACAATTAGAGCTTGTAAGGCGAATACCATAGGCGACATTCAGAGCTTGTAAGGCGATCCCCACAGGCGACAGTCAGAGCTTGTAAGGCAAATACCACAGGCGAAAATCAGAGCTTGTAAGGCAATTACCACAGGCGACAATTAGAGCTTGTAAGGCGAATACTACAGGCGAAAATCAGAGCTTGTAAGGCGAATACCACAGGCGACAGTCAGAGCTTGTAAGGCGAATCCCACAGGCGACAGTCAGAGCTTTTAAGGCGATTACCACAGGCGACAATCAGAGCTTGTAAGGCGAATACCACAGGTGAAAATCAGAGCTTGTAAGGCGAATACCACAGGTGAAAATCAGAGCTTGTAAGGCGAATACCACAGGACGAAATCAGAGCTTGTAAGACGATTACCACAAGCGACAATTAGGGGCTGTTACCGCTATAAGCAACAGGTGACTCACACTACGTTTCTTCAGTTTTACTGATGTGTCCGCCCGTCTGAATTCTGTGTAAGCTATCCAGTTTTTACATTAGCCAACCCTGTTTAGGGAGTAGCCGTGGTGTGGTGGCGAAGAAGAGAATATTTTTTGAATTCGAAATAAAAAAAAAATAAAAAACTATGTACTCAGTAAATTCAGCACACCAACCACATATCACAATCGAAAATGAAGAAATAGAAAATGTAACAGATTTTGAATACTTGGGCGACTGCTCGAAAGAAGTCAGAAGAAAACTTGCATTAGCAATGCCGAGATTAAACAGCATAAAGAACTTATGGCAAAGCACTAGTAAATTGGTTTAAGTAAAAATCTTACAATTATTATGGAAAGTAATGGCAAGATGTGGAGTAAGCGAACACTTCATCGAAGTGTGCAAAAGTTTATACCGGGATTGTAGAGGTGTAGTTAGAATAAATCAGGGAACATCTCATCCATTCACAGTAACATCTGGAGTAAGACAGGGGTGTATCTTATCACCACTGCTGTTTATCACCTACATCGACAGTATATGAAAGAATGCCACGCCCATGAATGAAAATGTTAGTAAGATCAACGAATTACTCTTTGCAGATGACCAGGCCTTGATAGCAGATACAGCCATGAAATTGCAACAACATCTAACATCCATGAATGAAGAATGTAAAACAAATAATATGAGAATCAACACTGAAAAGACAGAAGTAATGTAAGTAGGAAAAAAGAAGACAGATCTAAACATAGCGATAGAGTGCAAAGGCATTAAACAGACATCTGAGTTTAAATATCTAGGAACTACATTTACCGAAGATGGGAAATTGGATAAAGAAATTAACATTAGATGCAGTAAAGCAAACCAAGTATTGGGACAGATAGCGCCCCTCTTACAGCATAAGACAATCCCAATCAGCACAAAGAGACATCTTATTCAAAGCATATTTATTCCAACTCTGTGCTACCAGAGACAGACATGGTCACTCACAACAAACCATAAAAGAAAATTATAAGCCATAGAGATGAGATGTCTGAGAAGGGCTGTAGGAGTGACCATAAGAGATAAGATCAGGAATGAGATCATAAGAGAAAAAGTCGTCACAGAACCAATTCTAAATTACATACAAAGACAGCAAGTGAAATGGTTTGCCCACTTAGAGAGAATGCCTTGTGACACCATACCATACAAAGCATACATGGAAAGAGAAGAAGGACGTCGAGCAAGAACAAGATGGAAGGATAACATCAGAGAAACTCTACAACAGCACGATGTGCCTATGGTCGAGGCGGCCAGAAGAGCTAGAAACAGAACCTTATATCTCCCTCGACACCCACAGCGGTAGAAGAGGAAGTGAAGAAGAGGAAGAAAAAGAAGTAAAAATCTTGAGTCAATGCATTTGTCCTGTGGCAACTTGACTGTTGTGAGTCCTGGACTCTCACTCAGTCATTGAGGAACAAGATTGAGAAGCTTCTAGAATTAAAATGTTACAGAAACATTCTCTGAATCCCATGGATAAAGAAACGGAAATGAATGCACATTCTCATCATCATAATTTATTAGGTGCTTTGCGGAACGTCGCTCTCATCGCGGTCGGCCTAAAATAAACTCGGTCTCTCGCCAGCTTTCATGCATCATGTACTTGCATACTCAGGTAGTCACTTATATCCTGTGCCCATCTTCGTGTCGGTCGGCCCCTGATCTCCTTCCTGGTACCATGCCTTCTGTTATAATTCTTTTCAATCCGTCGTGGCGCTTTATATACCCAAAATATTTTAGCTTCCGAGACAGGATGCTGTTTATTAGCCAATCTTCCTTGATATTCGGATCTTTCAAGATGTCAGTATTTCTCCTCTTCTTTGTCCAAGATATTCTAAGAGTCTTTCTATAGCAATCCATTCAAAGAGTCACTTTCTAAGGATGAGATATATTCCACGACTTTCCATGTTTTGCTACAGGAAGGGAGTAGTCCACCTATTCCGTATGTTCTAGTCCACGACTCACATCCGTATGTTGCCACAGGGAAGGGAGATAGTCCACGACTCACATCCGTATGTTGCCACAGGGAAGATGCTTGCTCTCAAAATGCTTATAAACAGCGTCAAGTCCTGAAAGTTGAAGTATTTTGGCCGCATCAAACGTCATTGTGGCTTATAAAAGACGGTGTTGGGAGGTGCAGTTTATGGAAGGCGAGGCAGGGGTCGACCACCACAAAGATGGATACAGAACATTGAAGATGCATTTGAAATGAAAGCACATGGTGTCAGAGAGCTGGCTAGGGGAAGGGATACATTTCAGGTGTGCCGTGAAGGGAGCGACGTTCTGTAAAGCACTTGCTGATTAATGATAAGTTAGATTAGTCCCACTCTAATGGATATCTGAAGTCTAATTATTCTATCTAGTTGTTAGATTAGCCTTACACTAATGGAAGAGGAGGAGGAAGAAGAAGAAGAGGAAGAAGAAGAAGAAGAAGAGAAGAAGAAGAAGAAGAAGAAGAAGAAGAAGAAGAAGAAGAAGAAGAAGAAGAAGAAGAAGAAGAAGAAGAAGAAGAAATTGAAGAGGAAGATACATGAAACATGGATGGAGAAGAAGAATGAGACAGTAAAGAAAAAAGAATAAACGATATGATGAAACTGTACATACATCATATAGACGAGTCAGCACTCACCCCTGTTCAGAGACCTTGAGAAGACACATACAAAACTACACACATCAAACTGTTTGATCTGTCTAAACTACCGTGATCAAACTATTTGATCTGTCTTAACACTGTGATCAAACTATTTGATCTGTCTCACCTACCGTGATCAAACTGTTTGCTCTGTCTAAACTACCGTGATCAAACTGTTTGATCTGTCTAAACTACACACATCAAACTGTTTGATCTGTTTAAACTACACACATCAAACTGTTTGATTTGATCTGTCTAAACTACCGTGATTAAACTGTTTGATCTGTCTAAACTACACACATCAAACTCTTTGATCTGCCCTAACTACAAAAGTGACATTGTATCTGACATAAGCTGGAGTCTCTGCCCACTGCTACAAAACGGTACATGATTCAGGCCTTATGCTGTAGCCACTAACACGCTAACAGAGCTGCAGACCTCTGATAACACCCAGGTCGAGATAGCAACTTGTGGCAAAATACTCCAGCCATAAAAGGTTGTAAATTCAGCAACGTGGCAGACTTTATGGCGGAAACTGACAAACGAAATCCGGCACTGCAACTAAAGTACTTATACCGAGATACTGACTGGGGTTTGTTTCTTTAACTCCTGTAGTCCTAGTTTTTATTGCGTGTATGTCGCCGTGGTGTAGCGGCTAGAGAGTTGCCGGCGGATCCTTGAAGGTGATGGGTTCAAGTTCTGAATGATCCGTAATTAACACACACACAAATGTCCTTTGTTCTAGAACTGTGTAAGGTTAAATGGTTTACAGGCAAATTGTTCTATATAATACAGGACTTGCCCTATATGCCCCACGCCAAGGCGCAGAAAAGTTGTCTTTGTTTACAAATTGTTATTTTGAAGTCGTTTATTTACTAGCTGGTATCTTTGTTTTGTCTCGTGTTCAGTTGTCGCTGCAAGTGCGCTAGCTGTCTTACGTACATCACACAAGCAAGGGCAATGCAGTTGACCCCCCTAGACCTAAGTCCCAGACTTGTTGGTTCCAGCCCCTCCCCCTTCCCCACAGTTTTTTGTTCAGCAAAAAAAGCGTTCAGTCAACCCCCCCCCCCCCCCCCCTGTTTTTTCTTCCCGGAAATATCATCCCTATCATCATGTGCCAGGCTGAAAAGCATTTGAGGTCATTCTTCCTTCATCCTTGGGGGTTGGGAGGGGAGGGAGGGTTATGGTTAGCCTCAGAAGTAGTTGCTAGTAATTTTATCACTAGCCCTAACGCTAAGGCCCCTTTACTATGTAGCGGTTTGAGGATTTTTATACGAAATCTAGAAGCGGTGTGATGTAGTGAATTAACAAAAAAGAACTGTTATTTCACGTATATGAATAGGCCAGCTTTTTGTGTTTAGTCAAACTGGAGAGCTGGGAATCTGCTCAGTGTTGGAGGTATATAGGCTGACCGACATTCCATTGAACGAAGTTTTTTCGCCAGGGACACTAGATGAGTATCGTTTATTCTATACATTAGGGTCCTATGTAGTCACTTCATAGTTAGAGCATATTTGTGTATGTGTACTGTGTTGTCCGTTATGTGCTGATGAAGGCTAATCGCCGCAACGTCCTTTGTTTGTTTATTGTGATAGATTTTGTAAAGCTAACATAAACTAATTGTTGTTTCTTACCAACTTTTTCTCTTCCGTATAATTTTCTACTCCTTTTAAAAACTCAGTTCAGAGTAGGATGTTCGCCTCTGACCTGAAGCGAGTGCAAGATTCCTAGGCTGATACTGACTGTGTCTCTGTGGCATTTAGTGTGTGTAATGAAGATTCACCCACCTCCTGTGTATGACTTCCTTACAGAAAACCGTCTGTAGACACACGAGTCCAAATATTGGGTGGCTGATTTCTTTTCGAAAATTATTCCGTTGACTTCCATAACTGCAGCGAAAAAGAATGGACAGTTAATCGATAGTTCCTGTGTGAGAGCTTCACACACCACTGTGTCAGTTTTTATTTCAGCCTGTTATGTCGATGTTAATCTTGCAGATTCAAAAAAATTTTCTCTTGATAATTATTTCTTTTTTAAATATATGACTTAATTACAGATTTTAAAACCACTGAATCTTTTCAAACTAAGTACTGGATGAGTACTGTGTGTGTGGGTGTGTTTCTCAGTGCTCCTTGTTTTATTCAAAAGATCCTATTTTGAACTTCGCCAGGTTTCATAAGTTCAGTCTCGATGCTTCAGTCTATGAGACTGAGTCGTATTCCATAAAATACTTACTTTCTCTAGTTCAGCCCGGCATTCGTTATTCGATTTTTTTTTTTTTTTAGTTTGGCTTTCAGGTGGGGCATGTGTCTCAAATAATTCCCCTCCCTCTCCAACCACCCCCCTACCCATAATAAAGTTACTCCTACGTCCGACAGACAGTAACTCCTGTGTCAGAGAGAAAGTAATTTATGCGTCAAAGACAGTAACTCGTGTATCAGACAGACCATGACGCCTGTATAAGACAGACAGTAACTCATGTATCAGACACAGAGTAACTCATGTATCAGACAGACAGTAACTCATGTATCAGACAGACAGTAACTCATGTATCAGACACAGAGTAACTCTTGTATCAGACAGATAGTAACTCATGTATCAGACAGACAGTAACTCATGCATCAGACAGACAGTAATTCATGTATCAGACAGACAGTAACTCATTATCAGACAGATAGTAACTCATGTATCAGACAGACAGTAACTCATGTATCAGACAGACAATGACTAATGTATCAGACAGACAGTTACCCCTGGACCAGACAGACAGTAACGTGGTAAACCTCTGAGACAGACAGTAAAACATTATAAGACCGACAGTAATGCCTGTATCAGACATTAACCCCCTGTCACACAGACTGTAACTCCTGTTTATGGTAAAAGAGTTAAAGTTACACAATCTATAGAATCCTTTTTTTCCACCAACAGAATGAGACAACAGCAACAAGAGAGTCGACATTGAGAAGTCAGCACTCTAAGAAAGGACAGGATCCAGACATCTGTGGTTCTAGTGAGACCAGCAAGTGGTCTGTCAGTCGCATGATAGAATGGCCGTGTGTGTGTCAACCCTTCAGGTGTGTCTGTAACAAGCTTAATTTAGAACTGGGAGACAGGATCCAAGAGCTGCCAGATATTTGTGTATGTGTGTGTGCAGATTTACAGCTAAATAAACCTGGAGTACCTTCTGGTGACATGGTCGCGTCGCTGGTGCTTCCTTCAGCGGTTCTCAGTTTGTGCCCCCAGGGGGGGTGACATTAGGGCCGGTTTGGCGTGCGTAGTATGTTACCAAATATTAGGAGGTCATCAACTTGGTTATCATCATCCTTATCATCGCCGCCATCATCATCATCGTCATCATCATCATCAACATCGCTACCACCATCATCATCGTCTCTATCATCATCGTCACCATCATCTTCATTAACGTCATCATCGCCGTCTTCATCATGTGTGTATTTAACATATGTAATGAAATGAACACAAGCAAAAACCACATACATGCATACAAAACACACACACACACACTGAGAAACACAGGGCGGTGTGAAGAAGTCAGGGTGCACTCGATGGAGCTCAAGTTGGACTTGTAGACCGGTACCATGTTCCCGGCCCCCTGTTAAATCACTCCAGGCAGGCATGTTTATGGAGGTAAATAGCACTTACAGATAACGTGCACTTGAGTGTGTGGGCCTGTGTTGTCGTGTGTATGTGTGTGTGTATGTGTGTGTGCGTGTCTGTCTAAGTCGTTTTGTCCACATGTGTGTACATTTTCATTAGCAGGTGTGTGTATGTATGTGTGTAAGGAAGAAGAAGAAGAAGAAGAAGAAGAAGAAGAAGAACAAGAACAAGAACAAGAACAAGAACAAGAAGAACAAGAACAAGAACAAGAACAAAAACAAGCAGAAGAAGAAGCAGTAAAAAGAAGAAGAAGAAGAAGAAGAACAACAACAACAACAAAAAGAACAAGAACAAAAAGAACAAGAACAAGAACAAGAAGAAGTAGAAGAAGAAGAAGAAGAAGAAGAAGAAGAAGAAGAAGAAGAAGAAGAAGAAGAAGAAGAAGAAGAAGAAGAAGAAGAAGAAGAAGAAGAAGAAGAAAAGAAGAAGAAGAAGAAGAAGAAGAAGAAGAAGAAGAAGAAGAAGAAGAAGAAGAAGAAGAAGAAGAAGAAGAAGAAGAATATGAAGAAAAAAAAAGAACAAGAAGAACAAGGAGAAAAAAAAAAAAAAAGAAGAGAAAGAAGAAGAAGAAGGAAAAGGAGGAGGAGTAGGAGAAGTAGGAAATTGATAAGAACGACGACGGAGATGACGATGACAGACTATTACTAGTAGATCCACACGAACAAAAAGCCAGGCTATGGTGCACATCTGGGTGTCAGATAGATATTGCCTTTATAGTCTTGTGTGATCATCTCTCGGATTAAAAAAAAAAAAATATATAATAATGGTTTCATCATCTGATGGAGGAAAAAAAAATTAAAATAAAAAACAAAAACAGTCTTTTCCCCTATCCTTATACCACTTTCTAGCGAAGGGAAAGGAACCGAATAACTATCATGTGAGGGAACAATCCACATTCAACAGCTTATCGAAAAAGATCATACAGACTCGGACACAATCCATCCATTCATCCATCTATCCAACCATCCAACCATCCAAACCATCCATCCATCCATCAATTCATCCATCCATCCATCCATCCATCAATTCATCCATCCATCCATATATGAAAAACAAACCCAAAAATCGGCTACATTCAACCACAAAAGTGTTGACTGTAACTGGGTTCTGTTTCTTTGTGCCACATATGATGGCTAAGAAATATTAATTGAACTAAAATGAGTTACGGAGCGGTACTCTAGTACCTAGTTAGGGTTGCTGAGGAGGTGGCTGGTTTGCATTATAGACACCCACAAACACATATATAGACATACGTTTACAATTAAACACACACACACACATAAACACACACACATAAACACACACACACACACACACAAATATAACAAACACGTCTGCAGGCCTGCTTGTGAATGCAATTATGGGTGTTTGCATACACACTCGTATACACACATACCCGTACGCACGTCCACGTCGAACGCGCGCACACTCACACACACACACATGTATATGTATATACACACATACTCTTCAGGGAGCCGCGGTGATGCAGCAGCCAGACGCTCGACTGTGAATCGGAAGGCCGTGGCTACAGATCATGACGGAGCTAGATGTGTGATTCTAGCCTCTAGATCGATCCAGTTCTAGCTGGGCTCTAGTGTGGTATATGATAAAACTTTTATTTTTGCTCATTTCGTTTTATTTGCGCCTTGGTTACTAGTTAGGATGTTTTCGTTTTTATTTTTGACACTTTCTCAATATCCAATACTATAAGTGGACATAAAAGTCACAATCACAGACAAGTGCGGGCGGCGAAGACAAAAGCCAAGACAAGAGACAAGTAGCTAGTTCTAGTTTATTTGATGTACAACTTTTGCGAGATCCAGCCTTCGTGCGAGGCCACTTTTGTGAAAAGATCCGGCAACAGTTTATTGGTGCACCCACTGTCCACTTTACTGGACAACGCGGCCACGAAATACGTGCCATTGACCTCACAGAGAAGCGGACC
>CAJHNH020004502.1:652862-687862 GCA_905116865.2 Candidula unifasciata
CGGCATGGGTGAAATTCTATAAAATGTGTACGTAGGTAACAACTTGGACAGCCCTACCTCCAGGGACCTTGTCTCCAGAACATCTTGGTACTTGACATGACCAGAATACCGCAATTTTTAGCATAGGATGCTGTTTATGAGCCAGTTCTCCGTCATGTTCTGATCATGCAGGAAATAGTGGTTTTTAACTGTCTTCCCTTCTTGGTCCACAGCGGTCTATAAGAATTTTTATGTGCCAGTTCAGTTCAAACATATCCTTACGTCCTTTTTAGGACGTAATTTTTTTGTTATTTGAAGCCCCACCCTGGCTTTTGCCAGGGGCCGAAATATAGGCAGGCCATAAATATGGTATGAACGCGGTTTCTGGGACCTCTCCACGGCGATCCTCATCCACATGGTGGCACTTTGTGTTATCGGGTGTTTATCGCTTGTGTGATGTCCTGGTGGGTTAGAAAGTCAGTCAGTCAGTTCAAATGTCCCGATTTTCTTATTCTGAGAGTAGGCTATACACTTCATTTACTTTGATAACATACGGGTTCAAAGCATCAACCATTTCTGAATCAATACCTTGGAAATATTCATATATATATATACTGTGTGTGTGTTTAAAGATATTTTTAATGTTTTGAAATTAAACATTGACAATTTTGTACCGTTTGATGTGTTTTGGAACATTAAAAAATAAATGTAATACTATTAACACAACTATTTAGTAGTATATTTTACATCACTAGGACATCTTGAACTTGGTTAGTTGCGTGTCCTTTGCAGGACGTTGCAGAACCAACCCTAACAGCTCCTGGTTGTTGTGTGGTTTCTCTAGGCAAATTTACTTCCAGTAATTTGCCATTGCTTTCTGGACGGTTGGCTTTCTTGATACCACCGTCGAAACCAACGCAAGGCGCATGGCCCGCAGCTGGGATCGAACCCGGCATTCTGGCATTACGAAGCGTTCGCATCGACAGCCACAGAGCCGACACTAGGACATCACACAAGCGATAAACACCCGATGACACAAAGTGCCACCACGTGGATAAGGATCACCCATGGAGAGGTGCCGGAAACCGCGTCCAGTCATTAGTCTATAGCTATTTTAATGGCCGGGAAATACTGCGGCCCCAGGCAGCAGCCAGGGTGGGGCTAAAAACAACAACCGATAAATTGTATCCCACGAGGATATGACAAGTTACAAACAACACATTAACGACGGCAGCCACAAGCAAGCTGTAGTCCAGTGCGTGTGTGTGTTTGTGTGTGTGTGTGTGTGTGTGTGTGTATGTGTGGCTCTAGTGGTCGTCATTCAATAGTCGGTGGCTATTGTCCACTGTTTAAATGCCACAGTACGGTCGACACAACAGTAGAAGAAGAATTGGCACCTGGAAGGTGACAGTTGGCCAAGACAATAGTATCTGTTCGTCAATCGGTGTACTGGAAGGGATGTTATGTAAACGTTTTGCCACATGATGACAGTCATGTACCCCTTGCTCAACGAAGCCAGAACGGGTAATTTAACTTTGACAATCCAAGGGACAGAAACGCATAATTTGTCCCCCCCCCCCCCCCCCTTAAATATTGTCTCCCTTGACGAAATCAGGACCGTCAGTTAGTACGCATTGGATGCGTGCCTAGGCTGCCCAGCATTGGGTGCGTAAATACGCTGCCCCGCATTGGGTGCGTGAATAGACAGCCAAGCATTGGGTGCGTGAATAGACAGCCAAGCATTGGGTGCGTGAATAGACAGCCAAGCATTGGGTGCGTGAATAGGCTGCCCAGCATTGGGTGCGTACCTAGGCTGCCCAGCATTAGGGGCGTGAATAGGCAGCCCAGCATTAGGGGCGTAAATAGGCAGCCCAGCATTAGGGGCGTAAATAGGCAGCCCAGCATTAGGGGCGTGAATAGGCAGCCCAGCATTAGGTGCGTAAATAGGCAGCCCAGCATTAGGGGCGTAAATAGGCAGCCCAGCATTAGGGGCGTGAATAGGCAGCCCAGCATTAGGGGCGTAAATAGGCAGCCCAGCATTAGGGGCGTGAATAGGCAGCCCAGCATTAGGGGCGTAAATAGGCAGCCCAGCATTAGGGGCGTAAATAGGCAGCCCAGCATTAGGGGCGTGAATAGGCAGATCAGCATTAGGGGCGTGAATAGGCAGCCCAGCATTAGGTGCGTAAATAGGCAGCCCAGCATTAGGGGCGTAAATAGGCAGCCCAGCATTAGGGGCGTGAATAGGCAGCCCAGCATTAGGGGCGTAAATAGGCAGCCCAGCATTAGGGGCGTGAATAGGCAGCCCAGCATTATAGGCGTAAATAGGCAGCCCAGCATTAGGGGCGTAAATAGGCAGCCCAGCATTAGGGGCGTGAATAGGCAGCCCAGCATTAGGTGCGTAAATAGGCAGCCCAGCATTAGGGGCGTAAATAGGCAGCCCAGCATTAGGGGCGTATATAGGCAGCCCAGCATTAGGGGCGTAAATAGGCAGCCCAGCATTAGGTGCGTGAATAGGTAGTCCAGCATTAGGTGCGTAATTAGGCAGCCCAGCATTAGGGGCGTAAATAGGCAGCCCAGCATTATGGGCGTAAATAGGCAGCACAGCATTAGGGGCGTAAGTAGGCTGCCCAGCATTTGGTGCGTGAATAAGCTGCCCAGCATTGGGTGCGTGCCTAGGCTGCCCAGCATTTGGTGCGTGAATAGGCTGTGCAGCATTGGGTGCGTGCCTAGGCTGCCCAGCATTTGGTACGTGAATAGACAGCCCAGCATTGGGTGCGTTCCTAGGCTGCCCAGCATTGGGTGCGTGCCTAGGCTGCCCAGCATTGGGGGCGTGCCTAGGCTGCCCAGCATTAGGTGCATGTCTAGGCTGCCCAGGATTTGGTGCGTGAATAGGCTGCCCAGCATTTGGTGCTGCCCATATTGGGTACGTGAATAGGCTGCCCAGCATTGGGTGCGTGCCTAGGCTGCCCAACATTTGGTGCGTGCCTAGGCTGCCCAGCATATGGTGCGTGCCTAGGCTGTCCAGCATTGGGTGCGTGAATAGGCTGCCCAGCATTGGGTGCGTGCCTAGGCTGCCCAGCATTTGGTGCGTGAAAAGGCTGAACAGCATTGAGTGCGTGCCGGGGCTGCCCAGGATTGGGTGCGTGAATAGGCTGCCCAGCATTTGGCGCGTGCCTAGGCAGCCCTTATTGGGTACGTGAATAGGCTGCCCAGCATTGGGTGCGTGCCTAGGATGCCCAGCATTTGGTGCGTGCCTAGGTTGCCCAGCATTAGGTGCGTACGTAGGTAAAAGGAATATTTAAATCCTGTTCTTTACACTCGTCAGGTGTCAATAACCGGGACTGTGACAGGTGTCAATAACCGCGACTGTGACAGGTGTCAATAACCGCGACTGTGACAGGTGTCAATAACCACGACTGTGACAGGTGTCAATAACCGGGACTGTGACAGGTGTCAATAACCGGGACTGTGACAGGTGTCAATAACCGCGACTGTGACAGGTGTCAATAACCACGACTGTGACAGGTGTCAATAACCGGGACTGTGACAGGTGTCAATAACCGCGACTGTGACAGGTGTCAATAACCGCGACTGTGATAGGTCTCAATAACCGCGACTGTGACAGGTGTCAATAACCGCGACTGTGACAGGTGTCGATAACCACGACTGTGACAGGTGTCAATAACCGGGACTGTGACAGGTGTCGATAACCGCGACTGTGACAGGTGTCAATAACCGCGACTGTGACAGGTGTCAATAACCGCGACTGTGACAGGTGTCAATAACCGGGATTGTGACAGGTGTCAATAACCGCGACTGTGACAGGTGTCAATAACCGCGACTGTGACAGGTGTCGATAACCACGACTGTGACAGGTGTCGATAACCACGACTGTGACAGGTGTCAATAACCGCGACTGTGACAGGTGTCAATAACCGGGACTGTGACAGGTGTCAATAACCGCGACTGTGACAGGTGTCAATAACCGCGACTGTGACAGGTGTCAATAACCGCGACTGTGACAGGTGTCGATAACCACGACTGTGACAGGTGTCGATAACCACGACTGTGACAGGTGTCAATAACCGGGACTGTGACAGGTGTCAATAACCGGGATTGTGACAGGTGTCAATAAACGGGACTGTGACAGGTGTCAATAACCGCGACTGTGACAGGTGTCAATAACCGCGACTGTGACAGGTGTCGATAACCACGACTGTGACAGGTGTCGATAACCACGACTGTGACAGGTGTCAATAACCGGGACTGTGACAGGTGTCAACAACCAGGACAGGTGTCAATAAGCGCGACTGTGACAGGTGTCGATAACTACGACTGTGACAGGTGTCAATAACCGGCACTGTGACAGGTGTCAATAACCGGGACTGTGACAGGTGTCAATAACCGCGACTGTGACAGGTGTCAATAACCGCGACTGTGACAGGTGTCAATAACCGGGACTGTGACAGGTGTCATTAAGCGGGACTGTGACAGGTGTCATTAAGCGGGACTGTGACAGGTGTCAATAACCGGGACTGTGACAGGTGTCAATAACCACGACTGTGACAGGTGTCAATAACCGCGACTGTGACAGGTGTCAATAACCGCGACTGTGACAGGTGTCAATAACCGGGACTGTGACAGGTGTCATTAAGCGGGACTGTGACAGGTGTCAATAACCGGGACTGTGACAGGTGTCAATAACCGGGACTGTGACAGGTGTCAATAACCGGGACTGTGACAGGTGTCAATAACCACGACTGTGACAGGTGTCAATAACCGGGACTGTGACAGGTGTCAATAACCGGGACTGTGACAGGTGTCAATAACCGCGACTGTGACAGGTGTCAATAACCGGGACTGTGACAGGTGTCAATAACCGGGACTGTGACAGGTGTCAATAACCGGGACTGTGACAGGTGTCAATAACCGCGACTGTGACAGGTGTCAATAACCGCGACTGTGACAGGTGTCATTAAGCGGGACTGTGACACTTGTGTTACGGGTTTATTATGTAGTGCATCAGAACTCTTCCGATGACATCAAGACACGAGATCACAACAGATGATAGTAATCGCAATGCTACAAGACACAGTCTGGAGATATATTCGAAGTCCTGGAAAATAAATGCACTTATGAAGAAAACTATTCCCCCTCGTGTGGATTCCGGATGCTCATTGTGGGGAAAACAAGAATTGACCTACTACCACTCCAACCATCATGTAGTGCGCGACTCGACTCATTTCCCTTTGAAGTCCAAGTGTATCTGCCCGCTTGGAAAAGAACAACCAACTGCAAACAAATAGGCCAGTAAAACGATGTACACGTAAAACTTAGGAACTGGCACAAGGCTCAAGTCCAGCTGGACGTACAGGCGGGACAACTCTGACGGAACTTACAGCCGGTGAGCAGAGAACAGGCTGATCTTTTCGAACAATGAATGATAGACTGTTGTACCCCACCAGGACATCACACCGAGCGATAAACACCCGGTGACACAAAGTGCTACCATTCAGACGAGGACAACCCGTGAACAGGTTCGGGAAACCCCGTTCAACTCCGCAGCCGGGTTGGGCTTCAACAAAACGACAAATTGCCTCCATTATGAGGAGGGACTATTGTGCTAATTCGAAAGAAAATGGATGAATTACACAGGGACCTTATCACAAATGATACATCTAACAAAGTCTACTATCCTCTCCGGGACGATATAACAGGTCGCTGTTGGCAGGACAAGGACAAAAAGCAGACCACGGAATTACTAGATACATAATTTCCCCATATGGACAGACCTCAGAAACGCAAAGTCCACTGCATCTGATCGACAGAACGACAAAGGTGGAGGAGATGACCACACAGCCAACAGCAACTGTCTCGTTGTAGGAACAAATGCGCTCTAGTACGCGTACTGTGTTTATAGGATTACAGTGAGGTATGCTCCTTTCTACGGCAAGCGAGTCTGTCACTTGGAGAGGGCTGGTTCACATATAGGCTTTCTCATTATAGGTGTCAGTTGTTATGTCCCCGAGTCTTCCATGCTGTTTCTGTCTCCTACATTTGTGATTCATGTCGACCCCGCATTAAATGCGTAACAAGTAAATATATGGGAAGTAAAGGAGGCCGGCATGATTTTGACCAAATCATCCTCTGAGAATATGCCTGTCTCCATCTTTCTCGACATGCTCTGTGAGTCAGTTACAATCACGGCATGTGTGTAGCTACTTCAGTGAAATTTTTAAAATGCCCTCTACACCAATAAAACCAGCACAGTTAGATAGCGTAAACAATCTCTTTCCAATGGTACCTCATTTAGCCTTGTATGTCATTTCTGAGCTGAGATATGTAGTTTTTGTGGAGATGAGATGTAAGAAAACAGCCGCTTAAAACTTGTGACCCAGAAACAAGAAGTTTTTTACATGGCGCAACCTATGCGCAGTTCTGTATCGGCTTTGTTGACATTGGACTGTCATTGGACAAGATGGCAGGCCATGAGACAGCTCACTCAGCCGCATGGCGATTGCCTAAAAAATGTCACTGTACATCTACCTAGCCACGTACCAGAAAATTTTGTTTATACACAAACGTAAATTGGACTGAGAATTCAATTATAACTAGCATTACCAGGTACAGTAACAGTTAGAAGCTAAAGCCAACCTCAAATTTACCGCTATTTTCAATCAAACTGATGACTAACAGAAAAAAACAGAGAACGTCCGGCTTTCGTAGACATGCGCTGTTTATCGAGTTCCTTCCCCGCCGTTTCAGCTATTTAGAGTGGGTGAAAACCACACAATCGCAAAATTTCATGAGAGATTAGGACCCATCCCGAAACCCCAGCCGACATTTCCGAAACAAGTTTTAAACGGTTTCTATGGTAACGGAAATTGTCGAAAAGATCGCAAATTTCCGAAACTGTAGTGCCTAATGTGTGTACAGCTGATTCTCAAGCCAGTGAAATGCAGGAGTGACTGCCTCCACCTCCATTCTCAAACTAGACTTTGTGATATCATATGCTAGGTTTTTCTGCACAGCGACGTCCAATCGCTTTTGCTATAATCAACATTTATACGTATATGGACCTGGGGACTCACCCGCGCAACGGCTAGAGGGGGTTCTAGTGTGCTGATTCCGTTCTATGCTGTTGATCCTGCGAACGCCGACACCAGACATCGGTGCGTTAGTTGGTGCATCCGTTTGTTTGAGGTGCGCATTGAGGAGATTGTAGAAAGTTTCTGATGATCTTTCTCGTAGTCTTTTCTTCTACTTGTGTCAGTTCGGTTTTCATTATTGCACTCCGGACATGTCCATAGGTGCTCAGAGCCTCCATTCAGTATGAACCCCAGCGTCCAGTAGCTAATAGTACCGGTTCTATGTTGATTAACAGGTCCTCTGATTTGTCTGGTGTGCGTCTCGTTTTGTGCCATGCCGATTTGACTGACTGACTACCCACCAGGACATCACACAAGCGATAAACACCCGATGAAACAAAGTGCCACCATGTGGATGAGGATCACCGTTGAGAGGTCCCAGAAACCGCGTTCGGCCATTAGGCCATATTTATGGCCTGGCTATATTGCGGCCCCCGGCAAGAGCCAGTGTAGGGCTTCAAATAACGAAAAATGTCATCCTAAAATGGAAGGTGAATTGGATAAGTAGTATGCCGATCTTAACTTCCAAGTCTATAATTGTGGCTAGGGATGTGAATTCACTGTCCCAAAGCCCTCCACCACTTCCCGTTTATCGGAGTGCATTAATAATATCAGCATGATCCATAGGTTGACCATCGGTAGTGACAGCGGATCCACCAGCCTATCACCTCTTTTATTCCCATCGACACCCGCATATCCCTGAATGAAAATAGGTCGCAGTTGATTGAACGAATCACAGTTCCAGTCGGGAACGCGAACATACTTGAAGCTGAGACTCACATTTCAGTGGCTTCCTGCAGGTGCCAGCATGCGTGCTTGTCCGCCTTCTCCTTGTCCGTCTGCAGGTTTTCTTGACTGGGTCATTTGTCACCATCATACGCCGAATCCATCCCGAGTAGAGTCTGAACTCACGCGCATGTACTCCATTGCACGCTCCAGAACCCACTCCGAATGATTATTTAAAATTGCGAGCAAGCGAAAATGTAGAATTGTCGCCATTTTGGTTGTTTACACAAGAAGAAAACGAGTGAAAAGAGTTAAGATATACAACTATGTGTATTTACAACTACTTATGTATACGTCAGAATCGGTTTTCTCTCTCTCTCTCTCTCTCTCTCTCTCTCTCTCTCTCTCTCTGTCTCTCTTTCTCTCTATCTCTCTCACTGTCCGTCTCTCTCTCTCTCTCTCTCTCTCTCTCTCTCTCTCTCCCTCTCTCTCACTGTCCCTCTCTCTCTCTCTCACTTTCCGTCTCTCTCTCTCTTCCTCTCTCTCTTTCTCTCTCTCTGTCTTTTCTGTAGATGTCTCTCTCAATCTTTCTCTCTCTCTCACTGTCCGTCTCTGATCTCTCTCTGTTCTCTCTCTCTGCTTTCACTAGACGTCTTCGTGTGTGTGGTGTGTGTGTGTGTGTGTGTGTGTTTGGTGTGTGCGTGTGTGTGTGTCTTCTATTAATGCTTTCACTAGAAGTCTTCGTGTGTATGTGTGCGTGTATGTGTGTGTATGTGTGCGTGTGTGTGCATAAGTGTGTGTGAGTGTGTAAAAAAAAAGAAGAAGAATGTGTAAGACAGAGCAGGAGGAAGACGAGAAAGAGAGGATAAGAATATAACAATTATAATTGTAATAATAATAATACAATAGTAATAAATGCATGTGCATTTGTGTTGCTGTTATGGAGAAGCACTCTAATGTAGATATGGGCCACACAAACACTCTCCTCGAATCTGTTTGCAATAGGCTAAACCGGATGTCAGTTCTCTCCCTGTTCTGTAAAATGTAGATACAGATATCTACTCTCCGTCTTCTGTAGAAAGTAGATACAGTTAGGTATCTACTCTCCGTCTTCTGTAGAATGTAGATACAGTTGGGTATCTACTCTCCCTCTTCTGTAGAATGTAGATACAGTTATACATGACTCTCAGAATTGTTCCTCTCGACAAAACTCATTGACATATTTAGCCAGTATTCCGGGTTCTTGTTCCATAAAGTAAACTGTGTCGCTCAATCGTAAAGTTGAAACTGATGCTTTTGAACTATCAACAAATGCAAATGGGCTAGTGAGAAGAATAGAAACTTATCTTGGGAAGTGATCTTTACTCAAACAAGTTAACAGGCATGTGAACTACTCGCCTGGTTGGCGGGACAGTCAGATCTGTTATCAGCTGTGATCTTCTTGTACTCCGGTATTCCTACAGGAGCCGGTAAAGTACAGATGAACAATTGGTGAGCGTGCTCCGTGACGACCATGTTCTGGTTCCACTGATGTAACCCGGCTAAAACAGCAGAAATGTCAACATTAGACCAGCAACCAAGTCTTTAAGAGAGATCCCAACGGCTGACAGGGATTCGCCCAGACTGATCCCTTGTTTGTGTTTTGTTGTTGATACAGGGATTCGAAAACGTTTGTCATTGTTGATGTTTTGTTGTCTAAGTTTACCCAAGCCGCCCGTGCTTCGGGCTGCACTTGCCAGCACATATCTAATCGTGTGGCTGGCTCCAGGTTTGTGTTCTGTGTTTGTGAGCTGGCGCTTTGATTTGGATCTGGCAATGATGGGTAATCGAGAATGCGTGAAGTTGGCGCCCATGAGCGACTCACTTTGAGCACAATTATCGCCGGTAATGAAACCGGTTGTTGAGCAGTTAACAATTCCGCTGTGCAAAATAAAACTCCTTCAGGGAGCGTGAATCGTCATCTGTTTTTCAGTGGCTGCAGTCAAGCGTGGGAGGGGGGTCGCGCCTAATGCCTGTGTTTGTTAGGTTTTATTTACGTATATCAGATAGGGCTATTTATCCATTTATTCTTCCATCCATCCATCCATCCATCCATGTTAGACCCGTCCTTTAACCCCGGCACTCATTTATTTGTGTCACATTCAGTCACCATCTTTCCATTCTTCCATGTATTTGGCAATCAATCTGTTGATTCTCTCCTCCTTGTTTATGCCTTCGTGCGGTCAACATTCAGGTTAACAAATATTTTTCTCCTAATTACAAAACATATGTACGTTCTCTTTCAATCAATAAATAATTAAACCTCCAATCAGTTCAATCAATCAATCAATCATTGAGTAAACATGTCTTTTCATCTATCAGTCTGTCTGTCTTTCTATTCCGTCAGTATTTCCACCTGTCTGTCCTACTGTCTATCTGTCTGTTTGACTGTCTGTCTGACTAACAGGCGTCTCCTTGGTCGCTTTGGATATGAATGGAATACCTAGTCCAGTCAGATAAGGTATTTAGGTGGTAATAGACTCTGCGTGTATTTCACTGGCTTATTTCTTGTGTTCACAATTGTCCTTTTTTTTTTTAGCTGTGCCTGTATGACTATCTCATTGATTCATTCTGGTATTCCATGTTGTCCTTTCAATGCAGCTTCCCTGTTGCCTAAACGTTAGTGAATGCGTTTCATACGTCCTCTAGTCTCGACACACCAAGGTTCGATTTACACGGCGGGCGGTTTATTGTTAAAAAAGGACAGTTCTAGTAGCCTTCGAAAAGTGGTACGAGAATTTGACCCTGGAAGAGAAGTAGAGGTGTGTCAAGGACCTGATATCTATATTATTGAACTAGGGCTCGCTGTACGGCCCTGTGACAGACAAACTATACCAAAACACACTCAACACATACACAAATGAAGCACACACATCATCTTTAATGACCAAAGAACAATATACCCTACAACAACCTCTACAGTTATGGACAGTCCCTTTATCCGAAACCCCCGGGCAGTGGCGGCAGTTATATTTACCTATCCACCCCGGGCCATTCCCATGGATATACCAAAGGACACGATTCCACCTCCTGTAGTGCAGCGCTAACTAGGCTACGATCTTCGCCATGCGAGACTCAGTGGCACACGCAGGGTGAGTGGTTCAAGTATTGGCGGACAATGTCAACGACAGCACAAGACGCAGATAACACCCAAAAAATACAGGGACAAGTACACCTACATAAACATGGTGCAACCCCAACACAACTGTCTTAACATACTATCAGCACACGAGGAATAACAATAGCTAACCAACACATACGACGACAGCGTTAACACTACACAACCTATCTGTCAATTCCTAACAAAATAAATACAATCACGTCTCTCAAAATGTCCTCATCCTCGCAGTCCCTTTCTCTCTCTCTCTCCGTTCAGCTCCGGTTCAAACGTGTACGTTGCACCAGTGTTTACGAATCTCGGGTTTTCCCCGTATCATCAAATCAACTGGCTGAGCGCTGGTGCACATTTTTGGTCCGTCAAACACCAACATGTAGTTACACGACCTATTGTCTATGCTCTGTCCCACAGGGCTATGACAAGGTGGAAAAGAATTATACAGTGGAGGAGAATTAGAATATGTAACATAATTTGATAATGGAAGAGAATTAGACATTGAAGAGAATTTGACACAGACGGACAGTTTCTTATCACTGTCCGTACTTGTGGCAGAGCACTTATGGTTTATAACCGTGTGCAGTGACGCTGGTTGACATCTCTCGACTTTAACTTTACCTGTTAGAGAATTGGACAGTGGAAGAAAATTAGACCCTGGAGGAGATTTGGACCTTGGAAGAGAATCAGACCCTGGAGGAGATTTTGACAGTGGAGGAAAATCGGATGCTGGAATAGCAGCAATACCTCCACTGCAGTCAGCCTTTGCGGCACGTATGTTTCAATAAGGACAGAACTGACATACCCAGCACTTGCGCTTTTGCCCTAGGCTGCACAAACATCAAAACCTTTTGAGGTGTGAGTATAAAGAAGTTGACAAAAACGTCCTCAATATTGGCGCTCTCAGGAACCCGCCCAACAGCGGTATAGGGTGTACCAGCACTGGACACTCACACAGTAGCTATCTACTCTACCGCTCCATCACCGAGGCGGCGGGACAGTTCAACAACAATTAGCAGAATCTACAACACAGACCCACACATGAATCACGTGACAACCGACAACCAATAAAACACAGGGCATCTGCAAGGGTCAGGGGCTGCAGAATAAATGGACGGGATTAAATTCTGTCAGATTTAATGAAATAGCGGCCGGCATGGTCTGGGACCTGTTTGCCGGAACGGCCAGCCACTAGAAGCCACAACCAAATATTCTAAATCCATTTTTCCTTGTCTGGTTTTACGTTTGTTGAAACTGCTCTTTAGTTGTTGGCCTATTTGTGCAATTATCTTTATTTATTGCCGGATTATGACTGAAATGATGCCGGGTTTTCGTCTGTTTATCAAAGACCTCTCTGATGAAACTGTTCTATTGTTATTTATTGACTGACGTAATTTGTGACTAGTGTCAATGGTCCAGCGGTTAGGGCACTGATCTTTTAGCCAAGAGAGGCAGTCTCTGTGTTTTCTGATCAATAATTGACGTCACTACTCACCGGAAGGGTCCACAAGTGCTAGGTCTCTTCCGACAGACACTAAAATGTGTGAATGGACATTTTTTAAAGGTTTTTTAGATTCACAGCCTGACCTGTAGCTTCTGCCTCTAGTTCTATGGTTGACTCCTTAGCCACGCAGACCTAGTCGATTGTATCTGTCTTGTGACATGTCTTGTTGTTGAAGCTGGGACTTGCAGGCCCACTCTCTCTCCACCCTGCCATCTGTCCATATCCACCCTCTCTCCACCCTGCCATCTGTCCATATCCACCCTCTCTCCACCCTACCATCTGTCCATATCCACCCG
The DNA here is from genome assembly GCA_905116865.2 of Candidula unifasciata. Classification (NCBI taxonomy): domain Eukaryota; kingdom Metazoa; phylum Mollusca; class Gastropoda; order Stylommatophora; family Geomitridae; genus Candidula; species Candidula unifasciata. The sequence goes on from CAJHNH020004502.1 coordinate 665,667, forward strand.
TTCTCCACCCTGCCATCTGTCCATATCCACCCTCTCTCCACCCTGCCATCTGTCCATATCCACCCTCTCTCCACCCTGCCATCTGTCCATATCCACCCTCTCTCCACCCTGCCATCTGTCCATATCCACCCGTTATGAACCTTGCCATCTGTCCATATCCACCCGTTCTCCACCCTGCCATCTGTCCATATCCACCCTCTCTCCACCCTGCCATCTGTCCATATCCACCCGTTATGAACCTTGCCATCTGTCCATATCCACCCTCTCTCCACCCTGCCATCTGTCCATATCCACCCGTTATGAACCTTGCCATCTGTCCATATCCACCCGTTCTCCACCCTGCCATCTGTCCATATCCACCCGTTATGAACCTTGCCATCTGTCCATATCCACCCGTGTCCCTTTCCCTGCATTGGGTGCTGATAAAGACACTTTGCTATTTCCACATAAGCAATAAAACACGCGTTTCCATACTTGTTGTATTGACTTGCTCAGTACTTGTTGTATTGACTTGCTCAGTACTTGTTGTATTGACTTGCTCAGTACTTATAGTATTGACTTGCTCAGTACTTGTTGTATTGACTTGCTCAGTACTTGTTGTATTGACTTGCTCAGTACTTGTTGTATTGACTTGCTCAGTACTTGTTGTATTGACTTGCTCAGTACTTGTTGTATTGACTTGCTCAGTAATTGTTGTATTGACTTGCTCAGTACTTGTTGTATTGACTTGCTCAGTACTTGTTGTATTGACTTGCTCAGTACTTGTTGTATTGACTTGCTCAGTACTTGTTGTATTGACTTGCTCAGTACTTGTTGTATTGACTTGCTCAGTACTTGTTGTATTGACTTGATCAGTACTTGTTGTATTGACTTGCTCAATACTTGTTGTATTGACTTGCTCAATACTTGTTGTATTGACTTGCTCAATACTTGTTGTAATGACTTGCTCAATACTTGTTGTATTGACTTGCTCAATACTTGTTGTATTGACTTGCTCAATACTTGTTGTATTGATTTGCTCAATACTTGTTGTATTGACTTGCTCAATACTTGTTGTATTGACTTGCTCAATACTTGTTGTATTGACGTGCTCAATACTTGTTGTATTGACTTGCTCAATACTTGTTGTATTGACTTGCTCAATACTTGTTGTATTGACTTGCTCAGTACTCGTTGTATTGACTTGCATAGGCTAATTAATAGCCAGGCCAAATTATTCAATTTGTTTTAAATATCATTGCTTTCTGTTTTTAAAATATCCTCACTCCACAAATTTATGATTGTAAAAACACAATTTTGCCACTTTGTCAACCCATTGCCGATGGCACTCAGAGCTGTTGAAATTGTTTCCATATTTTAATAAATTTTTTTTTGTTAAATTACCCAAACATCCCAAAGGGTACATCATTCTAGATATGATTTTTTTTCCCCATTGTAAAACCGTAAATATGGGAGTCGCCGTAGCTGAGCCGGACTTTTTTTACTCCCAGGTCGACCCAGCCTTGAGTGTGTAATGGGTGCAGTCCCGGGAAGTAAAGGTGGCCGGCATGATACTTACCACATAACCCATCTTGTGCGGATTGGTGTATAAAATATAGGTCTAGCCCTATATGCCCTATACGCCTTAAGACGTTAAAAAGGGTCCATTTCTTTTACAAAACCGTTCAAACTTCTTAAAAACGTAGACATGAAGCTTATTGTGAATTGAAATGCAATTTCTAAAAGTACCAAAACATAAGCCGTGGTAACAAAAGTATTGTTTTGCTCGGTAAGGGTTAAACAATTCAAATGTGTACGAAAGTACCAACTTGGGCAGCCCTGATGACACCACCACAGTAACCCCCAACCCCTTACCTTTCCTACACCACAACACACACGAGCTCACACAAGAAATAAATAAACAAAGGGGAGTAAACAATGCCAGTATTCTCTTCTCGAGTTACCAGAGTTAGCCCCGCCTTTCCTGGATTTGACCCGGATGTTCTCGCTCCCTGAGCCTGATTTAGGGCAGCAGCAAGTGACGCAACTCTTCCTGTTTCAATAGAGCGCCAATCTACAAGCAACAATTTACTGTTCACGTCGACTGCCAGTCTAAATACCCTGGAACAGAACATAGTGGCTTGGTATTCTTTCTTTCTCATTCTCCAAACTGTTCTTATTGCCTCCTTCTTTGTTTTGCGTAATGTGACGCAATCCCTACTCCCTTGTGTCGATAAGTTGCACTGTTTTCTATATACTGTGGTTTATTAAACATTGAGCTGAGTTGAGGTGATTGAAGAACCTACATCGCAGCACTCGGGGCATTTCCATTACTGCTCCGTCCCCGTCTTCAGCAGCCGGCGCAGAGCTCTCATACAAATGTGCTAGCAGCAGTTTGGTTTTATGTCTGTCTTGCTTTTCCTTGAGCGACGAGTGTCGGCCAGATCATCTCGTCACATCTCGCTGCATTACTGTCCCCAACTGTGATGATCCATTTGCTCATTTGAATGGTGCACGTACTCCCATAGCCCTTTACCATGTCTGCCTTATCATGCATCAGTATTCCAACAGAACTAGCCAACGTGACCGCCTGTTTATTTCCCAAAACTCAGTATGCCCCAGAGAAAAGATCCAGAAAATGGTCCTCATCAGTGACCTCCGAAGCAAACTATGCATGCCTGTCGTCATCTTCCTCAGCATAAAGCTAACATGGCGGAGACTACACACATTATGGCAATAATAATACGATTGCGTGAGGTTATTGTTATTATTGGCAAACTCTCTGGACGTTCTGGTTGGAGCCCAGAACACCCATTTCATGACCCCATGTTATCGCATAAAAATGTGCCTCTTTTCAACCCACAACGGCTAGCCGCCTTCTGAAAGCGTTGCACAAGGCACGACCTGGCTCCAGCGAGATGCCCAGAGATCTCGGTAAAATCTGCTCTGGCGAACTCAACCACACGTCCTTGAAATACACCCACGGCCTTCAAAGCGCAAAGCGATAGGCCACCCAGCCATCTTAAGTTCAGTGTGTCGGTGGCCAGGTTATTCAAGCCATAAAAGGGGGCCTGAAGACCGAACACATAAACACGATTTCATGGAGACCGTGATGCAGAGTTCTCCTCCCCCCCCCCCCCTCTAAACTCAGAAACCAGAGGCGGGTGCAGTGATAGCACAGCGGTTAGCCAACTGGTCACAATTTAGCCCTTAAAACGGATGTACGCTAAAAGCTTAAGCCTTGGCACAAAGCCAAAGTCCAAATGGACGAACAACCAGAGCTTCCTGCCGTAGGGTACAGCCGGTAAACCAAGAAGATCCTGTAGACGGTCAGTGAAGTTCCGGTTCCGGTTTGTGTGAAAAAAAAAAAAAAGTTCTAGTCACCCTAACCAGCTCCAAAATTGAGCGGCGGTTATGTTGGGACTGCGTTTAGTTGATTGGGAATTCCAATAGTTTTTTGTCCATTGTGGCGTGTCCATACGCCTGCATTCGTGCCACCTGTCAGCCTTTTGTCATTTCCTTGTTGTGTATCTCGTTGTCCAGTCCGTCGTCGCTGAGTGCACCAAGGCACCACCAGTGTCACCATCTCGAGACAAACAAGCTTGCCACCTTGCGCCCCAAAACACGGCCCTTTTCAGGTCCCCACATTTAACATCTTTTTTGTGCCTTTATGTTTTTGCATCTTGCATGTGCATGTGCTATTGGCTTATAATTTTTTTTGGGCCCCTTTTTGGGGTTTTTTTTTGGGGGGGGGGGGGCCTTTTTTAATTGTTTAGACAAGTTTTCTTCTTGTAAAAAATGGTAAAGATGTAGTGGACATGAGTATAGGTACAGTCAATTGATAATGATCCGACAATTTTTAAGGAATTATAGTGAGGTCGGAAGATGTAGATAGATGAGTAGTTTTTTAGAGGCTCCTTATTAGGCGTCCGGACTTGAGAGTGGGGGTGTCGCTGTCCTCTGGTCTGTTTCCCTCTCGGTAGGTCGTTGAGCTGTTCCTGATTGTGTTGTTGTTGCTGGGTTGGTTGGACCAGTAGTTTTTCCTGCATTTGTCCTACTTATGTATTGCTTCACCAGTTTCTGGATGCCAGGCTCGCTGTTCACATGTAGGATCTCGGTGACAGAGAGAGTGGTGTTTTTACTCTGTAGGTGGTTAATTATTGGGCGCCTTTGCACTTCGTACTTTGAGCATTCCAGTAGGTAGTGGGCTAATGCGTTGTTTTTATTGCATTCGGAGCACCTCGGCGTTTTGTACGTTTCCGTCCAGTTGCCGAGTCTGAGGTTCCATAATTTGTTGAAAACGGGTATTTTCATAGGGTCTTTAATCTGGAAGGCGAGTCTGGGTTTTCTTTGCAGCTGGAAGGCGTGTCTGCCCTGCACACCTTGTTGCCATTGTGTGTTCCATGCGTCTGTAATATACTGTCTTGTGACTGCACGGCCTTCTGATTTGCCCAGGCCAATGTCTAGGGTGCGGTCGCTGGTGCAATCTCTTGGCGCATTCGAACCAGAGGCCTTCGATCACCAGGCAAACCTTAACCACTATGATACTGTGTCTCACACCATTTAGGTGTAAATTACTCATCTCCTTCCGTTGGAAAATAAAATGACTTCCCCATCAAAAGCGACCTATTTATCTCAATACTTTAAGGTCCGGAAAAGTCCCCGGTTCGTAGCAAGCAATCTAGCTTGGGCCCTTGCAGGGGCGCTGTCGTGTAAATTTGGTTTAATGGGCGCAGCGAGCCGCCCCGTGGTCGTAAAGGGGAGTTATGTGATGGGGTTTTCACAGACAAGATATCGGAATTTTCTAAAGCAATTGAAACTGGTTGGAGTTGTCGATCGCTGTGTCAGTGTGGGGCTGGGCGGGGGGGGGGGGGGGGGAGGGGTGGGGAAGGGGGTATGTGTGTGTTGTGTTGCTAATTGTGCGTGTACGTGAGCTGTGTCATTAACTGCGCAAGTATGTGTGTTACGTGAATAATTATGTGTAATGTGTTGTGTCAATAATTATGTGTGTAAGTGTGTTGTGTTTGTAATAGCGTAAATATGCGTGTGTGTGTGTTTGCGTGTGTGTATGTCTGTTGTCGATGACTGTGTGTATTGCCGTTCTATCAGTTGATGATTGTGCATGTGGGAGTTGAGTCTGTTTGTGTGTGGTTAATATTTTTAACTGAATGTGTGTGTATATATTTGTTAATGATTGTGTACGTGTGTGTATGTGTGTACGTGTTTGCATACGCAGGTTCTGTATCTATGTATATATATATATATATATATATATACATTTACATGTATTTATCTTTGTCTGTCTGTCTGTCTGTCTGTCTGTCTGTCTGTCTGTCTGTCTGTCTGTCTGTCTGTCTGTCTGTCTGTCTGTCTGTCTGTCTGTCTGTCTGTCTGTCTGTCTGTCTGTCTGTCTGTCTGTCTGTCTGTCTCGTCTGTTCTGTCTGTCTGTCTGTCTGTCTGTCTGTCTGTCTGTGTCTGTCTGTCTGTCTGTCTGTCTGTCTGTCTGTCTGTCTGTCTGTCTGTCTGTCTGTCTGTCTGTCTGTCTGTCTGTCTGTCTGTCTGTCTGTCTGTCTGTTCTGTCTGTCTGTCTGTCTGTCTGTCTGTCTGTCTGTCTGTCTGTCTGTCTGTCTGTCTGTCTGTCTGTCTGTCTGTCTGTCTGTCTGTCTGTCTGTCTGTCTGTCTGTTGTCTGTCTGTCTGTCTGTCTGTCTGTCTGTCTGTCTGTCTGTCTGTCTGTCTGTCTGTCTGTCTGTCTGTCTGTCTGTCTGTCTGTCTGTCTGTCTGTCGTCTGTCTGTCTGTGTCTGTCTGTCTGTCTGTCTGTCTGTCTGTCTGTCTGTCTGTCTGTCTGTCTGTCTGTCTGTCTGTCTGTCTGTCTGTCTGTCTGTCTGTCTGTCTGTCTGTCTGTCTGTCTGTCTGTCTGTCTGTATGTCTGTCTGTCTGTCTGTATGTATGTATGTATGTATGTATGTATGTATGTATGTATGTATGTATGTATGTATGTATGTATGTATGTATGTATGTATGTATGTATGTATGTATGTATGTATGTATGTATGTATGTATGTATGTATGTATGTATGTATGTATTTATGTATGTATGTATGTATGTATGTATGTATGTATGTATGTATGTATGTATGTATGTATGTATGTATGTATGTATGTATGTATGTATGTATGTATGTATGTATGTATGTATGTATGTATGTATGTATGTATGTATGTATGTATGTGATGTATGTATGTATGTATTTATGTATGTATGTATGTATGTATGTATGTATGTATGTATGTAGTATGTATGTATGTATGTAATGTATGTATGTATGTATGTATGTATGTATGTATGTATGTATGTATGTATGTATGTATGTATGTATGTATGTATGTATGTATGTATGTATGTATGTATGTATGTATGTATGTATGTATGTATGTATGTATGTATGTATGTATGTATGTATGTATGTATGTATTTATTTATGTATGTATGTATGTATGTATGTATGTATGTATGTATGTATGTATGTATGTATGTATGTATGTATGTATGTGTATCTTGGAAAGTCTCTGTGTTTGCATCAACTATCTGTTTTGTGACTGTGTTTGTATCTTGTTTTGGAAAGTCTCTGTGTTTGCATCAACTATCTGTGACCGTTTTGTATCTTGGAAAGTCTCTGTGTTTGCATCAACTATCTGTGACTGTTTTGTATCTTCGAAAGTCTCTGTGTTTGCATCAACTATCTGTGACTGTTTTGTATCTTCGAAAGTCTCTGTGTTTGCATCAACTATCTGTGACTGTTTTGTATCTTGGAAAGTCTCTGTGTTTGCAGTCTCTGTGTTTGCATCAACTATCTGTTATTGATCAGTTGGCTGCCGGAGATTTGACCGCGCTTTGATCTGCGTGGTTGTGACAATCACGAAAGCAGTGGCAAACTACTGAACGTAAGACTACAGGCAACAAATGCTTAAGCTGCTTTGTGACAGTCTAAATCTGGGTTCGCTGGGTTAAAGATTTGAACAAGCCCGTATCAACTCCGTCAGCAGTCAACGAAGGGCCTCTATACTGATCAGGTGAACTTCTCGTCCTGTCTCTCAACCAACTCTACTGGCTCCCATAGCCCGCAGATACCCCCCCCCCCCCCTTTCTCTGTGTTGGTATTCTAAAAAGAGATTGCAGCTACATTTTCGCCCCCCCCCCCCCCTCCCACACATCTATATGTGCAAATGTTGATTTCCACACAATGTTGACTTCGTGTACATATTTGTTTCTCTGTAAATGATTTGTGTTTCTGTTAATGTTAATGCTGATGGTGTGTCCGTTTCTCATGTGAGATCGTGTACAGACGGACATCTGACTGCATTAGCATCTCTGCTCTGTTGCCGTGCGACCATTTGCCCCCAGCTCTCAATGTTATGGAGCTCAAGATGTCGGTGTTAGGAGAGCTCAAGCTCTCGGAATTCGAAAATTGACCTTGGCTCCCTGGTCGACCCAGAGAGAAATAGATACCTGAATATCTTGGGAAGTAAAGGCTGCCGGTGTGTTGTTCACTACATGAGCCACCGTGTGCTGATTGGTGGGATTTTCGCATCATATGTCTGGAGCTGTTTCTGGGATATCAGGTGGTTGTCATGTGAACTATGAAGTCCGCAGTTTGTTCTACGCTCCCTGCAAGTGACCAGTGGATCTGTGGATTGATGGCAAGCCATATGGGTTAAACCCACTGTAAGGACATGGATACCCTCCACTGGTTCTGTGACTAGTATGAGAACGACCATTTGACCTACTGACAAGATGTTGGTGTTTTTTGTTGTACACATGCATACAGGGGACAAACGGACTTGCACGTGCCTTATTGCTTGGGAAGAGCTAGCTTACTGACTGGCGTCGCGTACAGGGGTCAGGGGTGTGGATGACAGCAACCAGGCTTAGAGATCAGTTGTAACAAAACACAAAATGCTAAATGAGACAATTGTCTTGAAGCGGGGATATGATAAAGATTCGTCATGACAGCAATTGTCTTCAAGATGCAAAAGGTACTCATAAAATAAATTTAAAGAAAAAAAAAATGTCAATTGAAGAAATAGGCAGGACAGTAAAGAGTTATTACAATCTGCATAGTTATGTTTATGTGGTGCATGGGCAATAGGCAGACATATGGGGGGTGGGGTGGGGGGGGGGACACTTGCAGAGGAGATGATTTTAAGAAGAACGAACAGAATACCATAGATTCGCTGAACATGAAATAACATAGTCTCTCTCCCAGACAGAAGGAAGCCATATTGTGGACATTAGTTAGACATAGATTTAAATTTTTTTTTCTTCAAAATCTCATTACAAGGAAGAGCAGTGGCAAAAGTATCAGTGGCAGTTGTTGCTGTTTTAGGAGGAGGAGGAGAGCATACCATGACTGTAACTGAGTCACAGAGCACGCTGTTAAAGGTGGAGACAAGCATGCATAATAAAGAGTGGCAAGCATCGATCAAGAGATCCCGGGTAGTTAGCATCTTTTGGATATTTTCTCCACGTCATGTCGGTATGTTGGTAAATGAGCAGGCAGAGATACTGGCTGGTATTGCACCGCTTGGTGGTGAACTGATGTATGACAAGCTAGATGGTTTAAGGGCCCTCTTTGGGTGAGTGAACAGTGTGAAGGCACAAAAAAGATCATTAATTTCTGAGCAGAATGGCACTGCGAGGAGTTACCAGGGGATCTTGCCGACACTCAGCACTCAAAAAAAAAAAAAAAAAAGCGATAAACATTCAGACAGTAATTTTACCATCTGAACTGGAATTCGTCACTTGCTGCTGAAAATCGCGACAGAGCGCTTATGGAAGTGTCCCGAATTCTATGATGTCAATTCTTAATTCAACAATCATTATTCAACATTGAGGAGGCAAAGGTGAAGAAGAAGAAGATCATAAACAACTCAAAGTCTGAGCAAGGCCGGGTGCCTGGGTGTACAAGAAATATGTATCCTAAGCCAAGATGATCGTACTCAGTCCTACAACCAAACCAAGGCCGGGTGCCTGGGTGTGCAAGAAATATGTATCCTAAGCCAAGATGATCGTACTCAGTCCTACAACCAAACCAAGGCCTGGTGCCTGGGTGTGCAAGAAATATGTATCCTAAGCCACGATGATCGTACTCAGTCCTACAACCAAACCAAGGTCTGGTGCCTGGGTGTACAAGAAATATGTATCCTAAGCCACGATGATCGTACTCAGTCCTACAACCAAACCAAGGCCTGGTGCCTGGGTGTGCAAGAAATATGTATCCTAAGCCACGATGATCGTACTCAGTCCTACAACCAAACCAAGGCCGGGTGCCTGGGTGTACAAGAAATATGTATCCTAAGCCAAGATGATCGTACTCAGTCCTACAACCAAACCAAGGCCGGGTGCCTGGGTGTGCAAGAAATATGTATCCTAAGCCAAGATGATCGTACTCAGTCCTACAACCAAACCAAGGCCTGGTGCCTGGGTGTGCAAGAAATATGTATCCTAAGCCACGATGATCGTACTCAGTCCTACAACCAAACCAAGGCCTGGTGCCTGGGTGTACAAGAAATATGTATCCTAAGCCACGATGATCGTACTCAGTCCTACAACCAAACCAAGGCCTGGTGCCTGGGTGTGCAAGAAATATGTATCCTAAGCCACGATGATCGTACTCAGTCCTACAACCAAACCAAGGCCGGGTGCCTGGGTGTACAAGAAATATGTATCCTAAGCCAAGATGATCGTACTCAGTCCTACAACCAAACCAAGGCCGGGTGCCTGGGTGTACAAGAAATATGTATCCTAAGCCACGATGATCGTACTCAGTCCCACAACCAAATCAAGGCCTGGTGCCTGGGTGTACAAGAAATATGTATCCTAAGCCACGATGATCGTACTCAGTCCTACAACCAAACCAAGGCCTGGTGCCTGGGTGTACAAGAAATATGTATCCTAAGCCAAGATGATCGTACTCAGTCCTACAACCAAACCAAGGCCTGGTGCCTGGGTGTACAAGAAATATGTATCCTAAGCCAAGATGATCGTACTCAGTCCTACAACCAAACCAAGGCCTGGTGCCTGGGTGTACAAGAAATATGTATCCTAAGCCAAGATGATCGTACTCAGTCCTACAACCAAACCAAGGCCGGGTGCCTGGGTGTACAAGAAATATGTATCCTAAGCCACGATGATCGTACTCAGTCCCACAACCAAATCAAGGCCTGGTGCCTGGGTGTACAAGAAATATGTATCCTAAGCCACGATGATCGTACTCAGTCCCACAACCAAATCAAGGCCTGGTGCCTGGGTGTACAAGAAATATGTATCCTAAGCCAAGATGATCGTACTCAGTCCTACAACCAAATCAAGGCCGGGTGCCTGGGTGTACAAGAAATATGTATCCTAAGCCAAGATGATCGTACTCAGTCCCACAACCAAATCAAGGCCTCAAGTCCCTGTTTGTTTCCTTTTCCGGTAAATTTTACGCTAGTCTCCCCACTTACACACCGCTACACACTAGGTTGATTTTGAGCGATCCGACTTTCACACAAGGTCACGGGTATATTCCGCACTAGCGCTTATACCGCGTGTTGTATATTTCACCATTCCAGAGCTTTTAATACTTCTCAAACATTTAGATACTGGGTCAAACACACAATCCCCCTAGCGAGTCACGAAACCTATGTCACAGGCCGTCTCTTTCTCCAAAATAAAAACGTAAATGCCAGACAACAACAGCGACACCCATAACCTCTACCGCGGTCCAACCAACTTATCAATGGAGTTGATCTACAACCGATGATGTCTAAATAGGAAGACCATCGTATAAAAGTAACTGCTTTTCCTATGACCGTCTTTCCCACCCCCTTCCGTCTTTTCGTTTCCCTCCGCACGTGATAAGGACTGGCCATTTTCTTCCAAGTATTGGTCAAAAGTCAAAGGTCCTGACCGCTAGTCCACATAACAGTTTACAGTATACCCTGAATCTGATACTCTTAGTTGATGATTGTGTCATTGAGCTCATGTCAAAGACATAGATTGTAGTTTGTCCATGTTACAACCAAGGCTGGAGAGAGAGGTTAGTTGCGTATCCTTTACAGGACGTGGCAGAACCAACCTCAACAGCTCCTGGCTGCAGTGTGGTTTTTTTTCTACGCAAATTTACGTCCAATAGTTTGTCATTGCCTCTTGATACCACTGTCGAAACCAACACAAGGCGCATGACCCTCAACTGGAATCGAAACCGGCATCCCGGCATTATGACGCGTTTGCATCGACTTAGCCACAGAGCTGACAGGCTGGAGATACTGTACAGCTATCAAGGGAACCTATCAGACAAATGAACGAAAAAAGAAATAGTTTGATGTTGTTGATGGAAGTGAAACAAGATATCTCACAAGGAACACTTTGACAAACAAACACACTGATGACACAACACAGACTGGCTGAAGCGAAACGTAATTTTAATATCAATGTTGGTAGAAGGTGTACATCGGCTTGAGGCCGTGTAGAGCCTGTATTTGACCCGACTACCAACCTGCACACACGTCAGAATTTCATTTTATGCAGCGTGGTTTTCGAGATGATGATACTGATGATGATGTATGTACTAGTGGAGGTGGCAGAGGAATCGAAGAAAGTGATGTTGCTAATGAAACGGTGAAGTCGGGAGATGTGAACCAGCGTCATTTAGTACGGTTATAAACCATAAGTGCTCTGCCACCAGTACGGACAGCTGATAAGAAATTGTCCACCTGTGTCACCATCCGCACATAACTCCGTAGCTACAGCGACGTTCCCCAATCTTCCCCAGAGTGTAAACTATGGTACCCATTACATAGAGGCTGGGTGAACCCCGGGAACCGCCCGGTTTCGAACACCGGCCGTGGTTTGCAGCGAAGAAGATGATGGTGATGGTAATAAACGTGATTAGGGTAGCAGCGATGAAGATGATGGTGATGGTAATAAACGTGATGATGGTAGAAGCGGAGAAGATGGCAATTACGACTGTGATGATAATGATACTGATAACGCTGATGACGATATGATAATAAATGATCACCAAAATATAATGGTAATTTCTGAGCAGCACGTGCACAAGAATAGACTGGTCACGGGATAAACAATTGTAGTTGTGAGTCTCTCTCTCTCTCTCTCTCTCTCTCTCTCTCTCTCTCTCTCTCTCTCTCTCTCTCTCTCTTTATCTCTCTTTCAGACTATTTTATTAAAAACATAAAACATGTTAAAAGACAAATACGATGGTGAAATATTGAGCATTTACCGAGGAACCACAAGCAGAGATCTACCAAAGAGGCACTGACGTCGGAAACAAATAGACTGACGAGACGAGGTCACCCACGAGAAACCTTCAGACAAACAGTGATGAGCCGACGACGCCAAAGGTGCTGGATGGATACGATCGAATTGTATTGAAACAGGTAATGGACAGTCCTTGGCTGAGAGAGGACTGGGATGGAGCAAAGCCAGAAAGAAAACATCTGATATAGAACGTTGGCTACCTCTCTTGCGAAGATCTACACTCCAAGCTAGAAGATGATCGACTAAGTCAGTCAGGGAGACTATAGTCATTAAAGCTGTAGCTAGACAGATATAGGAGCCACCGTGATTTAGAGGATCAGAAAGTACTGGGTTCGGATCCTGACGAAGCCATACATTTTCAAAATTGATCATGTCTGCCAGCTCGACCGGACCTTGAGTGGGTTCCTAGGTAAAATCCTGGGAAGTAAAGGTGGCTAGTGTCATGCAGACTGATCTATAACATATAACTCTAGCCCTTTATGCCCAAGACTGGAAAAGGTCCTTTACTTTTAAACACAGACATGTAAGTGGCACCTTCAGGAGAAATGTAAGAAGTCACAACTAAAACATGGGCGTAAAAATTGTCAGCTGGGACACAAGTACTAGCCACCCACTACATAAACTACAGCATCTTCAGAAATCGTGCCCCCGCACTTGTATAAATATCTCCAAAACTCTATTAATAATTGTACGCTTAAAAATAGAATATCCGGTGGCTGACACAAGTGAGGAGATATTTGTTGTCCACGAAGACGGCAATCTATTCAGATAGATCGAGATTTCCAAGCGGGAAATCAATCATCACATCTCAGAGAGACCAAATCCTACAGGCGAGAAATCAATCATCACATCTCAGAGACACCAAATCCTACAGGCGAGAAATCAATCATCACATCTTAGAGACACCAAATCCTACGGGCGAGAAATCAATCATCACATCTCTGAGACACCAAATCCTACGGGCGAGAAATCAATCATAACATCTTAGAGACACCAAATCCTACGGGCGAGAAATCAAACATAGTATCTCCTGGTGATAAATCTGAGTGACGAGAAATCAATCAATAAATCTCCTGGCGAGAAATCTTACAGGCGATAAATCAATCAATATATCTCCGGCCGAGAAATCTTCCTGCCGAAAAAAACAATCAATATTACTTCTGGCGATTCAACTTATAGGTGAGAAATCAATCAACATATCTCCTGGCGATAAATGTTACCGGCCAGAAATCAGTCATCACATCTCAGAGCTACGAAATCCTACAGGCGAAAAAACGATCAATACATCTCCTGGCCATAAATCTTACAGGTGAGAAATCAGTCACTTCGTCTTTGAGATACGAAATTCTATAGACGAGAAATCAGTCAATTCATCTCACAGACTATAAATCCTACAGTCAAGAAATCAATCAATACATCTCAAAGACAATAAATCCTACAGTCAAGAAATCAATCAATACATCTCAAAGACAATAAATCCTACAGTCAAGAAATCAATCAATACATCTCAAAGACAATAAATCCTACAGTCAAGAAATCAATCAATACATATCAAAGTATAAATCCTACAAAACAGAAATCAATCAATACATCTCAAAGACAATAAATCCTACAGATCAGAAATCAGTCAATATATCTTAAAGACAATACATCCAACAGACGAGAAATCAATCAATACATCTCAGAGACAATTAATCCTAAAGACGAGAAATCAATCAATAATTCCAGAGACAATAAATCGTGCTGGAGAGAAATCCGTCAATATATTTGAGAGCCGTAATTTGCGGGAAACTATCTCACTGTCGAGGTGTGAATCAGTATATATGTATATAGATGCGTGCCTGCCTGCGGATCGGAAGGTCGTGGGTTTGTGTCCTGACGGAGCCGAACCTTTTTTTTTTCAAAAATGACCTTGACTCCCAGGTAGACCCAGCCTTGAGTGGGTACCAGGTGCAGTCCTGGGAGGTAAAAGCGACCGGCGTGATGCTGACCACATCACCCATCAAGTGCTGATTGGTCTATACAAATATAGCCTAAAGGTCTGGACAAGGGACCTTTACTTGACCTACATATATGTACACACACACACACACACACACACACACACACACACACACAACAATCGTAAAAGTGAGAAATCAGTCAACACGTCTCAGAGATACTAAACCACTCTCTCTCTCTCTCTCTCTCTCTCTCTCTCTCTCTCTCTCTCTCACACATACACACGCACATACACACAAACACAATCTTAAAGGTGAGAAATCAGTCAACACGTCTCAGAGAAACTAAACCACATCAGTCGAGGCATCTCCTGCCAAGACATCTTCGTGCTGAGACATCAGTCAAAACATCAGTCGAGACATCAGTCTATACATCTCATGCCAAGACATCTTCGTGGCTAGACATCAGTCGAGACATCAGTCAAGATATCAGTCAAGACTTCCGTCGAAATACCTTAAAACCAGCACATCTTCGTACTGAGAAATCTGTCAAGACCAGTCACGACATCAGTCAAGACATCAGTCAAGACATCTCAAAGCTTACAAATCTTTGTGGCGAGACATCAGTCGAGACATCTCAATGCCTACAAAAATGCGTAGAAATCCTCCTGGTGAAAATTTAGTCGAGACATCACAATGACAATAAATGGTACTGGTTAGACATACATCAAGGTATTTCAGAAACTGTCCATGTTCTAGCAGAATAATCCCGGCGACAAGGTAAATTTGTACACAATTTCCAACTAAAACCAGTTCCATGGAAATCGCGAAGAAGTTGCCCTAGTTTCAGGCTGCACCAACAGATGGTCTCGTGTTTGTCAGTGGACATTGCGCTACTCCAAGTTCCGTGAGAGATGACAAGAGTTTCTGCTCTTCAGCGAAATTTCTCGAGGTTTGTGAGCCAACGAAAAGTTACGGAGCGATCTATAAACACAAAAAATATTAGCTGAAGTTATCAAAGTCATGAAGAAAAAACAAAATAAGTGCGGCGCCTCAGCTCGTGTCTGATGACGAGCTGTTGGGTGACTCTGTCACGTTTTGTGCTGACTCTGGTGTTGCAGGGGATGCTAGTTTCTCGTCGCCTTTGCCCGACGATACTGTCGATGACTGTTGTTGGATCTGTGCCTTCTCATGGCCTCTGCTTTGTTCATTGAGTTCTTTAATAGCTTGCAGTTCTTTCTTCTCCTTCATTCTTCGGTTTTGGAACCAGATTTTGATCTGGCGCTCCGTGAGACAGAGCATGTGAGACAACTCGATGCGACGTCGTCGGGTTAAGTAACGGTTAAATTTGAACTCTTTCTCCAGCTCCAGTGTTTGGAACCTCGTGTAGGTCTGCCGCCCTCGCCGTCTCTGGTTGGAGTTTGGACCTGGTAGATCGAAAATAAAAAAAAATTAGGTTAACGTACACTGGCAGTACCTTATGTGGCAGATGATGTTATTAACCGTTTGTATCCATCTTGTTTTCAGTCATTATTTATTTCTTTCGTTGTTTCATACACTTAAATCAGACGGGCCAAGTAGCTCGGTGACTATTACACTCACTGGCCGTTCAAGTTGTGAAGGGCCTAAATCCTTTACGAGGTAGCCAGGGCTTTGATATCCGCGTATACCAAGATGGATTCGATCCCATAAACCAGGGTCAACGTGAACATGTGACCCCATACACCAGGGTCAAAACGTCAATGTGGGCCCATAAACTCAGGTCACAACGTCAATGTGGGCACATAAACAGGTCAAAACGTCAATGTGGGCCCATAAACTCAGGGGACGACGTCAATGTGGGCCCATAAACTCAGGTCACAACGCCAATGTGGGCACATAAACAGGTCAAAACGTCAATGTGGGCCCATAAACAGGTCAAAACGTCAATGTGGACCCATAAACTCATGTGACGACGTCAATGTGGGCCCATAAACTCAGGTCACAACGTCAATGTGGGCACATAAACAGGTCAAAACGTCAATGTGGGCCCATAAACAGGTCATAACGTCAATGTGGGCACATAAACAGGTCACAACGTCAATATGGGCCCATAAACTCAGGTCACAACGTCAATGTGGGCACATAAACAGGTCAAAACGTCAATGTGGGCCCATAAACTCAGGTCACAACGTCAATGTGGGCATATAAACAGGTAAAAACCTCAATGTGGGCCCATAAACTCAGGTCACAACGTCAATGTGGGCACATAAACAGGTCACAACGTCAATATGGGCCCATAAACTTAGGTCACAACGTCAATGTGGGCCCATAAACTTAGGTCACAACGTCAATGTGGGCACATAAACAGTGGGGCCAAGACGCGTATTCTTTCAAGATTTATTTTTTATCATTTTGATCAGTATCATCATCATTATATGCCTTGCCGATGAGCGTCGGATGTCATGCTTTACCATCTTAGATGATCACCAGAATCACGGATCAGATCAATGTGTTTTGTCTCGCCCCATCCTCACAACCAGGCCATTTGGGTATTTTTTTCTTTGCCTTCCCCTCTCCATCTTTCCATCAGTCTTGCCAGTTAATACCAAGTTCTCTTTTTATTGCATTTCCTATTATTTTTTATCGGAAAGATTATATTATTTTAGATATTCAGCTGTAAGTAACTCTTATTATTGCAGACTTAAACAAGGGCAACGTTTCTTGGGCGTGCCCGGCTCCAGAAAATTACAAGAAAACAGCACTCCACCCCCGCCCCATCCCCATCCTAGGTTTTTAAGCATGTTTTCTTTTATGCAGCGCCATGAAGTACAACACACTTGTATGCTGTGTTTGTACAGATGCAACAGTCGGGAATTCCGGGGAATATTTCTGTTGTCTAATCTATATTCTAAAATCAGTGTGCATAACCGTTTTTTCTTCCTGAGCCTCGATCAATAGAGAAGATTTATGTGTGCTAGCAGAGATTGTCTAGTCCCGCCTCCGGACAGCCTGAAGCTTGGCCGGTTAGTGTTTGATATCAGTGTGTGTCTGAGTTTTGTGAAAAGACGTCCAGTCATGTGGACAAGAGGAGGGCATCAGGCGGCTGGTGTCTAGAAGACAGACAGACAGACAGACAGACAGACAGACAGACAGACAGACAGACAGACAGACAGACAGACAGACAGACAGACAGACAGACAGACAGACAGACAGACAGACAGACAGACAGACAGACAGACAGACAGACAGACAGACAGACAGACAGAAAATTATAGTAAAATGTCAGTGAGAGGCTGAT
Source organism: Candidula unifasciata (assembly GCA_905116865.2). Taxonomy (NCBI): domain Eukaryota; kingdom Metazoa; phylum Mollusca; class Gastropoda; order Stylommatophora; family Geomitridae; genus Candidula; species Candidula unifasciata. The sequence continues at coordinate 683,187 of CAJHNH020004502.1, forward strand.
CTGTGATGAGGTCACAGTCTGAGTGGTTTCAACAAGGTTGTGGCGATGTGGAAGATCCTCAGACAGTCAGACAATAACGGAAGAAGAGAGATAGAGGCTGCACGAGAATCTGAGAATGGTTCAGGAAGGAATGTCATCAACAAGGCTGGTCAAGAACGGCAAGCATCGTGCTCTGGCAGATACATCAAGGTCTACGGCTTCTGGCTATCCGCGAGAGAGCATTGATGCCATAGACAGTGTATACGTGTGACTGATTTTGTTTATTTTTGATTTCTTGAAAATCTGAGACGTTATTTTCAGTATAGATTTGAACTACAGGTGGCTTTGCACCACTTGCTGGTCAATTGATACATGACGGTCTAGTTGTTTCATGGCTTTACGGGAGTCAGTGAACGGTGCGGAGGCACAAGCAGACCATCATGGTTCTGTGGACAATGGCGCTGCGATGAGTGACCAGGGGATCTGGCCGAAGCTTAAAACTCAGTTGAAGAGGCGAGAAGTGACCAGTGGATCTGGTCGAGGCTTAACACTCAGGGAGAGAGAAGAGAAGTGACCAGTGGATCTGTCCGAGGATCAACACTCAGGGAGAGAGAAGAGAAGTGACCAGTGGATCTGGCTGAGGATCAACACTCAGGGAGAGAGAAGAGAAGTGACCAGTGGATCTGGCTGAGGCTCAACACTCAATGGGAGAGGCGAGACGGACGTACAACCAGACAGTTACTGGCGCCATCGGGCCTGAAACTTTGCGCTTGCTGCCTAAGATGGGGACGGAGAGCTTACTGGAATATCCTGATGTAGTTTTAATGTCTTGACAATAATTCGTGGATGTTTGAACAATTGTTGGAACATTGTGGAAGAATGTTACAGAATAAACTGACAAATGTATAAAGGAACTGAGAGTCGTTGGTGTTATCAATCCTAGACGTTAGAGCAGTAGAAGTAGCTACGTTGCAGTAACCATTTAAAGCCGAATCGTGGCAGAAAGCAGATACGTTGCAATTTTATATCAGCTCTTATTTCATACTCAGTAATTATCCAGCCGGAGCCTGAAACAGTAGCAAGGTAACTAAATCTATTATTTCTAAGGACACAGTTCAAATCCCATCTAAAGGGATAAAAGCAAATTGCCCACATTTCTGCTGCTAAATCTTACTTTAGTCAACTTGCTTGAATTCGGCCATAACAGTTTATGAGCTAATATTGTCAGATCTGAAATTTAGCAGACACGGTCGGTAGTCCACTGTTCACCTGGCACAGGGACATGTTTCAGAAAAAAAAAACACACACACCAGATAATTCCAAACCAGCAGACGACACAATTCTGCTTTCCAGCAGTGTACAGGGCCAAGTTCTTAAAAACAAAAAACAAAACGCAAAACCAGTAACCTAGAGTAAGACAGAAAGCGTAATAGCTAGAAAGTTTCTTGGCCATATTATCTGAGTCATCGGCTGTGCTCACAAAAACAGATCAACAGCTCAGTGGTGAGCCGCAGGCGTGGCACATCATGCAACAATAGTCCTCCAGTCCAACAATTACTTCTGTGGATATTGTATCTTGATTGATTTGAAGTAAAACATCTCCGCATCGTCGCAGACAGTTGAAACAGATACTAGGCCGTCTGACCCATCACCCCACGAGGTGAAATCAAAGCGCAAATCCCACTCACAATCATTTTCATTACGCCATATGACAACGGTCTCTTTAAAAGCGACCTCTGGCGAACACACGTTGGTAACATCAGCTGGAAACCCGATACCCTTTTGTCCTGGGTTTAAATCTTGTACAAAAGCTGGATTCAGATTTCCGATAATCGCGATTGGCATAAAACATGCAGCCAGTTGGCGGAGTTGGCTGGTTGGATTTTGAGAAATCTCTGTTTGGTCCCTAATTGCAACTAGCATACAATGACTATGCATTGTTCTTGTGCGTATTTTTGCCAGGTTGGCTTCTGGTGCAGTCACGGCGTGCTTTTGTTCTAGTTTGTTTGTTTGCGATTCAGGAATCCAGCCTCATTGATCTAATTTCATTTTCACTCCCAGCTTCGTCCTGGCATCACATCTATTACCTGAATTCTCTTGAACATCCGTCTCTGTAACAAATCAGCAACGTTTCTTATTTACCTCTTATTTCTTCGTCCTTCTTCTCTGTCTGCATTCTTCTTCTATTCCTCACTTGTGTTAGTTTTGTTTTTCGTCGCTGTCGTCAGACACCATTACCACCATCACAACTGTTGCTTTATCCTTACTACTAACACTACTACTGCTACCACTACTAACACTACTACTGCTACCACTACTACTACTACTACTAACACTACTACTGCTACCACTACTACTACTACTAACACTACTACTGCTACCACTACTACTACTACTAAAACTACTACTGCTACCACTACCTCTACCATCACTACGACTACTACTTCTGAAACGATTACTCCAGCTACTTCTACCCTTTTTACTACTACTACTAAATTTACTACCTCTACAACTACTATTTGTGAGTCGCTGTGGCGGAGCGACTACACACTCGCCTGCGGATCAGAAGATCGTGGGTTCGCTCCCTGGCGGAGCAAAACTTTTGTCAAAAAAGACCTTGGTTTTCAGGTCGACCCAGCCTTGAGTGAGTACCGGGTGCATTCCCGGAAAGTAAAGGCGGCCGGCGTAATGCTGACCACGTCACCCATCTTGTAACGATTAGTCTACAAAAAATATAGGTCTAGCCCTATATGCCATATACGCCTAAAGACGGGGAAAATGGTCCTTTACTTTTTACTTGCAACTACTATTACTGATGCTACTTTTACTACTACTATTACAACTCGCACAAAGACCACAGTAGTGGCTGCTGCTACTTCTGCCGAGGAATACTACTATTGTTATATTATAAAAAGAACATTATCTACCACCGCCACCAACACTAGTACAGCAATACCTTTGATTCTTAGATTTAATGGGTTATCAGTAATATATCACTAGTTACAGGCTTCCACCTGAGCAGACAGATAGCTGCCCTAACCTTCTTTGTCACCCATGATAGAAACCCTATCCCGCTGTATTAACCATGCTATATGCCCCGATACCGCTGTATCACCATGATAGAAACCCTATCCCGCTGTATCACCTATGATAGATACGCTATCCCACTGTATTAACCATGCTAGATGCCCCTATACCGCTGTATCACCTGTAGATCATCCGATGTTGATATGGTCCAAATCCCGATCCCGTGGTGAGACAGTGGGCGTCCCAGTGGTAAGCAGAGAATCTGTATGTACAGGATATACACATTTGGGACTGTCATTTACCTGCCTCTGCCGACAAATGAAACCTGACAAGGCACTAATCAACTGGAACTATACGTTAAGCCACTGTAACTATTAGAGCTGTACCGAAAATTCGCTTCGTATTCGCTTCGGGGCCGAATAGTGGACTTAATAACTATTCGGTATTCGGCCTAATAGTTGTGGTCGGGCCGAATACGAATAGTGGTTACCTTACACCCGTTTCTGGACTGGTGGAAAATAAACATATCATGATTTCTCACCTTGGTTCATACTGTCAAGAGTTATCTTTGTGCACCACCTACGAGCGTACCAAGTGAACGTCTGTTTAGTACAGCTGGAAATACCTTCAGTGAGACAAGAAGCTGCCTTAATGCTGACAACATTGAATGAAGATTTTTTTTTTTTAATTTGAAAGCTAATACCGCTTTCATGGATTAACTAAGCTTCTAGTGACAATTTACAAGTTTAGTTACTTGTTATATAACTAAGAATACTTTCATTCCTATGTATTAGATGCCACAGACTGACTAACTGAAGGATGCAAAACATGAAATGTTTTTAAATGTTTACTATTCTATACATTTTGTGAAGTAAAATTCCAGCGTACATTTGACATTATGGATGTTTTCTTTTTAGATGTATTTTATACACTATTCGAAAGTGGAAGAATGAGACTCGGTTTGAAAAGTGGAAAGACAGAAGTAATGGTGGTATCAAAAAAAAAAAAAAAAAAATTATTATTCCTAAATGTGTAATAAAAGTCAATGGTTTAATTTTGGGACAAGTACAGAAATTTAAGTATATGGGCACATGGATAACATCATATGGAGGATGCATTACTGGAATTAGTAACAGAATAGGACAAGCAAAAATTGCATTTTAAAAAATGAAAAACATCTTCTGCAATATATCTTTGTCATTGAAGGTAAGAAAAAAAATTCTTGCTTGCTACATACATCCCGTTTTAACTTTTGGCTGTGAGTCCTGGCCAAACAATTTTTTGAGGCCTCAGAGATGTGGTTGTACAGAACAATGTTTAATGTACCTGGGACAGGAACAAAAAATGCAACCAAGAGGTTTTGAAAGAGGCGGGAGGCTGAAGACAACTACTCACAGACATCAGAAGGAGACAGTCATCACTTTTCGGCCATGTTATGAGATGAGGGAAATGGAACATGTGGTGACCACTAGAAAGATATGTGGAAGGAGGGATAGAGGAAGACAACGAGAGAAGATTCTTGACAGTCTTGTTGCATGGCATGAAGGTGTGTCAGCACACGAACTCATACATGCTGCAGGAGATCGCAGATGGTGGCGAGGCATAATCGCCCATGCCAGTCGGCAAAGCACCTGATGATGATGATTCACTATTCTTATTCGTATTCGGCC
>CAJHNH020004502.1:695362-730362 GCA_905116865.2 Candidula unifasciata
ACCACGGGTCTATGGACTGTCCCTGAATGTGGGCACACGTTTCAGAGACTGACAGACTTTGGGGCTCCTCTGTTCCAAAAGGTCGCCACCTGGTAGTCTGGTAGTCTTAGTTTCAGCTTCATAGCAAACGGGTCACTCCATCTTTGCTCCGCTCCTGTGGCAACGCAGGTCAGGTCCTGGGAATTTATATGGAAAATGTTAATTTCTAACAGTGCGCTATTGTGGCTCGTAGTTCTGTATGTCCAATACGCGACGTTCCAGGGTTTGATTCGTAAGACTGCTGATTAAAAAGACAGCGTCGAAGAATGGAAAAGAAAGTGTCTTGTTACCCAGTATTACCGTCTACAGCAGGAACAACAGCAGTGCCAATTTTGGAGAAAACACACACATTCACGCACATTCATGCACGGTCTAACGGTATCACACACCTGTACCCCCGCCCCCCCCCCCCCCCCCAATTTTTCTGTCTTGTTGTCTACGTTTCAGGCGGTGGAAACGGTGATGTATTGTTTTGATAAAGATTCAGTATATAAACTGCACTAACTAAAATTCAGAAACTGAAAAGTGTGTGTCGCAGCGCCCCATCTGGAGAAAATTGCCATCACTATTTCTGCTTGGAAATAAGACACAACGACATTTTGGCATGTACAATAACACACTAAACAATATGTTGCTTGTTTGGGGGGGGGGGGGGGGGGGGGAGAACTATTCGTCATTTTCCATTTGTTAAAGAAAAAATTAGTAGCTTTTGTTCATAAATAACAACAAGACATTTTTCAAGACTTTGGCGCAAGATGCACGCATATCTAGATCTTCACTTCTAATATCCCTTGGCACTTAACGGACGATATTGTCAGCATCATGCCAGCCGCTTTTACTTTCCAGAAAAAAAACCTGGTACTTTTCTAGGCTGTATGTTAGTTTTCAAGGAAAGAAAAGCCGACAGATGTAGACTGAAGCGCTAAACATTTGAACCAACAGGAGAACGTCTAGCAGCGTTACTTCAGCGGGCCAGTTCTTATTTATGACTTCTTGCAATCTAGTAACGCTTAGACTGACAATCAAGTCCTGTGTAAACTTGCAATCTAGTCCTGCGTGGACTTGTAATGTAGTCCTGCGTGGACTTGCAGTCTAGTCCTGTGTCGACTTGCAATCTAGTCCTGCGTGGACTTGCAGTCTAGTCCTGCGTAGACTTGCAGTCTAGTCCTGCGTGGACTTGTAATCTAGTCCTGCGTGGACTTGTAATCTAGTCCTACGTGGACTTGTAATCTAGTCCTACGTGGACTTGTAATCTAGTCCTGCGTGGACTTGTAATCTAGTCCTGCGTGGACTTGCAATCTAGTCCTACGTGGACTTGCAATCTAGTCCTGCGTGGACTTGCAATCTAGTCCTACGTGGACTTGTAATCTAGTCCTGAGTGGACGTGTAATGTAGTCTTGTGTGGACTTGCAATCTAGTCCTGTGTAGACCTGCAGTCTGTTTCTGCGTAGATTTGCAATTTAGTCCTGTGTAGACCTGCAGTCGGGTACTGCGTAGTCATGTCTTGAAGCCATTAGTAGACGTTTCCAGGACATGTTATAATGAATATTTTATTGGTACTTTCCATCTTCCCCACAACAGCGTCTACTAGATCATTAACTATTGTGACTAATTTAACTACTTTGGAAAAGATTTTTACGACATTACTTACTTGTGCTCCTCCCCCCCCCCTCCCCTCTAACTGTTTATCTGTACACACAAAAAGTCAAGATGCCTCTTCCACAGCTTTAGGCTATTGCGCAAATAGGACTAGACCTATATTTTTAAGAGAAATCGGCATTCAGTGAGTGATGTGGTCAAAATCTCACCGGCCGCCTTTACTTCCTAGGACTTTACCCGGTAGTCATTTGGGACAGGCTGGACCTGGAAATCGGTCATTTTTGAAACTGAACTGAACTGAACCCACGACCTTCGGATACGCAGGCAAGCGTCCAGCCACTACACCACCACTGCTCCTGCATGCAAATTGTAGTTAGACTTTACAAACACCCTCAAAGGAAGTCCTTTGCCAGGACAAATACTCGCGGTTAAAATGGACCAGGTCACTTGTTTACCCGTGCAGGACTGCAGGTGACACTTGGCTGCTGTAACCGCTACGGGTACCTTGGCTAATTTACTCGACAGGTTGAACACGATCTCTGGAATCTGCTCCCTGTTGATCTACCATCCCGACATTTTTTTCTGGAAAATCTCAAGGTCGTAAACTTTGAAGTAGCGTCCTGGAGGGGAGAAACTGATCTGTGGATCGATATGGGCTGGGCTTTCTCACACTGGACCATCGCCAAGACATCAAGAGAATATATATATCTAAAGTTAAAAAGTCAGGAGATGTGAACCAGCGTCACTGCTCACGGCTATAAACCATAAGTGCTCTGCCATCAGTACGTATGGACAGCTGATAAGAAATTGTCCGCCTGTGTCGCCGTCCGCCCGTAACTCCGTAGCTACAGCGACGTTTTACCCCAGAGTGTCAACTCTGGTACCAATTTCCTAGAGGCTGGGTAAACCCCTGGTTTCAAACACAGACCGTGTGCTGCAACGAGTCGCAGCTGGATTTGAAAGCAAGTCTCCTATCGACTCTGCTAATATACAAATGTACACACGGTAATCACGCAGCAGTGAAATGTATCAACATGTGCGATACTTGACGTCTTTGAATACATTACGGTAGCAATGTGTGGTATGAAGTTTTTAAAATCTGTATAAACATTTTGATACTAAATGTATTCAGACGGGAAGAGAAGCATACAAGTTACCTGTGATGTATGTAACTACTACAGTTGCTCAAAGTGATTCCCATTAGACTCCAGACACTTTCCATAAGCAGAATACAACACATGACTACCGTATTTGATCTCAATATGGCGGAATATGTCAGCTAATTAATGACGACGTTTTCAAACACATAGCTTCTACGAAAATGCTTAAGCGTTTCACTGCTCTGCGATCACTGTGTATACAGTTTGGGGAGGGAGGAGGCTTTCTCTCTCTCTCTCTCTCTCTCTCTCTCTCTCTCTCTCTCTCTCTCTCTCTCTCTCTCTATCTATCTATCTATCTATCTATCTATCTCTCTCTGTCTGCGTATATGTGTGTGTGAGTATGTGTGTCTGTATCTTATGTCAGTAAGCGCTTTTTAAGATTCAATTTGTAAAAAAAAAAAGTACAAGACCCTTTTCCCACTCCTTTAGGCGTGTAGGGCACATAGGGCTAGACCTATATTTTTATAGACCAGTTGGCACAAGTTGGGTAATGTGGTCAGCATCACTCCGGCCGCATCTACTTCCCTGGACTGCATCCGGTACCCACTCAACGCTGGGTCGATCTGAGAGCCAAGTTATTTTTTGAAAAAAGTCCGGCTCCGCTAGGGAGGGAAAGATTCATTTCGACCGAATTAAAATTAGAAACAAATGAAAACAGTGGATTGGGAACAAACACCTCATGTGTTTGCCAGTGGCTTGCCGTGAAGACCTGCAGTAACTTCACACAAGTCCTGATCAGCCACCCGTGCCGACTGTCGCCCTTTGTCTGCGGCCTCCTGCAGCCAAGCGCACCCCCACTGAACAGTATACACACAGGGACTTGATCTCTGCCTGGCGCGTGTGAGGTGGGAAATGGGAGCATGACTTAATGACTTCAAACACGAGACAAATATTTGGGGTCAGATGTCGAGTTGCTGAATGTACTCATGCGGAGGAAAACTCACTTACTTCATCATCATCATCATCCTAATCATCATCATCATCATCACCATCAGCACATCGACATCGTCATCGACGTCGTCACCACTACAGTCACCATCATCCTCATCATTATCCTCATCGTCATAATGAATAATATATTTTTAACACTTATTCTTCCTATTGTTATTGTCTCCTGTTGTTTACTCTCGTTGGTGGTTTCATAGACACTGTCCTACTACTACTGCAACTACCACTGCTGCTGATACTACTACTTTGTTAGTTACAACATACATTCTGTTGCTGTTATTGCTATTAATACTACTATTGGCTCTCCTCCGAATTTCGTGCCCATAATATGGCGGCCAAACAAATACCATAACAGGGCCTCATTCGTGTGCAAAATGAGGACTTCTTCCGACGAAAAAATGGCTGCAAAACTAAGATTACTGTCCGTTAACATTTTCGAGAAACGCAACAATACACACGAAATAGCGACATGGCGGGGAGATCACGCGCTCCGACGCAGGTTAGCGATAGTGTTCTTGTGATTAAACTCACCGCCGAGCGTATCCCCTGCTACGCGCGGCGCGGATTGGGGGGGGGGGGGGGGGGGGGGGGGGGCTAAACTAGATGGCTGGGACTCACGAGCAGCAGCTAACACATCTCCTGCAATTTCCTCCAGTTTCTTTGCTCTTGATTCCCAGCCATATAGTTTAGCTCCCCATCCGCGTCGCGCATAGCGGCGCGGGGGATGCCGTCGATGGTGTGGTTTAGTCGCAGAAAAACGTCCGCTGTTAACATATCTTTGAGACCCTGTAGAGTATCTGTTTGCCCTCGATAATATTAGCCCGTTATTCGGAGGCATTTCTAGTTTTGCTGCAATTTGTTGCTCGGCAGGCACTCCGCATTTTACACACGACTGAGGCCGGGGGTAAGGTGGTTGATTGGCCGCCATAATATGGGGACGAAGTTCGGAGGAAAAGCCCTACTATTTCTACAATTAACATCTCTAAACAACTAATTCCCTCCTTCATGTCCATTGAGACAAAAATCTAGGTATCAGGAGACTAGTCGTAGGAAGTAAAGGCAGCGGACCTGATGTTGGCCTTATCAACTGTGCCAACTGGTATAGACAAAAAGTCTACAAAAATTAAGAGAAAGAGAGAGAGAGAGAGAGAGAGAGTGAGAGTAAGAGAAAGAGATAAAGTGTGAGAGAGAGAGTGAGAGAGAGTGAGAGTGAGAGAGAGTGTGTGAGAGAGAGTGTGTAACAGAGAGTGAGAGAGAGAGAGGTGTGTGATAGGGAGTGAGAGAGAGAGTGAGAGAGAGAGTGAGAGAGAGAGTGAGAGAGAGAGTGAGAGAGAGAGTGAGAGAGAGTGTGATAGAGAGTGAGAGAGAGTGTGAGAGAAAGAGTGAGAGTGAGAGAGAGTGCGAGAGAGTGAGAGAGAGAGTGTGTGAGAGAGAGTGTGTAACAGAGAGTGAGAGAGAGAGTGTGGGATAGGGGGTGAGATAGAGAGTGGAGAGAGGGTGAGAGAGAGAGAGAGGGGTGGGGGGAGAGAGAGAGGGGGAGAGGAGAGAGAGTGGGAGGGGGGAGAGGGGAGAGGGGGGGGGGGGGAGAGAGAGAGGGGGGGGGGGGGGGGGAGAGAGAATGGGGGGGGGGAGGGTGGGAGAGGAGTGTGAGAGAGAGAGGGTGAGGGGAGAGGGAGAGTGGGTGAGAGGGGAGGGGGGGTGAGAGGGTGAGAGGGAGAGTGGATAGAGGGTGAGAGAGGAGGGGGAGGGGGAGGGGGTGGGGAGAGGGTGAGAGAGAGGGTGATAGGGAGTGGGAGAGGGGGGGGGGGGAGGGAGGGAGAGAGAGGGGGGGAGAGGGGGGGGGGGGGGGGGGTGGGGGAGAGTGAGAGAGAGGGAGGGAGAGAGAGAGAGGGTGGGGAGGGGGAGAGGGAGGGGGATAGAGAGTGAGGAGGGGGGGAGGGAGGGGGGGAGAGAGGGTGAGATAGGGGGGGGGGGGGGGGGGGAGTGAGAGGGGAGTGTGAGAGAGTGGGGGGGAGGGAGAGTGGGGAGGGGAGTGAGAGGGGGAGTGAGAGAGAGGGGGGATAGAGAGGGGGAGGGAGTGGGAGAGGGGGGGGGGAGAGGGGGGGAGGGGGGGGGGAGGGGGGGGAGAGTGGGAGAGTGGGGGGGGAGGGGTGGGGGAGAGTGTGGGGAGTGAGAGAGAGAGGGAGGGAGTGTGAGGGAGTGAGAGAGAGTGTGAGAGAGGGAGAGAGGGAGAGAGGGGAGGGGGGAGTGGGGAGAGGGGGGGGGAGGGGGGGGTGGGGGAGAGAGAGAGAGGTGGAGAGAGGGGGGGAGTGGGAGAGAGAGAGTGTGAGAGAGAGGGAGAGAGAGGAGGGAGAGAGGGTGAGAGGGAGAGGTGGGGGAGAGAGAGAGAGGGTGTGTGAGAGAGTGAGAGAGAGTGTGAGAGAGTGAGAGAGAGTGTGATAGAGGGTGAGAGAGAGTGCGAGAGAGTGAGAGAGAGAGAGAGAGAGTGTGTGTGAGAGAGAGTGTGTAACAGAGAGTGAGAGAGAGAGAGTGTGTGATAGGGAGTGAGAGAGAGAGAGTGAGAGAGAGTGTGATAGAGAGTGAGAGAGAGTGTGAGAGAAAGAGTGAGAGTGAGAGAGAGTGCGAGAGAGAGAGAGAGAGAGAGAGAGAGAGAGAGAGAGACAGACAGACAGACATAAAGAGAGTGAAGAAGAAGAGGACAAAGACTGTCTGCTATGTATAACCCGCAAAGGCAAAGTTGCAACATCCTATCGACTTTAGCTGTAAAAAAAAAAATAAAGAACATAAAGAAATAATCTCTGCACAAAGTTACTCACAAGCAAACAAGACAAACAAGAGATCACACAATAAGACAGATGATGGTACGGCGACAGCCTACATGCTTGGAAAAAATACAGACCCAAGATCATCTACAAACTGACATGTATCGATTGCATCCATAGAAGGAAGTAAAGAGATGCAATTCGAGAATCAGTCATCTGTACAATCGAATAACCAGCCTGCTCACTCACAGACAACAGTTGACGGCTGCGACAAAAGCAATGAGGTGAGCCAAGCATGCGGTTGTCGTCTGCTGGTACATTCACATCTGCTGGCCGATTTATGACGTGTGCATGAGTTAATCTAGAGGTGGGAGGTAGCACCATATATCGAACAATCTCCTGGCGTGTGGCTGTCACTGGTGTGGGTGTAGTGGTGTGGGTGTCACTGGTGTGGGTGTAGTGGTGTGGGTGTCACTGGTGTGGGTGTAGTGGTGTGGGTGTCACTGGTGTGGGTGTCACTGGTGTGGGTGTCACTGGTGTGGGTGTCACTGGTGTGGGTGTAGTGGTGTGGGTGTCACTGGTGTGGGTGTCACTGGTGTGGGTGTCACTGGTGTGGCTGTCACTGGTGTGGGTGTAGTGGTGTGGGTGTCACTGGTGTGGGTGTAGTGGTGTGGGTGTCACTGGTGTGGGTGTAGTGGTGTGGGTGTCACTGGTGTGGGTGTCACTGGTGTGGGTGTCACTGGTGTGGGTGTCACTGGTGTGGGTGTCACTGGTGTGGGTGTCACTGGTGTGGGTGTAGTGGTGTGGGTGTCACTGGTGTGGGTGTCACTGGTGTGGGTGTAGTGGTGTGGGTGTCACTGGTGTGGGTGTCACTGGTGTGGGTGTCACTGGTGTGGGTGTCACTGGTGTGGGTGTCACTGGTGTGGGTGTCACTGGTGTGGGTGTCACTGGTGTGGGTGTCACTGGTGTGGGTGTAGTGGTGTGTGGGTGTCACTGGTGTGGGTGTCACTGGTGTGGGTGTCACTGGTGTGGGTGTCACTGGTGTGGGTGTCACTGGTGTGGGTGTCACTGGTGTGGGTGTAGTGGTGTGGGTGTCACTGGTGTGGGTGTAGTGGTGTTCTTGCGAGCACTAATGAGATTATCTGCCTATGTGGGCGCTCGACTCATGGTAACGTAGCGGCTTATATTGGTCGTGGGTAACATCCAGGAGGCGTAGAGATAGACGGGTAGACAGACAGACTGGTAAACAGAATGAGTATCTGGCTGGCAGCCCAATAGATATGTAAATAGACAGGTATATACACAAATAAATTGATAGGAAGATATAATTAAAGAATGTTGGTTAGACAGACAGATTAACAGGCATGGAGATAGATGCATATATACAAAAACGGACGGACCGTCAACGGACAGACAGACAGACAGACAGACAGACAGACAGACAGACAGACAGACAGACAGACAGACAGATAGACAGACAGACAGACAGACAGACAGACAGACAGACAGACAGACAGACAGACAGTATAGACAGTTTAGACAGTATAGACAGTTTAGACAGTATAGACAGTATAGACAGTATAGACAGTATAGACAGTATAGACAGTATAGATAGATAGATAGATAGATAGATAGATAGATAGATAGATAGATAGATAGATAGATAGATAGATAGATAGATAGATAGATAGATAGATAGATAGATAGATAGATAGATAGATAGATAGATAGATAGATAGATAGATAGATAGATAGATAGATAGATAGATAGATAGATAGTAGATAGATAGATAGATAGATAGATAGATAGATAGATAGATAGATAGATAGATAGATAGATAGATAGATAGATAGATAGATAGATAGATAGATAGATAGATAGATAGATAGATAGATAGATAGATAGATAGACAGACAGACAGACAGACAGACAGATATATATAGATAGATAGATAGATTAGATAGATAGATAGATAGATAGATAGATAGATAGATAGATAGATAGATATGATAGATAGATAGATAGATAGATAGATAGATAGATAGATAGATAGATAGATAGATAGATAGATAGATAGATAGATAGATAGATAGATAGATAGATAGATAGATAGATAGATAGATAGATAGATAGATAGATAGATAGATAGATAGATAGATAGATAGATAGATAGATAGATAGTAGATAGATAGATAGACAGATAGATAGATAGAACGAACGAACGAACTTTATTTTCAAAGGGTCACAAATTGGGCACGCAGGCCCGTCTTACATTCGGCCCTTTCAGTCAACCATATTTCACACAGCAATTGTATTTTACTAATAAAGCATGTTATGATCATATGATGATATGCATATTATGAATATTATAAAAGAACACAAAAGCATGAGTTGTAAAGTGCATGCAAAAACCCGCGCGTGCATACGTACACCCACATATACACGCTCACCCACTCACTTACACACACATACATGCATACATTGCATACATACACACATATAGGCATACATACATACACACATACATACAAACAAACATGCATACACACATACACACAGGCATACATACACACAAACAAAGATACAAACATACAGGCATACATACATACATTCATACATACATAATACAGGCATACACACATACAAACATACAGTCATAAATACAGTCATGCATGGAGACACACACATGCACACACGGACACTCCTACAGAGACACACACACTCAGACAAAAATACAGAAACACACACAGACACTTACATATAAACACACACAGCACACATATTTACATTCGTGCTCACACACTGACACACACACCACACACACACACATACGCAGACAAACATACAGCCACATAGATAGACAGATAGATAGACAGACGGATAGATAGATAGATAGATAGATAGATAGATAGATAGATAGATAGATAGATAGATAGATAGATAGATAGATAGATAGATAGATAGATAGATAGATAGATAGATAGATAGATAGATAGATAGATAGATAGATAGATAGATAGATAGATAGGGGGATAGATAGATAGATAGATAGATAGATAGATAGATAGATAGATAGATAGATAGATAGATAGATAGATAGATAGATAGATAGATAGATAGATAGATAGATAGATAGATAGATAGATAGATAGATAGATAGATAGATAGATAGATAGACAGACAGCTAGACAGACAGATAGATATATAGATAGATAGACAGATAGACAGACAGCTAGACAGACAGATAGATAGACAGACATTAGACAATCTTCCGTGGTGTAGCAACTAGACTCTCGCTTGCCGGTGCGAAGGCGTGGGTTCGAATCAGTTTCAAGTCGAATGGTTGTCAGAAATGACATTTACTCCTAGAGAGAACAAGCCTAAAATAACACAAACCTCTGGGAAGTAAAGGTGAACAGGGTGGATGTGACCACATCGCGGGCTGATAACACTAGCACCAAAAGCCTGCTGCGGCACTGGCGTACCCAGAGGCTGTCACTGACATCTCGCGACTGTCTTGAGTGAAACCAGCCTTTGTTCCACCTCCGCTCACCTCGCAGCCTCTGTTGGCACACCGCTTCTGAAATGTCAATTACACACGCATACACACTCACACACACACACATATACACACAAGCACACGCACATACATATACACACACATACACACACACACGCACACACACGTGCGCGCTCACACACATTAAATTTCAAACAGAAGACTAAAATAGTATAAACATATGCAGGGCCGTGCCAAACTATGATACAGAGATGCAGTCACATCAGGCGGCATCGTAAAGATGCCTGGCGTAATCAGAGAAATCAAAATTCAAATTGAATTGTTGATCTGACAGCGCGAAGCTACTAGGGGTGGAATTTCTAAAGACTTGTATCATACTGAGGAAAATATATTTCACTGTCGGTATATGCTCTCTGCATCTTAACTTCTCCTCACCCCTCCCACAATTTTCTCTCTTCTCTCCCCTATTTAACCTGCAGACCTCGGCTCTGAATACCGGACACCTATCCCCCACCACCACTCCTTTTTACGTCAACAGTCCTAATATAAGAGACGAAACACACGTGCATCTCAGGCCCTTAACCTATGCTACTGACACCAATGTGTATGTTTTGCTGTTGTTTTTGTTGCAGTTGTGTGTTTGTGTGTGCGCGCATATGTCTACGCGCTCATCTGTGTGTGACTCTGTGTGTGCGCGCGCGTGTTTGTGTGTGTGTGGGGGGGGGGGTGGAAACAGAAATTACTCATCTTCAAAGGAAGAAGTGATAAACCCAGACGGCTGCTAAAGCAAGAAGGCGGGCACATCTCTGCCACCATAAATCAGCTGCTCCCGCGCGCGGCTCCAGGCCAGACAAGTCAAGGACATTCGATGATGCAGACGTGTCACATCAAAGTGCAGCCACGTGCAACAATGGCGGAGTATGCGGCAACAACTAACTAACGTAGTTCGTCCATGCAAGAAATCTCTTATAGTTCTAATGTACTGCAAAAGACTATTTTTCCCGCCTTCTGGTGCATTAGGCACATAGGGCTAGACATGTATAGAACCACCGGCACTCGGGGGTGACGTGGTCAGCTTCTTGGTCAGTTGCAGTGTTTATTAACAACTTTGCTGATGGAATCCGAACGAGCTGAGACAGGTAGTCACACATATAGAGCAGTGTCACAGGTATAAATAGAGTAGCAACATGGATAGAGCGGTTTCACAGGTACAGATTGTGTAGCAACATGGATAGAGAGGTTTCACATGTATAGATTGTGTAGCTATATGGATAGAGCGGTTTCACATGTATAGATTGTGTAGCTATATGGATAGAGCGGTTTTACATGTATAGATAGTGTAGCAATATGGATAGAGAGGTTTTACATGTATAGATAGTGTAGCAATTTGGATAGAGAGGTTTTACATGTATAGATAGTGTAGCAATTTGGATAGAGAGGTTTTACATGTATAGATAGTGTAGCAATTTGGATAGAGAGGTTTTACATCTATAGATAGTGTATCAATTTGGATAGAGAGGTTTTACATCTATAGATAGTGTAGCAATATGGATAGAGAGGTTTCACATGTATAAATAGTGTAGCAATATGGATAGAGAGGTTTCACTTGTATAGATAGTGTAGCTATATGGATAGAGAGGTTTCATGTGTATAGATAGTGTAGCTATATGGACAGAGAGGTTTCATATGGGAAAAAAGAGTAGCAATATAGATAGAGCGGTTTCATAGGTAAAGATAGGATAGCAATATGGACAGAGCAGTTTCGCATGTATAGATAATGTAGCAACATGGATAGAGCGGTTTCACATGTATAGATAGTGTAGCAATGTGGATAGAGAGGTTTTACATCTATAGAAAGTGTAGCAATATGGACAGGGATGTTTCACATGTATAGAAAGTGTAGCTAAATGGATAGAGCGGTTTCACATGTATAGATAGTGTAACAATATGGATAGAGAGGTTTCACATGCATAGATAGTGTAGCAACATGGATAGAGTGAATTGTGATCAGAGATAGCGAAGCAATATGGAGAGAGCTGTTGCACATGTGTTGTTATGGTAGCAATATGGAAAGAGTTAGTTGTGGGTAGAGATAACGTGACAATATGGAAAGAGTGAGTTGTGAGTAGAGATAACGTGACAATAGGGAAAGAGTGAGTTGTGGGTAGAGATAACCTAACAATATGGAAAGAGTGAGATGTGGGTAGAGATAACATAACAATATGGAAAAAGTGAGTTACGGGTAGAGATAAGGTAGCAATATGGAAAAAGTGATTTGTGGGTAGAAATAAGGTAGCAATATGGAAAAAGTGAGTTGTGGGTAGAGATAACGTAACAATATGGAAAAAGTGAGTTGTGGGTACAGATAAGATAGCCATATGGAAAAAGTGAGTTGTGGGTAGAGATAACGTAACAATATGGAAAAAGTGATGTGTGGGTAGAGATAAGATATCAATATGGACATGGTGAGTTGTGGGTAGAGATAACGTAACAATATGGAAAAAGTGAGTTGTGGGTAGAGATAAGATAGAAATATGGACATGGTGAGTTGTGGGTACAGATAACGTAACAATATGGAAAAAAGCTAGTTGAGATAAGGTAGCAATATGGATAGAGCGGTTGTAAGGTTGATTGTGCCTTATGTGATAAAACTAACGCAAAATTAACCACATTTCAAGATCCGTTTTCTTTTTTTTTTTTTTTAACGGCAGGGACAGATTCGCTTGAGAAATTTTTTGCCAGACAACATTTCCAAATCTCCAGTGGGTTTTCTTGCGAATATGTATAATGTACAGCTTTGTTTCAAACTTCGAAGCCAAACTTTCAGAGAGTTAGAAATAGCAAATTTCGGCAGCCAAGATTTAGCCAAGCAAAAAAGGCATACCATACAGAAAAGAAGAAAATAGTTTCAGACAGTTGCTGAGGGTGATTATGAAATCAAAGAGAGGCACAGAAACTATGTCTACAGAAGGTAATAAAATGATGTTGCGTCGAAGGGTTGCAGAGCAATTTATGAGCTTGGCAAGTTGGTGAACTACCTCGGAGTTGTGTCTGGAGTAGCTCCGCTGAAGACAGAGCAAGGGTTGCACCGATGGAAGGAGTGGATTACATCACTGAGAAACTGGAACTGACTAAAAAAAAAAAAAAAAATAGGCGGGGGGGGGGGGGGGGGGATAAGCTTCCTTTAAGTGGAGGTTGCACAATTACTGTCAAGTGGAGGTTGCACAATTACTTTCAAGTGGAAGCTGAATAATTACTTTCAAGCGGAGGCGGCACAATTACTTTCAAGCGGAGGCGGTACAATTACTTTCAAGTGGAGGTTTCACAATTACTTTCAAGCAAAGGCGGCACAATTACTTTCAAGTGAAGGTTGCACAATTACTTTCAAGTGGAGGTTTCACAATTACTTTCAAGTGGAGGTTTCACAATTACTTTCAAGTGGAGGTTTCACAATTACTTTCAAGCGGAGGTTGCACAATTACTTTCAAGTGGGGGTTGCACAATTACTTTCAAGTGGAGGTTTCACAATTACTTTCAAGTGGAGGTTTCACAATTACTTTCAAGTGGAGGTTGCACAATTACTTTCAAGTGGAGATTGCACAATTACTATCAAGTGGAGGTTGCACAATTACTTTCAAGTGAAGGTTGCACAAAACCTTTCAAGTAGAGGTTGCACAATTACTTTCAAGTGGAGGTTGCACAATTACTTTCAAGTGGAGGTTGCACAATTACTTTCAAGTGGAGGTTGCACAATTACTTTCAAGTGGAGGTTGCACAATTACTTTCAAGTGGAGGTTGCACAATTACTTTCAAGTGGAGGTTGCACAATTACTTTCAAGTGGAGGTTGCACAAAACATTTCAAGTGGAGGCTGCATAATTACTTTCAAGTGGAGGTTGCACAATTACTTTCAAGTGGAGGTTGCACAATTACTTTCAAGTGGAGGTTGCACAATTACTTTCAAGTGGAGGTTGCACAATTACTTTCAAGTGGATGTTGCACAATTACTTTCAAGTGGAGGTTGCACAATTACTTTCAAGTGGAGGTTGCACAATTACTTTCAAGTGGAGGTTGCACAATTAGTTTCAAGTGGAGGTTGCACAAAACCTTTAAAGTGGAGGTTGCACAATTACTTTCAAGTGGAGGTTGCACAAAAGCTTTCAAGTGGAGGCTGCACAATTACTTTCAAGTGGAGGTTTCACAATTACTTTCAAGTGGAGGTTGCACAATTACTTTCAAGTGGAGGTTGCACAGTTACTTTCAAGTGGGGCTGCATAATTACTTTCAAGTGGAGGTTGCACAATTACTTTCAAGTGGAAGTTGTGCAATGACTTTCAAATGAAGGTTGCGCAACGAATTTCAAGTGCAGGTTGCATAAGTAATTTTAAATGAGGGTTGCACAGCTAATTTCAAATGAGGGTTGCACAGCTAATTTCAAATGACGGTTGCACAGTTAATTTTATATGAGGGTTGCACAGCTAATTTTATATGAGGGTTGCACAGCTAATTTTAAATGAGGGTTGAACAGCTAATTTCAAATGAGGGTTGCATGAGGGTTGCACAGCTAATTTGGAAGTGAGGGTTGCACAAATAATTTCAAGAAAAGGTTACACAAATAATTTCTAGTGGATGTTGCACAGCTAATTTCATGTGGAGTTACCGCAGCTGGCACAACAGATTGCATACTCTCGCCGTGGGCGAATTGTATTTGCTGTCTAGATATGAATTCCATTGTTAGTTGATTGCTGTTTCTCTTCAAGCATCATGTCTTGTTGATCTACTTCGAGCAGCCGCTCGCCTCAAACGTTTAGTCTTCGTGGTTAAAAATGAAGGCGTCGGTATATTTGTGAGTAAGCACAAAGGCACTAGACATTTAGTGAGGGTAAAAATCAAACGTTTGTTTGCCTTGAGTAGACAGACGGACATACAGACATCTAGATAATTGCTGGAGACAGACATCTGCTGAGCTCATTTGTTGATCTGTCTTGATGACTTATCAGTCTGTGTATCCCATTTGCGTTCCCCCTTCCCCCCTCCACCACACCCCACCCCCTCCCCCCTCCACCACACCCCACCCCCTCCCCCATCCACCACACCCCATCCCCTCCCCGCTGTTTACCTTTTCCTACTTATTATTTTCTGGAAATCACTGCTGATTTTGTAAAGATTTTTTTCTCCACTCCGAAACATAATACGTTAGTTGTTATTTCCTTGAACGAATGCGGAACGAACAGCTTTACTCCTCACCCTCCCCGCCCCCGCGACTACCCCACCAACCGTAACTGCGCTGAATGGGATGCCGGCTAAAACATCAAAGGAATTCTAGACGGATATTACCACGGCCCGTTTTATGATCGGCGTCCAGCCAGGGTTATTTCAGTTTTATGACCGCAAATTGTCCTGCCTTCCTTTAATAAAACCGGAGGATAGGAAGATAAAAACGGTAAGGGAAAAAAATGACGAAGTTATGCAGATGTGGGTTGTAAAATCCATGTATGAGCTTTATGTTGCAACCTGCTTCAAGGTGGTGCCATTTCAAGTCAAACTCCGCAAAGCAAAGCTCATTTTAACGTGGGAGAACCTGCAAGTCGGACCTGACTTTTCACCAACTGTCGGCGTTGTCTGCTTCTAGGGATAGACGATGACAATGAGATGAGATGTTACTGACAGGAAATGCAAATGTCAGATGGACTTTTAACCATCATGTGCAATTCAGGAGTCTATGTGATTTATTCGTGAGTACATTTATTACATATGTAAAGTAATATGTGAATGAATGTGTTGATAAGCACGCACAAAGTATAAATGTAAAACATATAGACACGATCCTAATCCCGTCTTAATTTGTGACGAGGCGAGGAAGTTGACAAGGACCCGAGTGCTTTTCTGGAGCGATGTTATGAAAACTACCTGCCACATGATGATAATGATTAACTAAACCCCACAAGGAAGCATCGTCTCCCAGGCTAGTTACTACCTCTGTAGTTGCTATGCGTGTTCTATTTGCACTCTTTCATGAGGTTGAATGTGTTATCTTGAATTAGTCCTGGAAGACTGACATTCAGTCTTCGGATCACAGGAGTTTCAAACCATCAGCTAGGAGCCGGCAAGGAAATTCTGGTCATTCCGTTCAGAAAACTATTTTCAAAACTGCAATTTTCAGTAATGCTGTAAGAACTACACGAGTATATCAAGGAGGAATGTGGACGGCACGACAGAGAGAGCAGATTTGCATCCAACGCTTGCATGCACCACGTTGAAGAGCTGGACCAGCGGTGTCATGTAACCTAAACCAGGGAGGGAAATAGCAAACAGTCCCATGTCAATGAAAGTCAGTTTAAAACTGGGCCCCATCTGGCACACTGTGGCACCATCTGGTACACTGTGGCACCATCTGGCACACTGTGGCACCATCTGGTACACTGTGGCACCATCTGGCACACTGTGGCACCATCAGTTACACTGTGGCACTATCTGGCACACTGGCACCATCTGGTACACTGTGGCACCATCTGGTACACTGTGGCACCATCTGGCACACTGTGGCACCATCTGGCATACTGTGGCTTAAATGAATGTGGACAATAAGATACTCTGACGAATCATCATGAAGAAGAATGATAAGACATTAGACTGTCCGTTGACATAACAACATATGAGACTCGGGAAAGACAGCCGTTTCCAGAAACCAATATTCAGTATGAGAATAACTTCTGAGAAATGCACACTGTAAAATGTAGATGGTCTTGTTTATTTCACAGACCATGCTCCTATGTTGAACATAACCAACTGTAGAACACGGGGGTATCTAGGCCACGAACAACAAGCAGCTGCCAGAGCAGCCGATGAAACAGCAACCGCATCGAGGTGCTAACACAAAAAAGACCGATTGAAATTTGATAGACAGATGTGCATATAATGTAGCAGGTAGCGTTGTTGGCAGCAAAATTATGACCGTCTGCTTCTGTTCAAAACTGTCTGAAACATGGGCTCTGTGCTCAGATGTACAGGCGATGTAAATTTGTTTTGAAATAGTCTCAGTGGATTACAAAAGACAGTCAAGTCTATGGAAAGAATGCCGGATAGAAAATGAATAACAGCAAAATAACAGATAACGCTGAAATCTTCTTCCTCTTCTTGGCGTTCACCAGCTGTAAACTCTGGCAGAAGGTTTTGGTTGCTCGTCCACTACTGAACTGCAGTCATACAGCAGCGTAGATTTGAAACACAAGTCTAGAGATCACAGCCAGCAGACCGACTGAAGTCAATTTTTGGACAAATTATTCTCATTGTGGATTCACTAAGGAAGAATATCGCAGTTTTTGAATTAGGTATTCCCCCCCCCCCCCACACACACACACACACATACACACACAGGTACACACATATTCACATATGTTCAAAGTGGGATGAAGAAAACAAAACTGTCCTTCTAAAAGATCTCATCATGGAAGAATGCTGGTTACAAGAGCATAATGTGTAGAAAATTCAAATACTTCAGTCACACAAAATATTGTAGAGAAGAGAGGCTGGCCATTTAGCTACAAGGCTAGGCGTTCATGCCGGAGACAAGCGTTCGAATCCTGGGTACGGTGATAGAATATATATGTGTGTGTGTGGTGTGGGGGGGGGGATATAAACACGTAATCTGCACAGTTTTGGCTTCTGTGCCAGCTATGTGGCCCTAGGACCATGCGGTCCTACCACTGTCTTATCCCTGCGAGTAGTCAAGTAGCCTGGTGACTGAATGAACAGTGGTGCTGCCCTCCCCCCGTCACTCCCGTCAGCCCCCCAGCTCACACTGTACAGTGGGTGTATTGTCTAACATGGCGACACCTGGTGCCTGTTTGGCCTTGACCAGCTGACAATGAGCAGATCTGTGTTCCTCATTGGATGCTGGCTCGTTCCCCACGCTCCAGTGATTGCTGGGGACGAAGATAAAGTCCACTGACTATCTCACTTCCGTATGTGCTGACTAGAATGTGTGAGAAGCTTTCAGTTTGGGGTCCAACATCTAGAGCATGCCATCGGTGTGCCTTTATCCTGATTCCTTCTAGATTGCTTACGACTTGCACTCACCCCATCACAGAACCCCTGGGTGTTAGGCATCTATATATATTAGGCATATATATATATATATATATATATATATATAGAGATATATATATATATATATATATATATATATATATATATATATATATATATATATATATAAAACTTTTACACCAATCAAAAAGAGTAAACAACACAGACGTAAACCCAAAATGTAAAGTTAAATATATATATACAGCGTCGGTTTCCGCATCAGAAGAAAGAATAGGCAGATATATCGACACTTGATGTGCTAAAGCAGATCAGGCTAAAACGATTAATTCCACTTTTGATACATGAACATGAACATGTACCTTTGTGTCCCAAGTTAAATCATTTAGGAACTATTGTTGGCCAACTTTATGTTACCTGTGTCAAAAGTGGAACCTTACAAGGATTAATGAGCTCTGAAACAAAACTACAGACAGAGATGGGATGTTTTTAGAAGATCTGACGGAGTTACAAGAAGAGATAACGTTCAAACATGAAGAAATGTCTTGACACAAGGCTAGGCCTGAAGCCTACGGTTCATTAGAGAGCGGCAAATGAAATGGTTTGACCATTGGACGAGAATGTCCGGGTACCAACTGCCACAGAGAGTCATGCCGAAGAAATACAATAGAGACAGATCCAGGGAGAGACCGTGCAGACGTGGAATAGCTTTGAAGAAAATGTAAACCAAAACATTGAAAAGTCAATACAAAAGATCCTTAAATTTCCCTCATAAACTTTGGTGAATCAACTGAGAAAAGAGAAGAAGGAGAAGTATTCCTTAAGCAACAACAGGAAACTAGCAAAACACAGGAAACTGCAGACAACCCCCAGCAGTAGGACACATACATGAATATAAAATTATAAAATAATAAATATAATTAGATATTATAATACAGTATAGCACAATAAAATATCATTATCATTATCATCATGTAGCAGGTCCTTTGCAGAACGTCGCTCTCATCGCAGCCTGCCTGAAAGTAAACTCGGTCTCTCGCCAGCTCTCCCGCTTCATGTACTTTCACACTCAAGGAGTCATTTATATCCTGTGCCCATCTTGGTGTTGGTCGGCCCCTGCCCCTCCTTCCTGGTACCATGCCTTCTGCTTTTATTTTGTCCAATCCGTCGTGGCGCTTGATATGACCAAATTATTTCAGCTTCCGCAATATAATATACTAGAATATAAAATATTGACTACAATAAATAAGGTATTGAAAATACTAGAATATAGTGTGAAATAATATTATATATTATAATATAATCAATACAGGAAAAAGTATTAAAAATAATACAAAACAATGCAGTACAATTCAGTACAGTATAATATAACACAATACGCATGCAATGCAATATTAAATAATCTAATATAACATAATTCAATGGGGGAAATAAAGCAGGAATAAAAAACAACGCTACACAAAATAAAACAAACCAGGCATGAAGACATAGCTAGATTCCGTACAGACCAATCATTGGTCCGTAAACCAGCCAGAATAATTGGGCAACAATTTAATGGCTCTCGCGCCCTTACGAAAGTGTCCAGGTGTGAAGTGGGGGTCGTTTGAAATCAGCACAGGTGTTCCCATAGGTAATTACGACTGGCTAGTTGCCCGAGGTCTGCGTTTGTATGAGAATTATTGCATGTGAAGCGAAGCGTCAAAACACGTTTATGAATGTTTTGTGCTTTCCCAGTAAAGTACAGAAATGTGTCCTTCACTAAAGAAATCACATTAGATGCCTTGTAATTTAACACTTAATCAGACACGATACAATGTATCACTGTGTCCCTTTGTTCACCAATTACTAAGATCCTTCACAACACACTTGATCAGATCCCTCACAATATAGCACTTAAGCAGCTCCCACACAATATAGCACCTAAGCAGCTCCCACACAATATAGCACCCAAGTAGCTCCCTCACAATATAGCACCTAAGCAGCTCCCTCACAATATAGCACCTAAGCAGCTCCCTCACAATATAGCACATAAGCAGCTCCCTCACAATATAGCACCTAAGCAGCTCCCTCACAATATAGCACCTAAGCAGCTCCCTCACAATATAGCACCTAAGCAGCTTCCTCACAATATAGCAATAGCTCCCTCACACACTAAGCAGCTCCCTCACAATATAGCACCTAAGCAGCTCCCTCACAATATAGCACCTAAGCAGCTCCCTCACAATACAGCAATAAGCACACTAGCACCTAAGCAGCTCCCTCACAATATAGCACCTAAGCAGCTCCCTCACAATATAGCACCTAAGCAGCTCCCTCACAAATATAGCACCTAAGCAGCTCCCTCACAATATAGCACATAAGCAGCTCCTCACAATATACAATATAGCAGCTCCTCACAATATAGCACCTAAGCAGCTCCCTCACAATATAGCACCTAAGCAGCAATATAGCACCTAAGCCCTCAACAATATAGCACCTAAGCAGCTCCCTCACAATATAGCACCTAAGCAGCTCCCTCACAATATAGCACCTAAGCAGCTCCCTCACAATATAGCACCTAAGCAGCTCCCTCACATATTCAGCCACATAGCATCTAGCAGCTAAGCAGCTCCCTCACAATATAGCACATAAGCAGCTCCCTCACAATATAGCACCTAAGCAGCTCCCTCACAATATAGCACCTAAGCAGCTCCCTCACAATATAGCACCTAAGCAGCTCCCTCACAATATAGCACCTAAGCAGCTCCCTCACAATATAGCACATAAGCAGCTCCCTCACAATATAGTATATAAGCAGCTCCCTCACAATATAACACCTAAGCAGCTCCCTCACAATATAGCACCTAAGCAGCTCCCTCACAATATAGCACCTAAGCAGCTCCCTCACAATATAACACCTAAGCAGCTTCCTCACAATATAGCACCTAAGCAGCTTCCTTACAATATAGCACCTAAGCAGCTCCCTCACAATATAGCACCTAAGCAGCTCCCTCACAATATAGCACCTAAGCAGCTCCCTCACAATATAGCACCTAAGCAGCTCCCTCACAATATAGCACCTAAGCAGCTCTCTCACAATTTAGCACCTAAGCAGCTCCTTTACAGTATAGCACCTAAGCAGCTCCCTCACAATATAGCACCTAAGCAGCTCCCTCACAATATAGCACCTAAGCAGCTCCCTCACAATATAGCACCTAAGCAGCTCCCTCACAATATAGCACCTAAGCAGCTCCCTCACAATATAACACCTAAGCAGCTCCCTCACAATATAGTAAGCACCTAAGCAGCTCCCTCACAATATAAGCACCTAAGCAGCTCCCTCACAATATAACACCTAAGCAGCTTCCTCACAATATAACACATAAGCAGCTGCTCCCTCACAATATAGCACCTAAGCAGCTCCTTCACAAATATAGCACCTAAGCAGCTCCCTTTACAGTATAGCACACTTAGTTCAATCTCAGTAAATCACTCACTATAGTACGTTTCACAAGTGCTGCCCAAAATTAAAACCGTGTAACTCAGTGATGGCTCAGTGATCGGTTGTTGAAATCTGGCATTACGCCTGTTAATAATGACATCCTTGGACGACATTGTTTTCAGTTGCATACAAACATTTAATTTTTGTTGTTGTTGGCTTATGTGTAGTCAATGAAAAAGCGGACACCGATTCAAAACAGTTACCATGTTTCCAGTTAACTGAGCAAGGGAAACTTGAAAACATCAAATTGTATGCTTGTCACAATTAATTCACATAAATAATTCACATAAATAATTCACATAAATAATTCACATAAATAATTCACATAAATAATTCACATAAATAATTCACATAAATAATTCACATAAATAATTCATATAAATAATTCACATAAAAATGCATATAAATAATTCACTAAAATAATGGTTGATTTTTCATTGTATGTGGGATAGGTTATCAAATTATTCATCACGCATGGCTGAACATGAGAACTGATTTCCATACAATCCCCATGCCTGTGCCAATTACTACATTTTCTATTTCTTGGGGTACACAAATTATTAATCAAAGATCAAAGAAATTTGCCGCTTTCTTAAAGCAGCAGGAGATGTGCAAATGTAAATAATAAAATGATAAGGACATTGACAATCTAGGCCAAATACATAATTCGTGTGGATCCGTACAGGTTTCAAAATGTTTGCTAAAGTGTGAGCGCCTGAGTTTTGAACCGCACTGAAGATCCCATGCAAGAAAGCTACCAGGTACCTCCCTATGTAGTACTGAATTAGATGTTTCTCTATATAGCCCCTAATTAGATCTTCCTTATGTCGCAGTTGGTGAAATCATTTACACTTTAACACTTAAATAGACCCTTCAAAATATATCAGTTAATTAGATCCTTTACAAAAAAGCACTAAATTAGAATGTTAACATTACAGCACTTAAATAGAAACGTCGCTCTATAGTACTTATTTAGATCCTTCACAATTCAGCACTTCTAGGAAGTTGGCTCCCAGGCTGACCCAGCCTTGAGTGGGTACACGGTAAAGTCCTAGTGTGATGCTGAACACATCACCCACCGAGTGCCTATTAGCCTTTAAAATATATGTCTTGCCCTATGTGCCCGATACGCCTAAAGCCATGGAAAAGGAACATTTACTTACTTTACACTTTAAAACCTAATTATATCCTTCACACTATAGCTTTAGACCATTCACAATGTAGCAGTTAATTAGATCCTTCACACTATAGCTTTAGACCATTCACAATGTAGCAGTTAATTATATCCTTCACACTATAGCTTTAGACCATTCACAATGTAGCAGTTAATTATATCCTTTCAACTATAGCTTTAGACCATTCCTTAGACCATTAGACACCATTATATACTTCACACTATAGCTTTAGACCATTCACAATGTAGCAGTTAATTAGATCCTTCACACTATAGCTTTAGACCATTCACAATGTAGCAGTTAATTATATCCTTCACACTATAGCTTTAGACCATTCACAATGTAGCAGTTAATTATATCCTTCACACTATAGCTTTAGACCATTCACAATGTAGCAGTTAATTATATCCTTCACACTATAGCTTTAGACCATTCACAATGTAGCAGTTAATTATATCCTTCACACTATAGCTTTAGACCATTCACAATGTAGCAGTTAATTATATCCTTCACACTATAGCTTTAGACCATTCACAATGTAGCAGTTAATTATATCCTTCACACTATAGCTTTAGACCATTCACAATGTAGCAGTTAAATTATATCCTTCACACATATAGCTTTAGACCATTCACATGCAGCAGTTAATTATATCCTTCACATATAGCTTTAGACCATTCACAATCAGTTAATTATATCCTTTTATAGCCTTTAGACATTCACAATAGCAGTTATTAGATCCATCACACTATAGCTTTAGACCATTCACATGTGTAGCAGTTAATTATATCCTTCACACTTTATAGCTTTAGACACAGTTATATTCACAATGTAGCAGTTAATTATATACTTCACACTATAGCTTTAGACCATTCACAATGTAGCAGTTAATCCTTTATATTAGAACCATTCACATTAGCTTTAGACCTTCACAGCAGTTAGTTTATATTCTTCTTATAGCTTTAGACCATTCACAATGTAGCAGTTAATTAAATTCTTCACACTATAGCTTTAGACCATTCACAATGTAGCAGTTAATTATATCCTTCACACTATAGCTTTAGACCATTCACAATGTAGCAGTTAATTATATCCCTCACTCTGTAGCTCTTAATATAATCATGCACGTTATAGCAAGTAATTAAATCCCTCACACTACTGTATAGTAATTAATTAGATCCTGCACACAGTAGAATGTGATTAGATACTGCACAATATAACAGGCAATTAGATACTGCACAATATAACAGGCAATTAGATCTTGCGCAATTTAACAGGCAATTAGATCCTGCAAAATTTAACTGGATATTAGATCCTGCAAAATTTAACTTGATATTAGATCCTGCAAAATTTAACTGGATATTAGATCCTGCAAAATTTAACTGGATATTAGATCCTGCAAAATATAACAGGGAACTAGATCCCGCGCATTATAGCAAGTAACTAGGGCTGTCACATTGTAGACCTTACACTATGTAACAGTTAATTAGATCATTGACAATATAGCAAGTAACTAGAGCTGTCACATTGTAGACATTACACTATGTAACAGTTAATTAGATCCTAGACAATATAGCAAAGAATCAAATGTTCACATTACGGCATTTAATAAGGTCCTGTACAGTAAAGAACTAAGTCAGATGTCTTACAATATAACATGAATCAAACACTTCTGTAGTTACAGTTGAACGAACAAGAGGTAGTCAATGATACAAGTGGGTACATATAATTAACAGATATA
This sequence comes from Candidula unifasciata, assembly GCA_905116865.2. Classification (NCBI taxonomy): domain Eukaryota; kingdom Metazoa; phylum Mollusca; class Gastropoda; order Stylommatophora; family Geomitridae; genus Candidula; species Candidula unifasciata. The sequence goes on from CAJHNH020004502.1 coordinate 719,834, forward strand.
CCAACAGTTGTAGTCTGTAACCAGGAATACAAATAAACATTAAATGTGCTGCTGCCAAACCTTGACTGTGGACAGGGTAACTCACTGACTGTCAAACCTTGACTGTGGACAGGGTACCTCACTGACTGTCAAACCTTGACTGTGGACAAGGTACCTCACTGACTGTCAAACCTTGACTGTGGACAGGGTACCTCTCTGACTGTCAAACCTTGACTGTGGACATGTTACCTTTTTGACTGTCAAACCTTGACTGTGGACATGTTACCTATCTGACTGTCAAACCTTGACTGTGGACAGGGTACCTCACTGACTCAAACCTTGACTGTGGACAGGGTATCTCTCTGGCCGTCAAACCTTGACTGTGGACAGGGTACCCCTCTGACTGTCAAACCTTGACTGTGGACAGGGTACCTCTCTGACTGTCAAACCTTGACTGTGGACAGGGTACCTCTCTGACTGTCAAACCTTTACTGTGGACAGAGTAGCTCTGTGACTGTCAAACCTTGACTGTGGACAGGGTGCCTCTCTGACTGTCAAACCTTGACTGTGGACAGGGTACCTCTCTGACTGTCAAACCTTGACTTTGGACAGGGTACCACTCTGACTGTCAAACCTTGACTGTGGACAGGGTACCTCTCTGACTGTCAAACCTTGACTTTGGACAGGGTACCACTCTGACTGTCAAACCTTGACTGTGGACAGGGTACCTCTCTGACTGTCAAACCTTGACTTTGGACAGGGTACCTCTGGGACTGTCAAACCTTGACTTTGGACAGGGTACCTCTGGGACTGTCAAACCTTGACTGTGGACAGGGTACCTCTCTGATTGTCAAACCTTGACTGTTTACAGGGTGCCTCTCTGACTGTCAAACCTTGACTTGGACAGAGCAGCTCTCTTACTGTCAAACCTTGACTGTGAACAGGGTACCTCTTTGACTATCAAACCTTGACTGTGGACATGGTACCTCTCTGAATGTCAAAACTTGACTCTGGACAGGGTACCTCTCTGACTGTCAAACCTTGACTGTGGACAGTTTACCTCTCTGACTGTCAAACCCTGACTGTGGACAGGGTACCTCTCTGACTGTCAAACCTTGACTGTGGACAGGGTAACTCAATGACTGTCAAACCTTGACTGTGGACAGGGTAACTCACTGACTGTCAAACCTTGACTGTGGACAGGGTAACTCTCTGACTGTCAAACCTTGACTGTGGACGGGGTAACTCACTGACTGTCAAACCGTGACTGTGGACAGGGTACCTCTCTGACTGTCAAACCTTGACTGTGGACGGGGTAACTCACTGACTGTCAAACCTTGACTGTGGACGGGATAACTCACTGACTGTCAAACCTTGACTGTGGACAGGGTAACTCACTGACTGTCAAACCTTGACTGTGGACAGGGTAACTCACTGACTGTCAAACCTTGACTGAGGACAGGGTACCTCACTGACTGTCAAACCTTGACTGTGGACAGGGTAACTCACTGACTGTCAAACCTTGACTGAGGACAGGGTACCTCACTGACTGTCAAACCTTGACTGTGGACAGAGTAGCTCTGTGAGTGTCAAACCTTGACTGTGGACAGGGTTCCTCTCTGACTGTCAAACCTTTACTGTGGACAGGGTATCTCACTGACTGTCAAACCTTGACTGAGGACAGGGTAACTCACTGACTGTCAAACCTTGACTGTGGACAGGGTTCCTCTCTGACTGTCAAACCTTGACTGTTGACAGGGTAACTAACTGACTGTCAAACCTTGACTGTGGACAGGGTAACTCACTGACTGTCAAACCTTGACTGTGGACAGGGTAACTCTCTGACTGTCAAACCTTGACTGTGGACGGGGTAACTCACTGACTGTCAAACCGTGACTGTGGACAGGGTACCTCTCTGACTGTCAAACCTTGACTGTGGACGGGGTAACTCACTGACTGTCAAACCTTGACTGTGGACAGGGTAACTCACTGACTGTCAAACCTTGACTGTGGACAGGGTAACTCACTGACTGTCAAACCTTGACTGTGGACAGGGTAACTCACTGACTGTCAAACCTTGACTGAGGACAGGGTACCTCACTGACTGTCAAACCTTGACTGTGGACAGGGTAACTCACTGACTGTCAAACCTTGACTGAGGACAGGGTACCTCACTGACTGTCAAACCTTGACTGTGGACAGAGTAGCTCTGTGAGTGTCATACCTTGACTGTGGACAGGGTTCCTCTCTGACTGTCAAACCTTTACTGTGGACAGGGTATCTCACTGACTGTCAAACCTTGACTGAGGACAGGGTAACTCACTGACTGTCAAACCTTGACTGTGGACAGGGTTCCTCTCTGACTGTCAAACCTTGACTTTGGACAGGGTAACTCACTGACTGTCAAACCTTGACTGTGGACAGGGTAACTCACTGACTGTCAAACCTTGACTGTGGACAGGGTAACTCACTGACTGCTATAGCCAGCTGGTGTATTCCCTAACAAATTAAATGTGCTAATTATCTTCGGATGTCGTTACAATAACACATGAAGCCTGATACGCCACTTGGGAGCACGTACTTGTAAGCTGTTTAATGAATAGGCTGCTATAAGAGATTTATAATACTACTACTATTACCAGTGCCGTCTTAACGCACGGGCCCGCTGGAGCATCGGGTCCCATGCTTGTCTATGAATGTCAAGTACCTTGCAATAAATACAGATTGCATTGCTGCGAGTAGCTGTCATAGGGGCCTCAGGACCCCGACTTGTGACAACAGCTTTGAGGCAGCGCTCAAGATAAATATCAGTAAAGTTGATGCGAAATAGATAGTCCGTTTAAATTAAGTGATGAAGTAATAAAAGAAGTAGAAGAATGTACATGTGTGTGAAACATGGAAGTTATGGTGCTCCAAATGTACCATCAACATAAAACAAAACAAATCAAGCACTCGCCTTGCTTAACGATATCTGAGAGTCACACTGACTTAGCCTGAAGATAAAACTCACTCACTACAGCACCAACAGTTTAGGGTCAGACCACGGAAAGTGTTGGAAAATGTCACCGGGAAAAACTCACAAACTTGAGAGTTTTCAAAACTATGTTTTCCCGTGTGGGTCTCGGGGTGCCGTTGACGAGAAAAAAAAAGTAGAATAGACCCACTGTCATTCTATAAAGCATGTCGTAAGAGCCGATGGATTAAGGGTTTCGTCTGAAGTCCTAGTGCAATTGATGAGAAGCAAGAAACCAACAGCCTGGATACAGAAAAGCTAGATCTGTCAAACGGATGTGTACAGACAACTCAAGTTCTGGAACAAAAGTGAAATCCACAAGTGGACGAACAGCCAGAACTTTCCCCCGGAGTTTACAACCGGTGAAAGCGAAGAAAAAGAAGATGTAAAAGAACGAGACTGCTGTGCATATTGTGTGAAAACAAGATTAAAGGACCCTTGTCCGCGCCATCTGGCGTATTGGGTATATAGGGCTAGACCGCCAGCTGGTGGGTGATGTGGTAAGCATCACGACTTCAACCTTTACTTCCCAGGTCTGTATCTGGTACTCACTGAAGGCTTGGTCGACCTGAGAATAAATGTTATTTAAAAAAAAAAAAAAAGTCCGGCCGCCGTCAGACTCGAACCCACGACCTTCCTATCCGCAGGCGAGCGTTGGAAACAAGATTACACATGAAAAACTAAGGAGGAAAATCAGTGTTCAACATCGACACACGTCATCACAGGGAGAAGATGGAGATGGCTTGGACATGTTTGCTGAACGCCTGGTTACAATCTGGGAAGGACAGCTTTTGTTTGGACGGCGGCTGGAAGAGGTACAGATGGACGACCTAAGCAAACCTGCAGACGGAGAGAGAGAGAGAGAGAGAGAGAGAGAGAGAGAGAGAGAGAGGAGAGAGAGAGAGAGAGAGAGAGAGAAAGAGAGAGAGAGGGGGGGGGGAAAGAACCATGAAGGAATGTACCGACAGAGAAAGAAGCAGGCTGGCTCGGCAGTGGGGGTCAGTTGTGGGAGCCTTGTGTCTCAACAGAAACATCACGAGGACATAGAGAGAAAGCAAAGTGAAGCCTAGTCAACATAAGTTCGCGAAAGTGTAGTAAATTAAAGTTAACGAAAGGAAGTACACTGAGATGTAACGGAGTGTAATAAATTACAGTACAGTCAAGTAAAGTGAAGTAAGGCGAAGTGAAGTCAGTACATTACAGTAGCGTGTAGTCAAGTCAGGAAAGGTAAACTAAATTAAAGTGTAGTATATAAAAGTGTAGTCAATTAGGTGTAGTATATACAAGTGTAGTCAATTAGGTGTAGTATATAAAAGTGTTAAGGCAAACTAATGTACATAATTTTGCCTAGAAAACCCACAACAGCCACTGCTGGTGTTGGTTCTGCAACGTCCTGTAAAGGATACGCAACTAACATATACAAGTGTAGTCAGTTAAAGTGCAGTCTATGAAAATGTAGTCAATTAATGTGTAGTATGTAAAGATGAAGCCAATAAAAGTAAAATATGGTAACGGGTGGTAAAGGGTAATCAACTAAAGTTATGTGTGCTAAAATATTGTAAAGTGTGGTAACGTGTATTCTACTAAAGTTTTATGTGTTCAAGTGTTGCATAGTAAAGAGTAGTAAAGGAAAGTGTCGTAAAGTAAAGCGTAGTAAATTATAGTAAAGTGCAGACACATTTAGTAAAGTAACGCGTGAAAAGGGTAAGTAAAACATCGAGAGATAAACTGAAGCAAAGAAAATTCAGTTAAAATAAGATGAGTTAAAGTAAAATGAGAGAAAGTGAGTGAAAGTTAACTGAGTGAAAGGAAAGTGAGGTAAAATGAATTAAGATTAGGTGAGTGAAAGTAAACTAAGTGAAAGTAAAGGATCGAAAGTAGTGAGGTAGGGTGGGTGAAAGTAAAGTGAAAGTAAAGTGAGTGAAAGTGAAGTGAGTGAAAGTAAAGTGAGCTAAAGTGAAGTGAGGTAAAGTGAGTGAGAGTAAAGTGAAATGAAAGTAAAGTGAGTGACAGTAAAGTGAAGTGAATGTAAAGTGAGTGAAAGTGAAGTGAGGTAAAGTTAGTGAAAGCAATGTGAGGTAAAGTAAGTGAAAGTAGAGTGAGGTAAAATGAGAGTAAGTAAAGTGAGGTAAAGTGAGTGAAAGTAAAGTGAGGCAAAGCAAGCAAAAGTATAGAGGTAAAGTGAGGTAATGTGAGTGAAAGTAAAGTGAGGTAAAGTAAGCAAAAGTATAGTGAGGTAAAGTGAGGTAATGTGAGTGAAAGTAAAGTGAGGTAAAGCGATGTAAAGTGAGTGAAAAGGTAAAGTGTGGTAAAGTGAGTGAAAGAGAAGTTAGTTAAAATCAGGTAAATAGAATGAAAGTGAAGTGAGGTAAAGCGATGTAAAGTGAGTGAAAGTAAAGTGAGGTAAAGCGATGTAAAGTGAGTAAAAGAGAAGTTAGTTAAAATCAGGTAAATAGAATGAAAGTGAAGTGAGGTAAAGTGAGTGAAAGTAAAGTTTAGTAAGGTAGTTAAAAACTAAAGTGAGGTAAAGTGAAGCTAAGCGACGTGAGGTACAGTGAAGTAAACAGAATTGTCCACATTTATAGAACCTATTACAAATATCACGTTAAATAATACATTGTTTGCGTGGTTGCTGACCTGTTTCTTCTTGATTATTGAGATGCCGCCAATATTATATCAGCCGCTTTTACTTCCCATGACTTGTCCGGATAGCATGTTTTAGAAACGGTCTTTTTAGCCACGCAGTTCAATAAAGCACACACGCTTCATTATGGATTGGAACCCGCGGTAACTTAGCCACATGCAGACAGAAGCGACTGCGTCACTCGGCTCCCGCTGCAAGTGGTGCGTGTAATCAAGACCATGTGTAACGAGGTGTAGGCTTTAGAAGATCAGCTATTGGAGAACACAGCCGCCGGCCTGAAGCCCTGGCCACAGGACGTGAGCCGGCGACAGGTTCCATGAAGACTAAATGAACCGTAGCGGCCGCGGCAATGAATAATAGGCAACTGGGTGGATGTGTCGGAATGGCTCTAACCAGTGCTCCCTGTAGGTGTTGCTCTTTGATCTCCTGGGCTCAACGCTGATCCCCTCCCCCCCCGGCAGTAGCTTGTTGTGGTGCTTGTGCGTGTGTTTGCTGGTGTGTTTGTGTGCATGTGTCGACAACTATCCAAACCAATCATGGCAGTGACAGTAGCTTGTTGTGGTGCGTGTGCGTGTGTTTGTTGGTGTGTTTGTGTGCATGTGTCGACAACTATCCTAACCAATCATGGCAGTGACAGTAGCTTGTTGAGGTGCGTGTGCGTGTGTTTGTTGGTGTGTTTGTGTGCATGTGTCGACAACTATCCTAACCAATCATGACAGTGACAGTAGATGATGTTACGTAAGTCAGTACAAAAACATCTCAGGGGGAAAAATGTTCCTTCTTCCCATTTCAGTGGAAAAACAAAGAGGAGACCAGATAGCCATAACAAGCATGTCGTAAAAGGCGACAGAATAGAAATGATCTCTGTGAGGTAAGTATGTTACTGCTTGAGGGGCAAAGAACCAACAGTCCTCACACACACAAGCATATCCAAAGTATGGGCCGGGTAAAACAAGCTCTGGAACAAACCAAAGTCCAGAAGTTTACGAACAACCAGAGTTTTCCGGCGGAGTTCACAGCTGGTCAACGTTGAGTGGAAGAAGTGTGAAACAATTAAAGGAGACAACAAGAGGAGCTGGGTTGAACTCAATCCCAGAAATCTGGTTTCACAGAACAAGTTGCCAAGAACATTTGACTTCTCATATTGTATATTATTAGTGAGTAATCTATGTCTTGTATATCATCAGTGAGTGATCTATGTCTTGTATATCATCAGTGAGTGATCTATGTCTTGTATATCATTGTAGTCTGAACAGAATTTCTTTACTTCAGTGATTCTCTTCACAAGCTCTCTCAGTGTGTTTGTTATCTAGCGCCTACCTCTTGTCCCCAGCCTTTGATTGGCTGGAATGTGTTTACATCTGTCCCCAACCTTGGTATTACTGGAGCGGTGATAGTATACCATTTCTTGTGTTCTGCACAACCACCAGAATTGGAGCATTGTCCGTTATCTAATGTTGTTCACAGCTTGGGTGTGTCATTGCACGATTCTCTATACAATTTCTATCGTCTCTGAACATTGACTTGAAAACAGGAGTTTTTATATTGATTTATCATGTTATTTGAAACCGTAGCTTAGTAGTATCAACTGATACTGGATACAAGAGGCTGAAATGTGCAAATAAATGCGTGTGAATTTAGGTCGCTTGGTAAAATGATTGAATATTTTAAAAAACATTAATTAAAAAAAACAATCTGGGATGCTTGGAAGAGAAGAGACAGTATAAGAAGAAGTAGTCGTAGCAGAAGTACTAATAATTGTGGCAGTAGTAGTAATGGTAGTAGTAATAGTAGTAGTAGTAGTAGTAGTAATAGTAGTAGTAGTAGTTGTAGTAGTAGCAGCAACAACAGCATTAGTAGTATTTGAAGAAAGCGGCGACGAAGACATAAAAAAATAGGAGAAAAGAAGAAGAAGAAGAAGAAGAAGAAGAAGAAGAAGAAGAAGAAGAAGAAGAAGAAGAAGAAGAAGAAGAAGAAAAAGAAGAAGAAGAAGAAGAAGAAGAAGAAGAAGAAGAAGAAGAAGAAGAAGAAGAAGAAGAAGAAGAAGAAGAAGAAGAAGACGAAGAAGAAGAAGAAGAAGAAGAAGAAGAAGAAGAAGAAGAAGAAGAAGAAGAAGAAGAAGAAGAAGAAGAAGAAGAAGAAGAAGAAGAAGAAGAAGAAGAAGAAGAAGAAGAAGAAGAAGAAGAAGAAGAAGAAGAAGAAGAAGAAGAAGAAGAAGAAGAAGAAGAAGAAGAAGAAGAAAACAACAACAACAACAACAACAACAACAACAACAACAACAACAATAACAACTTCAACAACTGGAAAAGTATAACTCCACCCAGTGGTTTTCCAGAGAGCCGCAATGTGTTGATCCAGCCGCATGAGACCCGCAGGCCGTGTACTCTTGTCATCAGGATGTCGTGTTTACCGTCACTTTTCCTGAGCCACACCGTTTTATTCTCATATAACCAGCCACACAAAAGTGAAACTCACTGAAACGTGTTGACAAGCAACAACACACAAACACAACAAAAAATACTCGCCTACGATGGACATCCACGGATAAAACGAGGGCGTTTCATTATCCGACGCAACGCCTACAGCTTTGGTGCACGGAGACAGCGTGTCTGCCCTGTTCTGTGCTGGTATACAGTTCGCACCCACATGAGTGTCCATGTTTTCTCCAAATCGGATGCCCATGTTCATGTTCTGATAGAAGGGGCCTCGGGCCCCTTGCAAGCCCATCCTGAAGTCGTGATGGGCCCGATGATGTTGCTGCTGTAGTGCTTCCATACGACAGGCGTCGGCGTTGTAAGTGCCCATGTAGTATCTGGGATTTCTGTACCCGCCGCTGGGGCAAATCTCTGGAATGTTGAGAAAATGATCCATGTACCCCCCACTGTCCATGACGCCACCTAGGCCATGCATGACGTTGTCCTCACTTCCAACAGAGTTTCGGGAGTTTGGGGGCATCGCGTGTGCTCCCGTGTGTCTGAGGGGCAGATAGGAGCTCATGCTAAACCGCCTGTCCCTGTCTGCAGCAAAGCCCTCCTGGGTTAAAGAGGCGTCAACGCCCACCTGATTGAAGCCACGAACGTCGTTGCTATCTCCTTGAATTACTGTATTAGAATTATGTTGGCCGCCTAAGTTGTTACCGTTGAAACTACTGATGTTGCTGCTGTTGCTGCTGCTACTGCTGCTGCTGCTGTTGTTGTTGTTTACAGAGGGATGTTGAGAATTGTTGACAAATTTCTCCAGCCCAAATTGATTGCTCATGAAAATATTATCCGGAAGGCCGCGTTGAGAATAACCGAGGCCGTAAAATCCTGCAGACACCATGAAATCAGCGGCGAAATTACTTTTACACCGGCAAAATGATATCAAGGAAGACAGACTAGAAAGGAAGCGACCATAAACCCAGCAAGATATAGCCGCTTTACGTCTTTGGTCGGCTCGGAGGTTGTCAAGGGGGCGCCCCGCCGCCGAGAACACAGGTCGGGGAAGAAGGCCGAGCAACGATCTGGGAACCACGAGTTGTGACCAATCGGAGAGCTCTCCTGATGACCTTCTTTGACCCGACACCAAAACTCGCGCTCTGATAGGATAGAACGCTTGTCGAGGGCGTGGTTTTGAGACTGGGTGACAGGTCCAGGCAATGAATTTACGCGAGGAGAGAAATCTTGGAGCCAGGAGAATTCTCAACGGAGGAGGGAGAGGTCAGGTCTTAACTAGTCACTTATTGATTCTGTTTATTGCGGGCCTCGGAGGGGAACCGTGTCAATGGGAGGGGAACCGTGTCAATGGGAGGGGACGATGATTCCAAATGTTGCCAAGATTGAAAATATTTGTAGCGTCCGTTAGGAACGTGTCGGCAGATTAAAGGTTTGCACATAACTCCGGTAGTCCACAACTGGTTACAGCAAATATTAAAAGATAACTAGATAGAGAGGTATCGATTCACGCTCGTCCTAGACGCAGCAATGAGACATTTTGCTCTGAGAATCTTTCTGGTTGAATCACATCTTTTAGATAAACTTGAACGTGTCGTCTCCGTATTGACAGTCTACCAACCCCTATATGTTTGTGGTAATTATAAATGTCTTTCGCGGCCCATCAGCAACTGTCACTGCAGCTAGAAATCAACATCAGGATAAGTACAGCAGCAACAACACCCGGAATAACACACACACACACACACACACACACGAACTAACATACACACACACACACACACACACGAACTAACATACACATACACACACACGAACAAACACACACACAAACGAACGAACACACATACAGGGTTGGGAAAATACGAAGTTCGTGATAAAGAGGACCGTCTGTGCCTGTCAAGTATGTGTTGCCAATACTTTTCATTCAGACAGTCAAACGTGGTCGACTACAAATATCTTTATGTGCCATTGCTACGACTGACGTGACCAAGTGTTTGAACGTGACTTGCAGATAAGACGTGACTAGTTGTTACATACTTGTGTACGCTGTTTTACTGCGGCCAGTTTTGGCTACACTAAATGTAACTGTTTTGCGTGTGTGCGCGTGCGTGGTGTGCGCGTTCGTGCGTGTGTGTGTATGTGTATGTGTGTGTGTGTGCAGATATCTAAAACCGGCATTATACATTCGCCTTCTGTTTGCTGAAGTGTCGACTTGAAAAATGAACATTATGTCACAGCAGAGGTCGAGACCAATATATATATATATATATATATAAATGTTTATATATAAATGTTTATATATAAATGTTTATATATAAATGTTTATATATAAATGTTTATATATAAATGTTTATATATAAATGTTTATATATAAATGTTTATATATAAACCCCCCACTTACTGCGACTTCCATCTATTGTCCTGTCTCACATTGGACTAATCGGCCACCTTTGTACTT
>CAJHNH020004502.1:735362-745362 GCA_905116865.2 Candidula unifasciata
GTTAGTTAGTTAGTTAGTTAGTTAGTTAGTTAGTTAGTTAGTTAGTTAGTTAGTTAGTTAGTTAGTTAGTTAGTTAGTTAGTTAGTTAGTTAGTTAGTTAGTTAGTTAGTTAGTTAGTTAGTTAGTTAGTTAGTTAGTTAGTTAGTTAGTTAGTTAGTTAGTTAGTTAGTTAGTTAGTTAGTTTAGTTAGTTAGTCGTTTAGTTAGTTAGTTAGTTAGTTAGTTAGTTAGTTAGTTAGTTAGTTAGTTAGTTAGTTAGTTAGTTAGTTAGTTAGTTAGTTAGTTAGTTAGTTAGTTAGTTAGTTAGTTAGTTTAGTTTAGTTTAGTTTAGTTTAGTTTTGTTTAGTTTAGTTAATCAGCTAGTTAGCCAGTCAGTCAGTCAGTCGATTGGTTAGTCAGTTAGTTGGTTAGTTAGCTAGTTAGTTAGTTAGTTAGTTAGTTAGTTAGTTAGTTAGTTAGTTAGTTAGCTAGTTAGTTAGTTAGTTAGTTAGTTAGTTAGTTAGTTAGTTAGTTAGTTAGTTAGTTAGTTAGTTAGTTAGTTAGTTAATTAGCTAGTTAGTTAGTTAGTTAGTTAGCTAGTTAGTTAGTTAGTTAGTTAGTTAGTTAGTTAGTTAGTTAGTTAGTTAGTTAGTTAGTTAGTTAGTTAGTATGTTAGTTGGTTGGTTGGTTAGTTAGTTTGTTAGTTAGTTAGTTAGTTAGTTAGATAGTTAGTTAGTTAGTTAGTTAGTTAGTTAGTTAGTTAGTTAGTTAGTTAGTTAGTTAGTTAGTTAGTTAGTTAGTTAGTTAGTTAGTTTAGTTAGTTAGTTAGTTAGTTAGTTAGTTAGTTAGTTAGTTAGTTAGTTAGTTAGTTAGTTAGTTAGTTAGTTAGTTAGTTAGTTAGTTAGTTAGTTAGTTAGTTAGTTAGTTAGTTAGTTAGTTAGTTAGTTAGTTAGTTAGTTAGTTAGTTTAGTTTAGTTTAGTTTAGTTTAGTTTTGTTTAGTTAATCAGCTAGTTAGCCAGTCAGTCAGTCAGTCGATTGTTTAGTCAGTTAGTTGGTTAGTTAGTTAGTTAGTTAGTTAGTTAGTTAGTTAGTTAGTTAGTTAGTTAGTTAGTTAGTCAGTTAGTCAGTTAGTCAGTTAGTTAGTTAGTTAGTTAGTTAGTTAGTTAGTTAGTTAGTTAGTTAGTTAGTTAGTTAGTTAGTTAGTTAGTTAGTTAGTTAGTTAGTTAGTTAGTTAACCAACGAATAAATTATCCGCATTGCACATCGAACAGGTCCATAAACGCTCGGATCCCATCTTCAGTATATACATCAGCGTGTGGTGACTGATAACACCAGTTCTGTGTTGGTTTACTATTCTTCTTTGGCTACCTGTAGAGTGTTCATGTTTGGTGACCTGTATAGTGCTCATGTTTGGTGACCCGTATAGTGTTCATGTTTGGCGATACCTCTATTGAACTGAAGTTATTGTAGTCTTTTGAGTGTTGCCGATTCAGTGTCGTCTCCTGAATCAACTTCTCATCTTGCCTCCTTCAAGGCTCTGAGAATGTCGGCTCGGTCCATTGCCTAATATGTTGAGGTAACTCTGCTTTAGCCCACTTGACGAGATACAACCACATATTGCTGGCAGCAAATTGTACAATATATCTACAACTTATCACCAACATCAGAAAGCGGCAGTCGTCATTTGTGGGTCATGTTACGAGAGGAAGAAAACTGGAATATATTGTCACCACTGGAAAGATCTGTGAAAAGGGAGACAGCACGAGAAGATCCATGACAGTCTTGTGTCATGGCGGGGTGTCAAGACACGAACTGATACATGCAGCTGCAGATCGCAGATTGTGGAAAGGCCTGATCCCCCACGCCGGTCGGCAAGACACTTGGTGATGATGATGATTGTTTGTATCCGCATTATTAAATTCAAAAAAAGGAAACATTGATTTTTTTTCTTCTGCTTCTTTTTCTTCTTATTTTTCTTCGCGTTCACAGGCTGTAAACTCCGGCGGAAAGTTCTGGTTGTTCATCCACTTCTGGACTGCAGTCCTGTTCCAGAACATGAGTATTGTGTGTGCATCTGTTTTACAGAATTTATTTGTATGCAGACTACTGGTTCCTTGCCTCTCAGGCAGATGCACTGCGACTTCGATGGAAGCTCCCAAATAGTCGTTTCTTACGACATGCTTTTGTGTTGGCAGTGTGTCTAATCTTGTTTTGCCTATAATAGGACCCCGGAATCCACACGCGGGACATTGTTTTCAATCAGACAGTAACGACACTTTATTATTGCAATGACAACCCAGTAGGGAAAAGACCATCTGAGACATGAACACTTGTTTTCATAACACTAAGATCGTCTCTACAATCCTCAGACTCAAGCCTGACTAAACCTAGCTGGGCGTGACCGCTCCGACATGTGACCTTTCCGATGGCGTCATGTATTTTCCCATTCCAGGAACAGACATTCTGACAGGTGGGATTCCAGACATTCTGACAGGTGGGATTCCAGACATTCCTTGAGTCTCAAGTTCTTTTGTTCTTTTGGCACTGACGCCTTGACACACCAACTGTTCTCATCTTGTAGGGTCAGATTTGACACTGTCAACGGTTCTCATCTTGTAGGGAAAAACTTGACACTGTCAACGGTTTTCATCTTATAGTGAGAGACTTGACACCGTCAAGGGTTCTCATCTTGTAGGGAGAGACTTGACACACCAGCGGTTCTCATCTTGTAGGGAGAGACTTGACACTGTCAACGGTTCTCATCTTAAAGGGAGAGACTTGACAAACTAACGGTTCTTATCTTGTATGGACAGACTTGACACACCAACGGTTCTCATTTTGTAGGGAGAGACTTGACACTGTCAACGGATTTCGTCTTATAGGTATAAACTTGACACTGTCAACGGTTGTCATCTTATAGGGAGAGACTTGGCACTGTCAACGGGATGATGATGGTGGTGTTGATGATGATGGTGGTGGTGTTGATGATGATGGAGGTGGGAATGATGATAGTAGTGGTATCGATGATGATGGTGGTGGGGATGATGATAGTAGTGGTAGGGATGATGATTGTGGTGGTAGGGATGATGATGGTGGTGGTAAAGATGATGATCGTGGTGGGGATGATGATGGTGATGGTAGGGATTATGATGATGGTGGTGGGGATGATGATGGTGTTGGTGGGGATGATGATGGTGGTGGGGATGATGATGGTGGTGGGGATGATGATGGTGATGGTAGGGATTATGATGATGGTGGTGGGGATGATGATGGTGTTGGTAGGGATGATGGTGGTGGGGATGATGATAGTAGTGGTAGGGATGATGATGGTGGTGGGGATGATGATGGTGGTGGTGGGGATGATGATGGTCGTGGTGGGGATGATGGTGGTGGTGGGGATGATGATTGTGGTGGTGGGGATGATGATGGTGGTGGTGGGGATGATGATGGTGGTGGTGGGGATGATGATGGTGGTGGTGGGGATGATGATGGTGGTGGTGGGGATGATGATGGTGGTGGTGGGGATGATGATGGGTGGTGGTGGGGATGATGATGGTGGTGGTGGGGATGATGATGGTGGTGGTGGGGATGATGATGGTGGTGGGGATGAAGATAGATAAAGAAAGAAAGAAAGAAAGAAAGAAAGAAAGAAAGAAAGAAAAGAAAGAAAGAAAAGAAAGAAAGAAAGAAAGAAAGAAAGAAAGAAAGAAAGAAAGAAAGAAAGAAAGAAAGAAAGAAAGAAAGAAAGAAAGAAAGAAAGAAAGAAAGAAAGAAAGAAAGAAAGAAAGAAAGAAAGAAAGAAAGAAAGAAAGAAAGAAAGAAAGAAAGAAAGAAAGAAAGAAAGAAAGAAAGAAAGAAAGAAAGAAAGAAAGAAAGAAAGAAAGAAAGAAAGAAAGAAAGAAAGAAAGAAAGAAAGAAAGAGGAAAGGCGGAAATGATGGATTGATGGAAGGAATGGAGAAGGGAAGGAATGAGAAGAAGAAGAAGAAGAAGAAGAAGAAGAAGAAGAAGAAGAAGAAGAAGAAGAAGAAGAAGAAGAAGAAGAAGAAGAAGAAGAAGAAGAAGAAGAAGAAGAAGAAGAAGAAGAAGAAGAAGAAGAAGAAGAAGAAGAAGAAGAAGAAGAAGAAGAAGAAGAAGAAGAAGAAGAAGAAGAAGAAGAAGAAGAAGAAGAAGAAGAAGAAGAAGAAGAAGAAGAAGAAGAAGAAGAAGGAAAAAAAAGAAGGATAAATGAAAAAGAAAGAATTTAAAATGAAAAGGACGGGAGAAAGAGAAGAGACGGAAAAAGAAGAAGAGAAAAAGAAACACGAATATCAAACAACCACCCCCACCTACACCAGCCTCGACAACGCGTTTTGTGTTGAACGCATTAAAGAACTTGGTCCTACAATTCAGACCTCCCTGGTATTTCACGAACCTCTTCAGAACAGCCAGGTTAGGCTGCCCTTCTGGCAGAAGACTATCGATCGCCCATACCCTGCCTGCTATTGACCCAGTCTGGTCCGTCCCCAGTCTCTGCTCCCGTATTCCCATGGCTGACCTTTTGGAGGGAGAAGATGCCACGAAAAAACTGAAATTCTATCAATATAACAATCGTCTTGCTGATTACCGTAATGTCATTGTGATTAATCAATGCTGTTTGTAGTCGTACATCCGTTATTTCATATGTGTAGACTTTAGAGGGACATGTACGATGTAAAAGCTTTAAAGCCGGCGTGAATAGAAAATGAGAAACTGGCGATACGGTGACAGTCAGTTTGGGAGAGAATGAACAAAGAGAGTTATATTTGTTTTCAAAACTGCCAATAACTGCCTTTACTGTACCACTTTTGCTGTGTAGGCGGGAGTGGGGTGTGGGGGGGGGGGGGGATGGCGTTTGAGCCTGAGGATTTACGGCCGCATGGTTAGTGCTGTCGCCACGACTGTGCAGGTGAGGATTTTATTTTGCCCCCGACAGAAAAAAATCAGTCTTACCGAGGATTCGAAACCGGGTCTTTCAGATGAGAGCCCAGCGTTCTAACCGTTCGGCCAGCCGTTCCTCTGCCTTAGTGTATGACAGGGTGGGATTGGTAACAAAGATCTTACCAGGAGCCTAAACTTTGAGTGCAAGAAATAATCCTGTTTATTATCGTATAACCTCTAACTGTAGGGCCCCTTTATAATTGTTGTAAGGGCGGTGTCCTTAAGAAATCTTTACCTTGTTTACCTGCGCAATAATAATTATGTTTAGTGTATAACCAGTTTAGAGCTCCCTTATAATTAGGTAAGGGCGGACTATCCAAGGAGTCTGAGCCTTGTTTACAGGCGTAATAATCATAATAATAATAATAATAATCACATATTTGACAAATTATAAAATTTATGCATTCAAACTTGCAGACAAAAAAGGGAATGCCTGTAGATGTTTGGCCGGGCTATTTAGCCCTTTTGTTAATGTTTTTAAAGGAGGAGGTGGGGGTGGGGCGGGAGGGGGGGGGGGGGGGCTAGCTAGGTGTGTGCTTTGTTGCAACAACAACAAATCGTCACCTCCACAGGGGGAGATTTCGATTATAACTGTGGCAAGTTTATGTGCGCCATATCAAATGGCTTATCAATGCACGCCACCAAGAGACCTGCACAGGAGAAACATGAGGAGAATGTGTATTTGAAGAAGATGTTGAAATGTTTTGTGTACGTTCTGCAAACTGAACTGAAAAAAAAATGGGGGAGATTGAGACAGATAAGCCGGTAAATAGGGCTTGCTGAGGAGAGAATCCTTAGCTTAACTAGGCGTGGTCTGGCACTGGAACCCACAGGGTGAAGGGAAGATGGGGGGATGTGTAAAGAGAGTTCGATAATTAGTCACAGAGCAGGCGTTCTTGCTTAGAATCAACTAACTACTTGCAGCTGAGAATGTTACTGCAAAGTTCTGTTCTCTTGTGGGAAAAAGAAGTCACTTAAGGGATAGTACTAGTGATGGTGTTTAATGATAAGGGTTTTAGCGGTAGTGATGATAGTGATGATGATGATCATGATGTTGCAAGAGCTCTAACTAAAGGGTCCATCTCGGTCTAGCTGCAGCTACGGAGTTCGTGCTTTGTTAAACGCTCGCGACAGGCGGGCAGCCGTCCCGAGGAGAGAGATTGAACGCTGTATAATAAACCGGTGCAACGGTGTTGCGTGGGGGACTTGTCATATACTCTAGGGGCATGGGGGTCTTGTCATATACTTTAGGGGCATAGGGGTCTTGTCATATACTCTAGGGGCATGGGGGTCTTGTCATATACTCTAGGGGCATGGGGGTCTTGTCATATACTCTAGGGGCATGGGGGTCTTGTCATATACTTTAGGGGCATAGGGGTCTTGTCATATACTCTAGGAGCATGGGGGTCTTGTCATATACTCTAGGGGCATGGGGGTCTTGTCATAAACTCAAGGGGCATGAGGGGTCTTGTCATAAACTCAATGGGCATGAGGGGTCTTGTCATAAACTCAAGGGGCATGAGGGGTCTTTTCATATACTCAATGGGCATGAGGGGTCTTGTCATAAACTCAAGGGGCATGGGGGTCTTGTCATAAACTCAAGGGGCATGGGGGTCTTGTCATATACTCAAGGAGGGAGGTGAGAAATTATGCATGGGCGTGTGCTCGTGCGTGTACAAATCCATACGAGCGGCCCCCCCCCCCCCCCCCAGCAGTCCTAACTAGGTACTAGAGTACCTCTCCAAGCTACTACTTTCGGTGTAATTAACATTTCTTAGCTATCATGATTGGCAGAAAGAAACCAGACCACAATTATAACCGATAATGCTATTAGTAGATTAAACGTGGTCGATTTTTTGTTTTACATAAATGGGTGAATGGAGGGATGGATGGATGGATGGATGGTGGATGGATTGTTGTTGTTGTTATCGATCCAGCGGCGCATGAGCTTTCGCCCTTTGGCCCAATGCCATGTAGTGGAATTTGCATGTTTTCACAAGCTGTTCTTTTCCTCCGTACAAGGTGTTCCACTTGTCTGGTCTCGGAGGGAGTAGCGTTCTTCTTGTCTCACTGAGTTTTGGGCAATCAAAGAGATGGTGTTCAACAGTTTCGTAGGGGTAGTTACATAGCTGGCACTCTGGGGAGTGTTGTGGCTGTATTCTGTTTAGGTGTCCATTGAGTGGAGTATGTTGCGTTCTAAGTCTGAAGATGGTGGCCTGGTCCCTTCTTGTTAGATGGTTAATGCTGTCATTAGGATCAGGGCCAGACATATGTCTATAAACCTCTCTTCCAGTGTCTCCCATGGCCCATCTGTTCAACCAAGTCTCTTTGTTTATAGCTCTTATCAGTGTTTTTGCTGGATGGATGGATGGATGGATGGATGGATGGATGGATGGATGGATGGATGGATGGATGGATGGATGGATTGATTGATGGATGGATGGATGGATGGATGGATGGATGGATGAGAGGGGATCTTGCCATAGACTGAAGGAGACGTAGCCGTGAAAGTCTTGCTATATACTTAATGATGGTATGGGGGCTAAGCCATGTACTTAATGATGGCATGGGGGTTAAGCCATATACTTAATGGTGGTATGGGGGTTAAGCCATATGCTTAATTGTGGTATGGGGGTTACGCCATGTACCTAATGGTGGTATGGGGGTTAAGCCATATACTTAATGGTGGTATGGGGGGTTAAGCCATATACTTAATGGTGGTATGGGCCTTAAGCCATATACTTAATGGTGGTATGGGGGTTGAGCCATATACTTAATGGTGGTATGGGTGTTAAGCCACATACTTAATGATGGTATGGGGGTTACGCCATATACTTAATGGTGATATGGGGGTTAAGTCATATACTTAATGGTGGTATGGGGGTTAAGCCATATACTTAATGGTGGTATGGGGGTTGAGCCATATACTTAATGGTGGTATGGGGGTTCAGCCATACACTTAATAGTGGTACGGGGGTTAAGCCATATACTTAATGGTGGTATGGAGGTTAAGCCATATACTTAATGATGGTATGGGGGTTCAGCCATACACTTAATAGTGGTACGGGGGTTAAGCCATATACTTAATGGTGGTATGGAGGTTAAGCCATATACTTAATGGTGGTATGGGGGCTAAGCCATATATTTAATGGTGGTATGGGGGTTAAGCCATATACTAAATGGTGGTATGGGGGTTAAGCCATATACTTAATGATGGTATGGGGGTTACACCATATACTTAATGGTGGTATGGGGGTTAAGCCATATACTTTATGGTGGTATGGGGGTTAAGCCATATACTGAATGGTGGTATGGGGGTTAAGCCATATACTTAATTGTGGTATGGGGTTAAGTCATACACTTAATGGTGGTATGGGGGTTAAGCCATATACTTAATGGTGGTATGGGGGTTAAGCCATATTCTTAATGGTGGTATGGCGGTTAAGCCATATACTTAAAGGTGGTATGGGTTCTAAGCCATATTCCTAATGGTGGTATGGGGGTTAAGCCATATACTTAATGGTGGTATGGGGGTTAAGCCATATACTTAATGGTGGTATGGGGTTAAGCCATATACTTAATGGTGGTATGGGGGTTAAGCCATATACTTAATGGTGGTATGGGGGTTAAGCCATATACTTAATGGTGGTATGGGGGTTAAGCCATATACTTAATGGTGGTATGGGGGTTATGCTATATACTTAATGGTGTTATGGGGGTTAAGCCATATACTTAACGGTGGTATGGGGGTTAAGCCATATACTTAATGATGGTATGGGGTTACGCCATATACTTAATGGTGGTATGGGGGTTAAGCCATATACTTAATGCTGGTATGGGGGTTATGCTATTTACTTAATGGTGGTATGGGAGTTACGCTATATACTTAACGGTGGTATGGGGGTTAAGCCATATACTTAATGGTGGTATGGTGGTTACCCCATATACTTAATGGTGGTATGGGGGTTAATCCATATACTTAATGGTGGTATGGCGGTTATGCTATATATTTAATGGTGGTATGGGGGTTAAACCATATACTTAATGGTGGCATGGGGGTTAAGCCATATACTTAATGATGGTATGGGGGTTACGCTATATACCTAATGGTGGTATGGGGGTTATGCTATATACTTAATGGTGGTATGGGTGTTAAGCCATGTACTTAATGGTGGTATGGGGGTTACGCCATATACTTAATTGTGGTATGGGGGTTAAGCCATGTACTTAACGGTGGTATGGGGGTTACGCCATATACTTAATTGTGGTATGGGGGTTACGCTATATACTTAATGGTGGTATGGAGGTTAAGCCATATACCTAATGGTGGTATGGGGTTTAAGCCATATACTTAATGGTGGTATGGGGGTTAAGCCATATACTTAATGGTGGTATGGGGGCTACGCCATATACTTAATGGTGGTATGGGGGGGGGGGGGTAAGCCATATACTTAATGGTGGTATGGGGGTTAAGCCATACACTTAATGGTGGTATGGGGGTTAAGCCATATACTTAATGGTGGTATGAAAGTTACGCCATGTACTTAATGGTGGTATGGGGGTTAAGTCATGTACTTAATGGTGGTATGGGGGTTAAGCCATGTACTTAATGTTGGTATGGGGGTTAAGCCATGTACCTAATGGTGGTATGGGGGTTAAGCCATGTACTTAATGGTGGTATGGGGGTTAAGCCATGTACTTAATGGTGGTATGGGGGTTAAGCCATGTACTTAATGGTGGTATGGGGGTTAAGCCATGTACTTAATGGTGGTATGGGGATTAAGCCATGTACTTAATGGTGGTATGGGGGTTAAGCCATGTACTTAATGGTGGTATGGGGGTTAAGCCATGTACTTAATTGTGGTATGGGGGTTAAGCCATGTACTCAAGAATGGGCGGGACCTGAACAAGGTTGGAGATCACTGCTATAGAGCTCCTTCAGTGACAGTATTTGTTTCTTAATTCGCTGCAATAGTAAGTGGCTTAACAGTTGCGAACGCGCTTCATAATGCCAGGGTGCCGGGTTCGATCACAGCTGCATACCATTTGGCAGCAGATCGTCT
>CAJHNH020004502.1:750362-782862 GCA_905116865.2 Candidula unifasciata
GGTACATTTTGCGCACACAACGGTGAGTTTTCCTGTGATTCTGTCTTACACTGTATATTTATTTTTATCTGCTGTTCTATTTTTGTCTGTCTGAGCGTGCTGTTGCTCTTTCCTCACATTCTCTAGTATTATTTATTTTGTCTCTCTGTCAGTCTAGTTTTATCACTTCATTATGTTTTGACAATTTTTGAGTATACTACTTTTTAAAATAGTGTTATGCGCTACTCAGTCTAGACTTGTTTATTATAATTATTATTATTATCATCATCATCATCTTCACTTTGGAATGTTGAACTATGAATCGACACCAAAGCACTCGGGAAGCTGCCATAAGCGCTCCGTTCCCATCTTCAGCAGCAAGCGAAGAGTTCCGATTCTAATGACATCAGTAAATTTCTGAATGTTTATCCGTTTCGACTTTTCCTTGAGCACTGAGCGTCCTATTCAGAAGCTTCCGTGGGCTGTTAAACGCGTAGTAGCTACGCGGTTATCTAAGTGCTAGTCAGTCTTTCACTGTCATTACCCACAGTCTTCCCATAGCTACACAGGCACTTGACATATTCCATTATCACCTTCCTATTTCCCACTCCACATATTTACCAACAAAGAAGTCAGCTGATAACTATACACATTACTCTGTCGCTCTCTCTCTCTCTCTCTCTCTCTCTCTCTCTCTCTCTCTCTCTCTCTCTCTCTCTCTCTCTCTCATAAATATACACATTACTCTCTCTCTCTCTCTTTCCGTCTCTTTCTCTCTCTTATAAATATACACATTACTCTCTCTCTCTCTCTCTTTCTCTCTCTCTCTCTCTCTCTCTCTCTCTCTCTCTCTCTCTCTCTCTCTCTCTCTCTATCTATCTATCTCTTCACCCTCCCCCTTCTTGAAATTCTTATTTCCAGCCATTTTTAATACGCTGATGAAGCTACTTAACCGCAACGCTTATTTCGCCCATTAACCTGTTTGTGTACGCTGACAAAGCTACTTAACCGCAACGACCATTTCACTCCTTTGAAAATACACTGTTAAAAATAACATCACGCGTTTCGTCTGTTTCTTCTTCCGCGTTCGACTTTATGAGTGCAGTGGGTACTTTGTGTTGTAGTTTGCAGCTAGGCTGCGATAGTGTGTCTGTTCTTCTACTTTGTTCAACGGTTGTAAGGTCCGGTAGAAAGTCCTGGTTTTTCGACCAGTTGGACTCTGTCTCCGTGCCATCGCTTGTTTGTGTGCAAAGTTGGACTCTTGTCTCCGTGCCATCGCTTATTTGTGTGTAAAAGTTGGACTCTGTCTCCGTGCCATCGCTTGTTTGTGTGCAAAGTTGGACTCTTGTCTCCGTGCCATCGCTTATTTGTGTGTAAAAGTTGGACTCTGTCTCCGTGTCATCGCTTATTTGTGTGTAAAAGTTGGACTCTGTCTCCGTGTCATCGCTTATTTGTGTGTAAAAGTTGGACTCTGTCTCCGTGCCATCGCTTATTTGTGTGCAAAATTGGACTCTGTCTCCGTGCCATCGCTTATTTGTGTGCAAAAGATTATTCCTTGCCGCTCGGGCAGATGCACTCCGACTTCGAAGAACGCCCCAACGCCAATTAGTGGACTCCTACGACATGCTTGTTAGGGAGGCAATGGGTGTGTTTTTTGTTAACACTGTGTTCTCAGAATATCATGAACAAAGAAGAGAAGACATTCTAAGAGATTTGACCATCCAGGAAGATTGGCTGATAAACAGCATCTTGTCTCGGAAGATGAAATATTTTGGCCATATCAAGTGCCATGATGGATTAAAAATAAAATAATAGCGGAAAGCATGGGCCAGGATGTAAAGGCAGAAGCCGACTAGCACGAAGATGGACACAGGATATAAGAAACACATCGGGTATGAAAGTGCAGGAGGCTGGGGAGCTGGAAAGAGACCCAGTTTCTTTCAGGCAGACGGGGATGAGAGCGACGTTCTGCAGAGGACCAACTACATGATGATGATCCTGACAATAATCACCACTTTAACATGCTTGTCGGTGTGTCATGATTGTTGCTCATGTCCTGATTTATGTCGTCTGGTTGTCTCATTAATCCAACCATATCCGTATCCTGTTTTGTTTTTGAAGTCAATAACCGCAATTAAATTAAATTTTTTTATGTGGGGGGGGGGGGGGGGGGATTCAAGGGCTCCGTTTTTGAACCCCGTGTGGGTTCCAGGACCCCATTGTGAGGAAAACAAGAATAGACCCACTGCCTCTCCAACAAGCATGTTGTAGCGGTCGACTAACTAGGGACAATGTTCGAAGTCGGAGTGTATCTGCCTTAGAGGCAAGGAACCACAGGTCTGCATACAGATAAACCAGATCTGTGAAACGGATGTGCACGCAACACTCATGTTCCGGAACACTACTAAAATCCATAGGTGGACGAACACCCAGAACTTCTCGCCGGAGCTTAAAGCCGGTGAACGCGAAGACGAGAGAAGATCTGTCTCAAGGAAGACCGCATCGACTGGTTTCCTATCATTCTATGGTAATTTGTGCATTCTATAATGTTGCTACGGAGGTTTTAAACCCCGACGCCCCGTGTGGCACTGACTGCTCTAGACTAAGTCTGTTCAACTAACTGTACTCAGGGGCCCAGATATTGAACCTGGGGATCGTCACGCGTCAGTGGCGCCAGCCCCAGCATTGAGAGAGCATTAAGACAAAACAAGTGACAATGATGCGTGGGCCACTTGCTAGGTCTCCTCGGGCCGGATGTGGCCCGCGGGTCGCCAGTTGATTAGCCTTGTTTTAGACAGTCGTCATCCCCCGTGTGGGTTCTGGGGCCCTGTTATAGGGCAAACAAGAATAGACCCACTGCCTACCCAAAAGCATGTAAGAGTCGACTAATTGGGAGCATCATTCGTTGTCGGAGTGTATCTGCCTGAGAGGCAGGGAACCAGCAGTCTGCATACAAATGAGTCAGATCTGTAAATCGGATGTACACACAACACTCAGGTTCTGGAACAGGACTGCAGTTAAGAAGTGGATAAACAACCTGAACTTTCCGATAGTTTACAGCTGGTGAAGGCGAAGAAGAAGAAAAAGACAGTGGTCGTATTGCAGTAGACTATAACTGTCATCTGATAGTGTTACCGTGTGTGACTAACTTCATATCAGACTCACGTGACTGCTGCTCTACCAGGTGACGAAGCTCGACTGAATCTCTAGGCGGAGACAGTGACTCAGCGATGACTGGGCGTCACGAGGTGTTTCACGTGGTTGGCGGGTTAGAGCTCTAGCGTTGGGATCTGTGAGCTTTCAGGGGAAGGTCTGTGACAGATTCCCAATAGACTGGTCTAATATAGGCAGGCTGACAAATGGAGTCAGACAGACAGGACGGTAGGTAGGTAGATGGATGGATGACAGATGGATAAGTATGGGTGGACAGACGGACAGACAGGTCGGTAGGTAGGTAGATGGGTGGGTGACAGATGGACACTCAGACAGACAGACAGACATACAGGTCGGTAGGTAGGTAGGTAGATGGATGGATGATAGATGGATAAGTATGGGTGGACAGACGGACACTCAGACAGACAGACAGTTCGGTAGGTAGGTAGATGGATGGATGACAGATGCACACGCACACTCACACACACACACACACACACATACGCACATTCATACATGCACTGACGCTGATACAGACAAGGGAAGACGACTCCTTCCAAGGAGAGTCCCAATAAAAAAAGTCTCGTCAATTTACAGTGAAGATATTTCTTGGTTGTTCTTGTTATTTTCTCACTTGTTCCTATCATGGTAAATAGTTCGGCTGCTAGCCCGGTGGCTTTTGTTTTCACAAGATAACGATCCAGAGAGATGTCTGTTTTTCACTGGATATCCGAAAATGGGATATCAGATGACATTTATAATAGCAACTTCTCAGCTGGTCATCGCTTTGTTGCGGTGTTGCTTCTCAGTGAAATCCTTCGCTTCACTGCTCTTGCTACAGATTACTTTGGTCTCGGCACTTGCGACATTTATCACATCTTGATCTTCCACTCCTGGATGTTCCTTCTGCGTAACTTTCATCTATCTTCTGTCCAAATTTGTCAGTTTAGAAGAAAAAATAAACGAAAATGAAGGTGGGTTGGTCACGTCCTCAGAATGAAGGAGAGACGACCGAGACAGGCAATGCAATGGACACCACGAGAACAGCAAGCAAGAGGCAGGCCCAGAGGCACTTGGAGGCAAACCTTTGAGGCTGAATGCTACGCAAAGGACAAAACTGGAGATAAAGAGGGTTGGTTCAGGATCAAACCACGACCGGCACCAGCCGACAGGTAGAGCTGCTGACGTCACTGGGTCGGGCTAACGATGCGTTAAAGCAGTGGTTCTCAAACTGGGTGCCGAGACACCCTGGGGTGCCATGAGCGTATGCCAGAGGTGCCGCGGCAAAAAATCAAGAAAGGTCGGCTACAAATTAAGAAATTATTAAAGAAAGCATGTAGAAACTTAAATTTAGGTTGTCTTCCCTGGCCACTGTTGAAAATAGTTTATTTCTTGTTTGAGAACCGCTGCGTTAACGCATCGTAAGCCCGATCCGGTGACGTCAGCAGCACTACCTGCCAGCTGGAGCCGGTCATGATCGAACTGAGTGTCGACAGTTTTTCTCTGCCTTATGGGCCTCTGGGCGCGATAAGAACTGATTGATTAAGGGATTTTTCTTCTTTCGACATCAGTCATGCTTAACATTGAGTCAGTCCCGTCTGGGTCACAAATAGGATTGTGCGTTTAAGGTCGTCAACCGGTCCCCCATAGTTTCTCTTGCAATGTGGCTCCCTTGGACCAGATCCACAGTCTTTGCTGGGAGAGGTTAGGGCAGTACTGCAGTATGTGCTCAGGGGTCTGTCTTTCTGCTCCACAATCACAGACAGCAGATTCTTTTATGCGATTAAAGGATTGACTATAGGACATACACCACCAGAAAAGAAAGACGTTGGTAGACCAAGAATAACATGGACAGATGTAGGATCTCTACAATATCAGTATGTGTCTGTGGTCGAAGCTGCCAGAAAACGAAGAAGCAGGAGCCTGCTTGTATCTTCCCCGACTACTGAAGTGACAAAAGAGGAAGCGAAGAAGAACAGTTAGAGCAGGTTCTTTCTTTTATTTCACCCTATCTCGGGCGCTCCGAGATTTCGTAAGAAATTCCTCGGGAAAGTCCAATATTATGGGTGGGGGTGTGAGGTCAGGTTACTTGATGTTCGTTTCACATCGCAGAACACCCCTATACTATTGGACTTTCCCGGAATTATGAAACATTGGAGTAACCGATGGAGTGAAATAAAAGAATAGAACCCAGCATTGCTTTGTGCTATGCGTCTTGACACACGCAAATAAAGATATCAACTTTTACACGTGAGGAACCCGGCTCCTTTCCATTTCTGCCAGCGGAAATTGCAAAACTCAGCCAACACTACGCATGTCTTTATCGTCGGATGTATCTTCTTTTCGTCTGCTCACGGCTGACCTTTTGACTCGGTTCCATTGTAACACGCACACCCGAGAGACGCGGGCGGGTGTGGGGCGCTACAGGGGCGGGCTTTTAGCTTTGATGGCCTCATAAATTATGAATATTAGGCGGAATAATTAGCATCTGTTCACAGGCTGGCGTCTGGGCGCCATGGACATAATTTCTGAAGGAGGAACTCGGTCGTTTGGAATTGTCATACTCACATGGGTCATTGGCCGGCTACGTTTGTCTTCTTCTTCTTCGTCTTCTTCTTCTTCTTCTTCTTCTTCTTCTTCTTCTTCTTCTTCTTCTTCTTCTTCTTCTTCTTCTTCTTCTTCTTCTCTTCTTCTTCTTCTTCTTCTTCTTCTTCTTCTTCTTCTCTTCTTCTTCTTCTTCTTCTTCTTCTTCTTCTTCTTCTTCTTCTTCTTCTTCTTCTTCTTCTTCTTCTTCTTCTTCTTCTTCTTCTTCTTCTTCTTCTTCTTCTTCTTCTTCTTCTTCTTCTTCTTCTTCTTCTTCTTCTTCTTCTTCTCTTCTTCTTCTTCTTCTTCTTCTTCTTCTTCTTCTTTCTTCTTCTTCTTCTTCTTCTTCTTCTTCTTCTTCTTCTTCTTCTTCTTCTTCTTCTTCTTCTTCTTCTTCTTCTTCTTCTTCTTCTTCTTCTTCTTCTTCTTCTTCTTCTTCTTCTTCTTCTTCTTCTTCTTCTTCTTCTTCTTCTTCTTCTTCTTCTTCTTCTTCTTCTTCTTCTCTTCTCTTCTTCTTTCTTCTTCTTCTTCTTCTTCTTCTTCTTCTTCTTCTTCTTCTTCTTCTTCTTCTTCTTTCTTCTTCTTCTTCTTCTTCTTCTTCTTCTTCTTCTTCTTCTTCTTCTTCTTCTTCTTCTTCTTCTTCTTCTTCTTCTTCTTCTTCTTCTTCTTCTTCTTCTTCTTCTTCTTCTTCTTCTTCTTCTTCTTCTTCTTCTTTCTTCTTCTTCTTCTTCTTCTTCTTCTTCTTCTTCTTCTTCTTCTTCTTCTTCTTCTTCTTCTTCTTCTTTCTTCTTCTTCTTCTTCTTCTTCTTCTTCTTCTTCTTCTTCTTCTTCTTCTTCTTCTTCTTCTTCTTCTTCTTCTTCTTCTTCTTCTTCTTCTTCTTCTTCTTCTTCTTCTTCTTCTTCTTCTTCTTCTTCTTCTTCTTCTTCTTCTTCTTCTTCTTCTTCTTCTTCTTCTTCTTCTTCTTTGTGTTTTTCTTTTGCTTCTGTGTCTTCTCCTCCTCCTCCTCCTGTCTTTTTTGTTACATCATCAGGATTGTCGTCTCGTCGTCGTCTTTAAAGTCCTTATTCTTTTTCTTTACCCTCGTTTTTTCTTCCCGACCCTTTTTTGTTGTTGTCTGTACTCCTCCTTTCGAGTCTGCTGTGACTCTGTCATTCCTCTTTCGCTCCATCTGCTAAGTGAACGGAAAATGCCTACGCGAGCCCCCCCCCCCCCTCTTCCTTTTCCACGCACATACACACACACACATACTCACACACTCACACACACGCATTGCAGATGGTTGTATTTTTATATTACCGTGTGTCTGTTTTGTTTTACGTGTACTTGTGAATTCTTTTTTGTAATGATGAATTCCTGAATGCTGCAGCTTCCATTTATGTCCTTAGTTGTTGTAAATATTAACTACCCTTTTAACTTTTAAAAAATTGCTTCTTGTTTCTGTCTTCTTCATGCTTCTTCTTCATTCAAAATTTCTTTGAACTTCGAATCTTTCTTCTTCTTTCATTCGACAAATGCCAGCTCAAATTACAGTACACACTTAACGATAAAACAATCCCAAAATGTTATCATTGTTTCTTTCTTCTTGATTCGTCATGAATGCCTTTTGTTCCTTCAACTGATAACGTGTAAGTGACATTGTGGATGACAAAAATTAACCGTGTGGATTCCAGGATCCCCGGTGGGAGAATAAAGGATAGACCCACAGCCCTCTCCCCAACAAGCATGTCGTACAAGGCGACTAGATATGGGTGTGTACTTCGAAATCGGTGTGTATTTACAAGGAAGAAAAAGTCTGCACACAAATAAGCAGCCAGGGGATGGACATCCTTCTCCATTCGGGAGATGTGAATGGTAGAGGGTCACCACGACCAATCAAAGTTTAAGGAATCATCATCAGTGTCGTGTGTCATTGATACTTCACACAGGGCTGGACGCCGATGCTTCATCCTCTTTTTTCTTAGTGTTCACCGGCTGTAAACTCCGACGGAAAATCCTGGTTGTTCTTCCATTTCTGGAATTTGGTCTGGTTTCGAAGTTTGAGTTTTGCCAACACATTAATTTTTCAAGGTTGCATCACCTATGCACTGCCGTGGTGTGTCGTCCTGCTCTTTCGATGTCTTGTCCAGAATCCAGCCCAGTGTGTCGTCCTGCTCTTTCGATGTCTTGTACAGAATCCAACCCAGTGTGTCGTCCTGCTCTTTCGATGTCTTGTACAGAATCCAGCCCAGTGTGTCGTCCTGCTCTTTCGATGTCTTGTACAGAATCCAGCCCAGTGTTTCGTCCTGCTCTTTCGATGTCTTGTACAGAATCCAGCCCAGTGTGTCGTCCTGCTCTTTCGATGTTTTGTACAGAATACAGCCCAGTGTGTCGTCCTGTTCTTTCGATGTTTTGTTCAGAATCCAGCCCAGTGTGTCGTCCTGCTCTTTCGATGTTTTGTACAGAATCAAGCCCAGTGTGTCGTCCTGCTCTTTAGATGTCTTCTACAGAATCCAGCCTAGTGTGTCGTCCTGTTCTTTCAATGTTTTGTACAGAATCCAGCCCAGTGTGTCGTCCTGCTCTTTCGATGTCTTGTACAGAATCAAGCCCAGTGTGTCGTCCTGCTCTTTCAATGTTTTGTTCAGAATCCAGCCCAGTGTGTCGTCCTGCTCTTTCGGTGTCTTGTACAGAATCCAGCCCAACGTAACGTCCTGTTCTTTTAATGTCTTGTACAAAATCCAGCCCAGTGTGTCGTCCTGCTCTTTCGATGTCTTGTAAAGAATCCAGCCCAGCGTGTCGTCCTGCTCTTTCGATGTCTTGTACAGAATCCAGCCCAGTGTGTCGTCCTGCTCTTTCGATGTTTTGTACAGAATCCAGCCCAGTGTTTCGTCCTGCTCTTTCGATGTCTTGTACAGAATCCAGCCCAGTGTGTCGTCCTGCTCTTTCGATGTTTTGTACAGAATCCAGCTTAGTGTGTCGTCCTGTTCTTTCGATGTTTTGTACAGAATTTAGCCCAGTGTGTCGCCATGCTCTTTCGATGTCTTGTACAGAATCAAGCCCAGTGTATCGTCCTGCTCTTTCGATGTTTTGTACAGAATCCAGCCCAGTGTGTC
Source organism: Candidula unifasciata (assembly GCA_905116865.2). Classification (NCBI taxonomy): domain Eukaryota; kingdom Metazoa; phylum Mollusca; class Gastropoda; order Stylommatophora; family Geomitridae; genus Candidula; species Candidula unifasciata. Next base: position 759,168 of record CAJHNH020004502.1, read on the forward strand.
GTCCTGTTCTTTCAATGTTTTGTACAGAATCCAGCCTAGTGTGTCGTCCTGCTCTTTCGATGTCTTGTACAGAATCAAGCCCAGTGTGTCGTCCTGCTCTTTCAATGTTTTGTTCAGAATCCAGCCCAGTGTGTCGTCCTGCTCTTTTGATGTCTTGTACAGAATCCAGCCCAACGTATCGTCCTGTTCTTTTGATGTCTTGTACAAAATCCAGCCCAGTGTGTCGTCCTGCTTTTTCGATGTCTTGTAACGAATCCAGCCCAGTGGGTCGTCCTGCTCTTTCGATGTCTTGTACAGAATCCAGCCGAGCGTGTCGTCCTGCTCTTTCGATGTCTTGTACAAAATCCAGCCTAGTGTGTCGTCCTGCTCTTTCAAAGTCTTGTACAGAATCCAGCCCAGTGTGTTTTTGTCCTGCTCTTTCGATGTCTTGTCCAGAATCCAGCCCAGTGTGTCGTCCTGCTCTTTCAATGTCTTGTACAGAATCCAGGTCAGTGTGTCGTCCTGCTTTTTTGATGTCTTGTACAGAATCCAGCCCAGTGGGTCGTCCTGCTCTTTCGATGTCTTGTACAGAATCCAGCGTGTCGTCCGGCTCTTTCGATGTCTTGTACAGAATCCAGCCCAGTGTGTCGTCCTGCTCTTTCGATGTTTTGTACAGAATCCAGCCCAGTGTTTCGTCCTGCTCTTTCGATGTCTTGTACAGAATCCAGCCCAGTGTATCGTCCTGCTCTTTCGATGTCTTGTACAGAATCCAGCCTAACGTATCGTCCTGCTCTTTTGATGTCTTGTACAAAATCCAGCCCAGTGTGTCGTCCTGCTCTTTCGATGTCTTGTACAGAATCCAGACCAGTGGGTCGTTCTGCTCTTTCAATGTCTTGTACACAATCCAGCCCAGCGTGTCGTCCTGCTCTTTCGATGTCTTGTACAGAATCCAGCCCAATGTGTCGTCCTGCTCTTTCGATGTTTTGTGCAGAATCCAGCCCAGTGTTTTGTCCTGATCTTTCGATGTCTTGTACAGAATCAAGCCCAGTGTTTCGTCCTTCTCTTTCGATGTCTTGTACAGAATCAAGCCTAGTGTGTCGTCCTGCTCTTTCGATGTCTTGTACAGAATCCAGCCCAGTGTGTCGTCCTGCTCTTTCGATGTTCAGAATCTAGCCCAGTGTGTCGTCCTGTTCTTTCGATGTCTTGTACAGAATCCAGCCCAGTGTGTCGCCCTGCTCTTTCGATGTTTTGTACAGAATCCAGCCTAGTGTGTCGTCCTGCTCTTTCGATGTCTTGTACAGAATCCAGCCCAGTGTTTCTGATCTCTCTAAAAAATGTGCAGACTCTCCTGGCCGTTCTCGCTACTTCTATATGTATGTGTGTTTGTGTGTGTTTGTGTGAATGTCTTTGTTGTGTGTGTATGTTTGTTTGATTATATGTGTCTGTGTATCTGCGTGAGTATGCGAGTGTGTGTGTGTGTTTTTTTTTTTTTCTATTTTTATAATTCGCAATTTGTATTTTTGTTCCCATTTCAAAATTAATAAAGATGATAATAATAATGAATTATTATTATTAATATTATTATTATTATTATTATTATTATTATTATTAATAATAATAATATTATTATTATTAATTATTATTATTATTATTATTATTATTATTATTATTATTATTATTATTATTATTATTATTGGTGTTGTTGTTTGCAGAATGGTGAATAAATAGAAAAATATATTTAAAGTAATATGAAATTATAAATACAATGGTTTTTTTTAAAGCGAACGTCTATACGCTCGCTGTGTTTAGCCCCCTGGTTTGTAGGTTGGGGGGTGGGGGTGGGCGCTGGGTGAGTTATAGTCCCGTTAAAATATGGGGCTGTGGAGGGGGATAATAGCAATAATAGTAACACAGTGAATGAGGGGATGGATACCTTCCAAGGAAGGTATCCGGTTACCGATTCAGCTATGATATCTGATTGTAGATAGAGGCGGCCCTTTCTAGTCGCCTTTCATTCATCGCCGAGTCAAAACCCAGAGGCCTGATAACCCACATTCCCCGGGTGTTATCATGAACGAGTGCCTTATGCTGCAATGTTTTGTTTGTAATGTGTTTTATCCCTGCTGTTATTGTGCTTGCTTATGTTTATTCCTTTACAATTTTGTGGCGTTTTCTCTCAGCATAGTGTGGGTATTTTAAAATTGCAATAATTTGTAAATGTTTTTTTTTAAAAATCTTAGAGTAGATTATTCAATGTCCGTCTGTCTGCCTTTCTGTCTTTCTGAATCTGTCTTGCTCCACTCAGCGTTTTCTGTCCATGTTTTCTTCCTTCGGTTCGCTCCCCCCCCCCCCCAAAAAAAAAAACCCGCCCAGAAAATGACACAAACATATTATAGACAATCCTAACAAGTTTTTATTGTCTATCCAGATCAACATACAGGATGCGAACACTCAGGGCAACATGCAAGCACCACCACTATCTATTTTTTTCTCCGCATGAGCATCCTGCTTCCGAATTTCAAACAACGATCAGTTTGATAGTTGGAACCTGCCAGGAGAGAGAGAGAGAGAGCTTCCTCCGAAGAGTTCTCAGTGAAATATGGTCAGTATTTGTTTCGTTTTTGGATATTTCCTTTGTTGTTATTTTTTATGTCGCGTAATTGAGCTGAGATATTTGTTCAATTATCATAGGTCATGGTGGCCACAGGGTATGTGTGGATATGGTGGCCACTGGGGAGTGAGTGGGTCAGGTGGCCACTGGAGTGAGTGGGTCAAGAGGCCACTGGGGAGTGAGTGGGTCTAGGTGGCCACCTAGGGAGTGAGTGGGTCAGGAGGTCACTCGGGGAGTAAGGGGGTCAGGTGGCCACTGGAGTGAGGGGGTCAGGTGGCCTCTGGGGAGTGAGTGGGTCAGGTGGTCACTGGGGAGTGAGTGGGTCAGGAGGTCACTGGGGAGTGAGGGGGTCAGGTGGCCACTGGGGAGTGAGTGAGGTGGTCTCTGGGGAGTGAGGAAGTCAGGTGGCCACTGGGGAGTGAGTGAGGTGGTCTCTGGGGAGTGAGGGGGTCAGGTGGCCACTGGGGAGTGAGTGAGGTGGTCTCTGGGGAGTGAGGGGGTCAGGCGGCCACTGGGAAGTGAGTGAGGTGGTCTTTGGGGAGTGAGGGGGTCAGGTGGCCACTGGGGAGTGAGTGAGGTGGTCTCTGGGGAGTGAGGGGGTCAGGTGGCCACTGGGGAGTGAGTGAGGTGGTCTCTGGGGAGTGAGGGGGTCAGGAGGTCACTGGGGAGTGAGGGGGTCAGGTGGTCTCTGGGGAGTGAGTGAGGTGGTCTCTGGGGAGTGAGTGGGTTAGGTGGTCTCTTGAAAGTGAGTGGGTCAGGTGGTCTCTGGGGAGTGAGTGGGTCAGGTGACCACTAGGGAGTGAGTGGGTCAGGTGGCCACTGGGATGTGAGTGGGTCAGGAGGCCACTGGGGAGTGAGTGGGTCTGGTGGCCACCTAGGGAGTGAGTGGGTCAGGTGGTCACTGGGGAGTGAGTGGGTCAGGTGGTCTCTGGGGAGTGAGTGGGTCAGGTGACCACTAGGGAGTGAGTGGGTCAGGTGGCCACTAGGGAGTGGTGGGTCAGGTGGCCACTAGGGAGTGAGTGGGTCAGGTGGTCACTGGGGAGTGAGTGGGTCAGGTGGTCTTCTGGGTGAAGCGAATGGGTCAGGTAGCCACTAGGGACATGATGGGTCAGGTGGCCACTGGGGAGTTAGTGGGTCAGGTGGCCACTGGAGTGAGTGAGTCAGGTGGTCACTGGGGAGTGAGTGGGTCAGGTGGTCTCTGGGGAGTGAGTGGGTCAGGTGGCTACTAGGGAGTGGTGGGTCAGGTGGCCACTAGGGAGTGAGTGGGTCAGGTGGTCACTGGGGAGTGAGTGGGTCAGGTGGTCTCTGGGGAGTGAGTGGGTCAGGTGGCCACTAGGGAGTGGTGGGTCAGGTGGCCACTGGGGAGTTAGTGGGTCAGGTGGCCACTGGAGTGAGTGAGTCAGGTGGTCACTGGGGAGTGAGTGGGTCAGGTGGTCTCTGGGGAGTGAGTGGGTCAGGTGGCCACTAGGGAGTGGTGGGTCAGTTGGCCACTGGGGAGTGAGTGAGTCAGGTGACCACTGGAGTGAGTGAGTCAGGTGGCCACTGTAGTGAGTGAGTCAGGTGGCCACTGGAGTGAGTGAGTCAGGTGGCCACTGGAGTGAGTGAGTCAGTGTCCCCCCAAAACACCCCCCCCTGAAGTGAGTGAGTCCAGTGGCCACTGGAGTGAGTGAGTCAGGTGGCCACTGGGGTGAGTGAGTCAGGTGGCCACTGGAGTGAGTGAGTCAGGTGGCCACTGTAGTGAGTGAGTCAGGTGGCCACTGGAGTAAGTGAGTCAGGTGGCCACTGGAGTGAGTGAGTCAGGTGACCACTGGAGTGAGTGAGTCAGGTGACCACTGGAGTGAGTGAGTCAGGTGGCCACTGGAGTGAGTGAGTCAGGTGGCCACTGGGGTGAGTGAGTCAGGTGGCCACTAGGGAGTCAGTGGGTCAGTGGAGAAGGGGCATGCTAGGAGAGCAAGGCAACCATTGCCAGGTGGATTGTGATTGGTTATTAGGAGTGGATGGTTATTCGAGACTGGGTAATTATTGGAAGTGGTGGAAAGTGGAGACTGGGTAATTATTGGAAGTGGGTGGATAGTGCAGACTGGGTAATTATTGGAAGTGGGTGGATAGTGCAGACTGGGTAATTATTGGAAGTGGTGGAAAGTGGAGACTGGGTAATTATTGGAAGTGGGTGGAAAGTGCAGACTGGGTAATTATTGGAAGTGGTGGAAAGTGGAGACTATGTGATTTTTTTAAAGGAGTTGTTATTTTGAGAGTTTTTTTGGTTATTGGGAGGATGATTATGGGAGAGTGTGTGTGTTTATTAGGAGTGGGTGGTTATTGTGAGTGGGTTATTACTGGAAAGTGGGTGCTTATAAGGAGTGTTTGTTGGAAGTTGGTATTTAAAGTGGGTGATTATTGGGAGTAGGTGGGTACTGATAGTGGGTACTGATAGTGGGTACTGATAGTGGGTACTGATAGTGGGTACTGATAGTGGGTACTGATAGTGGGTACTGATAGTGGGTACTGATAGTGGGTACTGCAAGTGGATGGTTAACGATAGTGGGTACTGATAGTGGGATACTTGATAGTGCGGTAACTGGATAGTGGGACTCTGCATGTGGATGGTAACGATAGCATGGGGTACTGATAGTGGGTACTGATAGTATGGTATGTGATAGCGACAGATAAACTATGATATGGGGATACTGAATGAGGTGGGTACTGCAAGTGGATGGTTAACGTTAGTGGGTACTGATAGTGGGTACTGATAGTGGGTACTGCAAGTGGATGGTTAACTATAGTGGGTACTGATAGTGGGTACTGCAAGTGGATGGTTAACGATAGTGAGTACTGATAGTGGGTACTGATAGTGGGTACTGATAGTGGATGGTTAACGATAGTGAGTGGTTTTTTGGGAGTGGGTGGTTATTGCGAGTAGGCAGTTATTTGAGACTTGGCGATTATTGAGGCGTGTGGTTATTGTAGTGTGGGTAATCATTGGGAGTGGGTGGTTGTTGGGAGTGGGTAGTCATTGAGAGTGGGTTGTTATTTGGAGCAGTTGATCAGTGGGAGTGGACGGTCATTAGGAGATGATTATGATTAGGCGGGAGTCATCTGTGCGAGGGGTTTCTCATTTTAAAGTGAGAAGCCACTTGCAACTGGTTGGTCATTGCTCCTTCATGGTTGCAAGCTGGGGTTAGGAATCCCCCACACCCAACACCCCTGCAGCAGACGAGGTATCACTACACTTACAGTTCATGTACCAACTGGCTGTGAATACGCTAAAGTGGCCCACACCTGTTGTCATGTCCATTTGCCCAAATGAACAATAGTCTGCAAACATAAACTTACATTAACACTTGAGACAGCGGGCTTTTAACGCCATTTTCGCCCACTATCACATTAGATTTAAAACCAAAAACCAAAATCACAAAAAGCTAATAATTTACTTGCTTCCATTGCTCAAATATATTTTTATTTATTCTCTCCTCTTCACCAGCTCTACCATCTTCTCTTGGATTCTCCTCTTTCTCCATTTCCTTCCGTAGTTTTCTTTTGTGGAGTCCTGCTGCCAGTTTGGCATTTCTAAAGATTTCGCTTTAGCCGGGTCTTTAGAAAATTCTAGAACTTCTTGTAAACTGGCGGCCCATCTTGGAGGCCCAGAATATGTTAATATTATTTGGCAGCGACCGGCGTTGTGTGACTAGCTTCTGGTGGGTGTCTGCAAATGTCAAGCTTCTCTTTGGGTAGTCTGGGTCATTAGTTGGTGGTTGCTCAGCCAGGTCTGTACGTCGTCAGTCTTGTCGGCTGTTTGTCTCTTCTGTTGGTTTTGTTTTTGCGTGGATAATTATCTGTTAGCCAGTGTGCTGTCGTTAGCCTGTTTGCTGGTCTGCGCTGTTTGCTCCACCACCGCCCGAATATACAAACTTGTTATTTCTGTCTTTATGTCTCTCTTTCTGTCTTTCGTCCTTCCTTTCTGTCTGTCTGTCTGTCTGTCTGTCTGTCTGTCTGTCTGTCTGTCTGTCTGTCTGTCTGTCTGTCTGTCTGTCTGTCTGTCTGTCTGTCTGTCTGTCTGTCTGTCTGTCAGTCTGTCTGTCTGTCTGTCTGTCTGTCTGTCTGTCTGTCTGTCTGTCTGTCTGCCTGTCTGTCTGCCCGCCCGCCCGCCCGCCCGCCCGCCCGCCCGCCCGCCCGCCCGCACACCCGCCCGCACACCCGTCCGTCCGTCCGTCCGTCCGTCCGTCCGTCCGTTCGTCTGTCTGTCTGTCTGTCTGTCTGTCTGTCTGTCTGTCTGTCTGTCTGTCTGTCTGTCTGTCTGTCTGTCTGTCTGTCTGTCTGTCTGTCTGTCTGTCTGTCTGTCTGTCTGTCTGCCTTGCTGGCTGGCTGTCTGTCTATCTATATGTCTGTCTGTAGATTGTTTAAGGCCATCTCTTAGTTCCCCTAGAAGTGTGCTGTTTAGGGAATGTGGTCACAAGGTATCGAAGGTGCCCCACCCTTCCCCCCTCCTTCCAGTAGATTCCAGCGCCCATGCTCCAACAGCTTCTCTAACTGCATGTCTACAAACTGAAAGATGGCTGGCGCCAATCTCCCCTCTGTATTGTTGTCTGTGTTGTCACATGACTCTCGGTTGCTAGGTAACCCAGGTTAACTATCATGGCGGCTGCACACATTTGTGGCCAGGAATTTACGGAATGCACATACTTACCTCTGGCGTGTGTCACTGCGCTCCCAGATCTACAACCGGGGTGTAAAGAGAATCCCAAACATTTGCCAAGACATTCAGCCAAATGAGGCTGAGACATCTGTCCTTAATTTTTCCTCGCCTTAACCCGATGTGAACAGCAGAAAATTCTGGTTGTTCGTCCACTGCTGGACTTTGGTCTTGTTCCCTATGCGTGCACATCTGTTTGAGACACCCCGATGATGTATATGGCAGACTGTTAGTCATTCTAGGTTGTTCGCTAGTTTAGGAACTGCATTAATTAAGGATTTGCTGAAATCAGATGTAACATTTAGCTTTAGCCAGGGGTCTTGGTTCAGAAGAAGAAGAAGAAGAAGAAAAGAAGAGGAAGCAGAAGAAAGCAAGCCATCTGTGAAGAAATCAAGAAGAAGGAGGAGAAGTTTACAGAATCCTCAAGACAGTAATCAGGCGAACTGAAGTTCATCAAGAACTCAAGCAGAAGCACTTGACGAAGAATCAGAAGAAGAAGTTAGAAGAAGAAGAAGAACTAAGAAAAGAAGAAGGAGACGAAGAAGGAGAAGAAAGCCGAAGAAGAGGAAGAAGAAGAAGGATTTGAAGAAATCAGAAGAAGAAGAAGAAGAAGAGAAGAAGAAGAAGGAGAAGAAGAAGAAGACCGAAGAAGAAAGAAGAAGAAGAAGAAGAAGAAGAAGAAGAAGAAGAAGAAGAAGAAGAAAGAAGAAGAAGAAGAAGAAAGAAGAAGAAGAAAGAAGAAGAAGAAGAAGAAGAAGAAAGAAGAAGAAGAAGAAGAAGAAGGAAGAAGAAGAGAGAAAGAAGAAGAAGAAGAAATAAGAAGAAGAAGAAGAAGAAGAAGAAGAAGAAGAAGAAGAAGAAGAAGAAGAAGAAGAAGAAGAAGAAGAAGAAGAAGAAGAAAGAAGAAGAAGAAGAGAAGAAGAAGAAGAAGAAGAAGAGAAGAAGAAGAAAAAGAAGAAGAAGACGAAGAAGAAGAATAAGAAGAGAAGAAGAAAGAAGAAGAAGAAGGAAGAAGAAGAAGAAGCAAGAAGAAGAAGGAAGAAGAAGAAGAAGAAGAAGTAAGAAGAAGAAGAAGTAAGAAGAAGAAGAAGAAGAAGAAGAAGAAGAAGAAGAAGTAAGAAGAAGAAGAAGTAAGAAGAAGAAGAAGTAAGAAGAAGAAGAAGTAAGAAGAAGAAGAAGTAAGAAGAAGAAGAAGAAGAAGAAGAAGAAGAAGAAGAAGAAGAAGAAGAAGAAGAAGAAGAAGAAAAGAAGAAGAAGAGAAGAAGAAGAAGAAGAAGAAGATAGAAGAAGAAGAAGAAGAAGAAGAAGAAGAAGAAGAGAGAAGAAGAAGAAGAAGAAGAAGAAGAAGAAGAAGAAGAAAAGAAGAAGAAGAAGAAGAAGAAGAAGAAGAAGAGAAAAGAAGAAGAAGAAGAAGAATAAAGAAGAAGAAGAAGAAGAGAAGAAGAGAAGAGAGAAGAAGAAGAAGAAGAAGAAGAAGAAGAAAGAAGAAGAAGAAGAAGAAGAAGAAGAAGAAGAAGGAAGAAGAGAAGAAGAAGAAGAAAGAAGAAAGAAGAAGAAGAAGAGAAGAAGAAGAAGAAGAAGAAGAAGAAGAGAGACGAAGAAGAAGAAGAAGAAGAAGAAGAAGAAGAAGAAGAAGAAGGAAGAAGAAGAAGAAGAAGAGAAGAAGAAGAAGAATAAGAAGAAGAAGAAGAAGAGAAGAAGAAGAAGAAGAAGAAGAAGAAGCAGAAAGAAGAAGAAGAAGAAGAAGAGAGAAGAAAGAAGAAGAAGAGGAAGAATAAGAAGAAGAAGAAGAAGAGAAGAAGAAGAAGAAGAAGAAGAAGAAGAAAGAAGAAGAAGAGAAGAAGCAGAAGAGAAGAAGAAGAAGAAGAAGAAGAAGAAGAAGAAGAATAAGAAGAAGAAGAAGAAGAAGAAGAAAGAAGAAGAAGAAGAAGAAGAAGAAGAAGAAGAAGAAGAAGAAGAGAAGAATAAAAGAAGAAGAAGAGAAGAAGAAGAAGAAGAGGAAGAAGAAGAAGAAGAAGAATAAGAAGAAGAAGAAGAATTAAAGAAGAAGAAGAAGAAGAAGAAGAATAAAGAAGAAGAAGAAGAAGAGAAGAAGTAAGAAAAAGAAGAAGAAGAAGAGAAGAGAGAAAGAAGAAGAAGAAAAGAAGAAGAAAGAAGAAGAAGAAGAAGAAGAAGAAAGAAGAAGAAGAAGAAGAAGAAGAAGAAGGAGAAGAAGAAGAAGAACCAAAGAAGAAGAAGAAGAAGAAGAAGAAGAAGAAGAAGAAGAAGGAGAAGAAGAAGAAGAAGAAGAAGAAGAAGAAGACGAAGAAGAAGGAATTTAAAGAAGAAGAAGAATGAAGAAGAAGAAGGAAGAGAAGAGAAAGGGGAATCCTAAGAAGAAGAAGAAGAAAAAAATGTTTTTAGACTCCCTAGAAGAAGAATCGAAGAAGAAGAAGAACTCCCTGGAAGAAATCGTGAAGAAGAAAACGTCCCTGAAGAATTGTGTTTTTAAACCCTTGATGGAATCGTGTTTTTAAACTCCCTAGTGGAATTGTGTTTGTAAACTCCCTGGTGGAATCATGTTTTTAAACTCACTGGTGGAATCGCGTTTGTAAACTCCCTGGCAGAATCATATTTTTATACTCCCTCTTGGAATCAGATATGTTATATTCCCTCGGAGCTTCATGTTTGTAAACTCCCTCGTGGAACCATGTTTTAACTCCCTAGTGGAATCGTGTTTGATAGCTCTCGTGGATCACATCTGAAGTTTGTTGCTAGAATCGTGTTTGATACCTCTCGTGGATCACATCTGAAGTTTGTTGCTAGAATTGTGTTTGATACCTCTCGTGGATCATATCTGAAGCTTGTTGCTAGAATTGTGTTTGATACCTCTCGTGGATCATATCTGAAGCTTGTTACTAGAATCGTGTTTGATACCTCTCGTGGATCATATCTGAAGCTTGTTGCTAGAATTATGTTTGATAGCTCTCGTGGATCATATCTGAAGTTTGTTGCTAGAATTGTGTTTGATAGCTCTCGTGGATAAAATCTGAAGCTTGTTGCTAGAATCGTGTTTGATACCTCTCGTGGATCATATCTGAAGCTTGTTGCTAGAATTGTGTTTGATACCTCTCGTGGATCATATCTGAAGCTTGTTGCTAGAATCGTGTTTGATACCTCTCGTGGATCATATCTGAAGCTTGTTGCTAGAATTGTGTTTGATAGCTCTCGTGGATCATATCTGAAGTTTGTTGCTAGAATTGTGTTTGATACCTCTCGTGGATCATATCTGAAGCTTGTTGCTCGTGATTGATAGCTCTCGTGGATCATATCTGAAGCTTGTTGCTAGAATTGTGTTTGATAGCTCTCGTGGATCATATCTGAAGCTTGTTGCTAGAATCGTGTTTGATAGCTCTCGTGGATCATATCTGAAGCTTGTTGCTAGAATCGTGTTTGATACCTCTCGTGGATCATATCTGAAGCTTGTTGCTAGAATTGTGTTTGATAGCTCTCGTGGATCATATCTGAAGCTTGTTGCTAGAATCGTGTTTGATACCTCTCGTGGATCATATCTGAAGCTTGTTGCTAGAATCGTGTTTGATACCTCTCGTGGATCATATCTGAAGCTTGTTGCTAGAATCGTGTTTGATAGCTCTCGTGGATCATATCTGAAGCTTGTTGCTAGAATCGTGTTTGATAGCTCTCGTGGATCATATCTGAAGTTTGTTGCTAGAATTGTGTTTGATACCTCTCGTGGATCATATCTGAAGCTTGTTGCTAGAATTGTGTTTGATAGCTCTCGTGGATCATATCTGAAGCTTGTTGCTAGAATCGTGTTTGATACCTCTCGTGGATAAAATCTGAAGCTTGTTGCTAGAATTGTGTTTGATACCTCTCGTGGATCATATCTGAAGCTTGTTGCTAGAATCGTGTTTGATACCTCTCGTGGATAAAATCTGAAGCTTGTTGCTAGAATTGTGTTTGATACCTCTCGTGGATCATATCTGAAGCTTGTTGCTAGAATCGTGTTTGATACCTCTCGTGGATAAAATCTGAAGCTTGTTGCTAGAATTGTGTTTGATAGATCTCGTGGATCATATCTGAAGTTTGTTGCTAGAATTGTGTTTGATAGCTCTCGTGGATCATATCTGAAGCTTGTTGCTAGAATCGTGTTTGATAGCTCTCGTGGATAAAATCTGAAGCTTGTTGCTAGAATTGTGTTTGGTACCTCTCGTGGATTATATCTGAAGCTTGTTGCTAGAATTGTGTTTGATACCTCTCGTGGATCATATCTGAAGCTTATTGCTAGAATTGTGTTTGATACCTCTCGTGGATCATATCTGAAGCTTGTTGCTAGAACTGTGTTTGATACCTCTCGTGGATAAAATCTGAAGCTTGTTGCTAGAATTGTGATTTTATAATCCTTGCTGGAACGTGTTTGAGACCACTAGGTGGAAGCACACTGTGGTGGAGACAAAACCTGGTGGAGACAAAACCTGGTGGAGACAGAACCTGGTGGAGACAGAACCTGGTGGAGACAAAACCTGGTGGAAACACGCTGTGGTGGAGACAAAACCTGGTGGAAGCACACTGTGGTGGAGACAAAACCTGGTGGAAGCACGCTGTGGCAGAGACAAAACCTGGTGGAAGCACACTGTGGTAGAGACAAAACCTGGTGGAAGCACACTGTGGCAGAGACAAAACCTGGTGGAAGTACACTGTGGTGGAGACAAAACCTGGTGGAAACACACTGTGGCAGAGACAAAACCTGGTGGAATTACACTGTGGTGGAGACAAAACCTGGTGGAAACACACTGTGGCGGAGACAAAACCTGGTGGAAGCATACTGTGCTGAAGACAAAACCTGGTGGAAGCACACTGTGGCAGAGACAAAACCTGGTGGAAGTACACTGTGGTGGAGACAAAACCTGGTGGAAACACACTGTGGCAGAGACAAAACCTGGTGGAATTACACTGTGGTGGAGACAAAACCTGGTGGAAACACACTGTGGCGGAGACAAAACCTGGTGGAAGCATACTGTGCTGAAGACAAAACCTGGTAGAAGCACGCTGTGGCAGAGACAAAACCTGGTGGAAGTACACTGTGGTGGAGACAAAACCTGGTGGAAGCACACTATGGTGGAGACAAAACCTGGTGGAAGCACGCTGTGGTGGAGACAGAACCTGTTGGAAGCACGCTGTGGCAGAGACAAAACCTGGTGGAAGCACACTGTGGCACAGACAAAACCTTCTGGAAGCATACTGTGGCAGAGACAAAACCTGGTGGAAGCAGGCTGTGGCAGAGACAAAACCTGGTGGAAGCATGCTGTGGCAGAGACAAAACCTGGTGGAAGCATGCTGTGGCGGAGACAGAACCTGGCGGAGACAAAACCCGGTATAAGTACACTGTGGCGGAGACAGAACCTGGTGGAAGCACACTGTGGTGGAGGCAAAACCTGGTGGAAGCACGCTGTGGTGGAGACAGAGCCTGCCTTCTCGTTAAGATGCGAACACACCCTGAACTCACACATGAGGCATCCGGAAATACACAGATTCTACTGTTTGTCGATGCCTGAATGTCGGTACACCTCACTGTGTCAGGTCACCTGGATTCCTTTCCGGACAGGTGAGGAAACAGGAATATTGGGTGTCGGTAGAGAAGTGAGAAGAGGGTGGAGTGGTGGCTATGTAAAAGATAAGACCGGTGTTTGTAGTTCAATATCGGATCTGCAACACTGGCATAGCCAAGGAATGCTTGGAGAATGGTCGGGAATAAATGCTAGAGAACTGTGGTTGTAGGAAGGGGGCGTTATCGGGGAAGGGACAGATAGTAGGAGGAAGGAGAGATAATAAAAGAGAAGGCTGAAGAGGGTGGACGGGCAGGAAATAGCGAAAGAAAGAGACGAATTATAGAGAATGAGAGAGGGAGGGAAAGAGAGAGAGGGAGAGAGGGAGAGGGAGGGAGAGAGAGGGAGAGAGGGAGAGAGAGGGAGAGAGAGGGAGAGAGAGAGGGAGAGAGGGAGAGGGAAAGAGAGAGAGAGAGGAAAAAGAGAGAGGGCGATACGAGTCGGAGAAACAAGGCAAGATGTATAGTAAAGCATTTCATATGAAAATTTTAAATTATCTGCCCGAAATTTAGAGAAAAAACAGCTGCTTTTATTGTGAACGCCCTTTTTTTTTTTTTTTAACATCAGACAACATCATAATCGTTGGGAGTATCATCATCATCATGTTCTTCTTTTTCTTCTTCTTCTTCTTCTTCTTCTTCTTCTTCTTCTTCTTCTTCTTCTTCTTCTTCTTCTTCTTCTTCTTCTTCTTCTTCTTCTTCTTCTGCTGCTGCTGCTGCTGCTGCTGCTGCTTACTAAAACTGACATTATTCGCTTAAACTAGACTCTGATTAAAAAACAACACTATGTGTTTAAACTAGACAGAATAAGAAATCTAATTATTTGCTCAAACTAAATTATGTTTTAGTAAACCTGATTAGTCGCGTAAACTATACAATTATAAAAACAAAACTGTTGATAAGTCTAGACTGTTTACTTAAGATAGAACGTTTGTCCAAATTCAGATATTTATATATACCTTGTTTGCTAAAATGGGAGATTACTTTTACTAAACTAGACTGCGTGCTCAAACTAGAACTTTTTTGTACATAAATTTGACTCTTACCAACCAAAGTATATATGTGCTACACTGACTGTCTACTTCCACCATCCCGCCCCTTTTTTTTTAAATGTTGAGCTGTTACTCAAGTTTTGACACTGTTGATCATAGGAGCCAAATCCTGTGTGCCATCTACACAGGAAAGAGCTCTTTATATACCGCAGAAACACTGACATGTCTATTATTTGGGCATTCTAACGTCTACACCGGGTACTATCTTGAATGGTAGAGGTTCGAATCTTGACCCCTATCTTTGTAATTGTCTTCTTCTTTTTCGTGTTCACCGGCCGTAGACTCTAGCGGAGATTTCTAGGTGTTCGTCCACCTCCGGACTTTAGCCTTGTCTCAGAGCCTGAGTGTTGCGGATACATTCGTTTTACATGATTTGGCTTATTTGTATGCAGACTCTTGGTTCCCTCCTTCTCAGGCAGATGCACTCCGACTTCGAAGGACGCCGACAGTTAGGAGTGGATCTGTTCTTGTCCACCCCCCCCCTTTTCCCTTCTCCCCTCTACTCCCCCCCCCCCCCGCTCACCCAACATTGCGGCTCTCCCGAAACCCGGACGGGGAAGCTGCGTAATTAGGTGCCACCGACACAAAAATAGTAATGTTTGGATATAAGTTAATATTTTCAAAAGTCGATTTATGGACGAAAATTAGGGATAGAACCTTGGGTGGGGCTTCACTGAAATGAGACCAAAACACCACAAATGGACCTCTTAATGCCGCAGGGCCGCAGAGCCTGTATCAACTCTATAGAGAAATAAACAGTACCGTAGGGTTACTATGGCTTTCGATTGTTATGTTGTCTTGTGTGTCCTTCTATATTTCTACTTCTTTTTATAAGTGCCGATCACTACATTGTCTGTTTGTTTATTGTGTCTATCAACTTTACACTGCCTGGAGAAATGGGCAGCTATTATGAAAGTTAGCTATGATTTTGAGAAACTTGCCTTAAAGTTCTTTGAATATTCGGTTTCCAGCCATACCATGTTCTTTTAATATTCTCTTTCCAGCCATACAATGTTCTTTTAATATTCTTTTTCCAGCCTAACAATGTTCTTTTAATATTCTTTTTCTAGCCATAAAATGTTCTTTTAAAATTCTTTTTCCAGCCATACAATGTTCTTTTAATATTCTCTTTCCAGCCATACAATGTTCTTTTAATATTCTTTTTCCAGCCTTACAATGTTCTTTTAATATTCTTTTTCTAGCCATAAAATGTTCTTTTAAAATTCTTTTTCCAGCCATACAATGTTCTTTTAATATTCTTTTTCCAGCCATAAAATGTTCTTTTAATATTCTCTTTCCAGCCATACAATGTTCTTTTAATATTCTTTTTCCAGCCTTACAATGTTCTTTTAATTTTCTCTTTCCAGCCATACCATGTTCTTTTAATATTCTCTTTCCAGCCATACAATGTTCTTTTAATATTCGGTTTCCAGCCATACCATGTTCTTTTAATATTCTCTTTCCAGCCATACAATGTTCTTTTAATAATTTTTTTCCAGCCATAAAATGTTCTTTTAATATTCTTTTTCCAGCCATAAAATGTTCTTTTAATATTTTCTTTCCAGCCATACAATGTTCTTTTAATATTCGGTTTCCAGTCATACAATGTTCTTCTAATATTCGGTATCCAGTCATGGAATGAAGCGAACATGTAAAAGTGGATACCAGAATTATCGTAATAGAGAACAAATAAACAACAAATATCTGTATCAGGTCATCTTGGAAGACAAGATTTGGCGAGTTTCTCCTAATGTTAAAGCCCTATTTCAACTATTCCTGTGTCTAATGGTAGGAAATTGTCCAGGAGAAAGATCGTTTCACAGCTAAAGAGAATAAAACAAGAACTGGGTGCAACAATATCTCCAGAAAAATTGTCTGCACTTAGCAACATGTGTATGGGAAGCAACATGATATGCAGCTTATCTTTTGATGACATAATAAATAATTTTGCTTTTGAGAAATCAAGGGGAAAAAATGTCAGTCTGTAAATTATGGCTTTCCTTAAGATTATACAGTATAATTTATGTGATTCTGCAAAAAAATTCTTAATTATTTCTTTTAATGAAAATTAGGCGTTAGTATATTTCCGGTATCCATATATTTAAAAGGTTTATATATTTCAAAGTTTTCTGAGATTCTTTTTCTTCTTCTTTTTCTTCTTCAGCATTTCGAGCCCTTAAGGTTCATTGCTGCAGATATCACCCGCCTCCATTCATGTCTCTGGTTGGCCTTCACTTTGCAGCTGGTGACACCAAGTGTTTGCAGGTCTGTCTGGACGTCATCTCGCCATCGTCTTCTTGGTCTGCCTCATGTTCTACGGCCATTCCTCTCATTCTGAGGTTAGCTGGTGTAAATGAAAGCGGTGCAGGCTTCTGGGCAGTTGACAGCTTTTCAAGCTAACACAGGAATAAAGAATAATATTTTGTGGATATAAATTATTTAAAATCACCCATTTGAAGATTACATTAGGCTTTATACAGCCTTGCCAGTGCTATCAAGGAAGCAGGTCGAAAATATGATTAAGGAGGTGACTTTGAATTGGCAACGTTCAAAAGATTACAAGAACTTCAGGTCAAAAGAGGTATCGTCAAGCGTGAACACTATACAGGTAACCAAAGAAGAATAGTAAACCAACAAAGAACTGGTGTTACTAGTCGCCACGCGCTGAGGGATGTACTGAAGATCGGATCTGAGCGCTTATGGAATTGTCCGATTTGCAGTGAGGATAATCTAAAGTTTAACTAAGCCTCGTAAAGTGTAAAAAGGTGCCTGCTGTAGTGTCGTTTTGGAAAACGACTGTCCAGATCAGATGTCGAACACAAAGTTGACCTAGATTTATAGTGGCTTTTTGTGGAACCGGTCAACTATTGATGAGATGTTCTTAGTACCACAGTTGCTAGAACAATGCGGTAAGACTGACTTTCTACCCCACCAGGACATCACACAGGCGATAAACACGCGATGACACAAAGTGCCACCATGCGGATGAGGATCGCCGTGGAGAGGTCCCAGAAACCGCGTTCAGACATTTACCCATATTTATGGCCTGCCTATATTGCGGCCCCCGGCAAAAGCCAGGGTGGAGCTTCAAATAAACAATTTCATCCTGAAAAGGACGATAGAGAATATATATTCATTTCTTATTAGAAATGGCCTGTTAATTATTTGTTAGGCAGACACTAGGGAAATCGTGTGTGTTTTACTTTCCGAAAAATGCGGTAAGCAAAATCTTCTTCATTTATCGTCTCACTGATACTACATTGTAGGCAAGTGTCGTGGTTTTTCTGTATTTGTCTTGTGCTTTTTTTGTTGGGTCGTGTCACTGATGCCAGGTTGTTGCCCAATGTGGTGTGTGTGTGTGTGGTTTGTTTAGCCCTTTCGGGTGGCTTGGGTGATGAAATGGGTTTCAGCTGCACCGTTTATCCATCGCTTTCTTGGTCTCGCCCCACCCCCCCCCCCACGCACCCCCCCCCCCACTCCCAGATGTTGTGCAGTTTTAGATTTAAAAAAATAACTCATATGCAGCTCAGTTTGGCTGCATTTTCACAAGATGGTTGAACAACTGCGTTCTTTGTCTGTCAGTATAATTCAGACACGGTCTCTCTCTCTCTCTCTCTCTCTCTCTCTCTCTCTCTCTCTCTCTCTCTCTCTCTCTCTCTCTCTCTCTGTCTATCTCTCTCTGTTTATGTTTCTCTCTCTCTCTGTCTCTCTCTCATTCTGTATGTTTCTCTATCTCCCTGCCTCTCTCTGTCTCTCTCTCTCTCTCTGTATGTTTCTCTCTGTCTCTCTCTCATTCTGTATGTTTCTCTCTGAGTCTCTGTCTCTCTCTGTCTCTCTCTGTCTCTCTTTCTCTCACTCTGTATGCTTCTCTCTCTGTCTCTCTCCATCATTCTGTATGTTTCTCTCTGTCTCTCTCCATCATTCTGTATGTTTCTCTCTGTCTCTCTCCATCATTCTGTATGTTTCTCTCTGTCTCTCTTCATCATTCTGTATGTTTCTCTCTGTCTGCCTGTCTGTCTGTCTGTCTGTCTGTCTGTCTCTCTCTCTCTCTCTCTCTCTCTCTCTCTCTCTCTCTCTCTCTCTCTCTCTCTCTCGCTCTTTCTAATGCTGTCGTAAACCTGACGCTTCTTGAATTGCTACTGACCTTACCGAGACACACGCATTTCACGGGTAGTTACTGTCTGTTCCAGTGCTCTATTTATCGTGTGGAACTTCTAATGTGTTGCACCCCAAACACACCGTGGGTTATTTTTACGATGGTCTCTCCATTTACACACCACCTGTTGTAGGTCAACTTCATTGATAATTGGTTGGACTAGTCTACCGTGGTCAAGGTTATAGGTGTCGCAGTCTGTTTAATATTTTCATTTCCAAAAAGATACGGCCTGACATAGGTTTTGTGGCTCTCTGGAGGGGGTGGGGGGGGGGGGGGGGGGGGTGCTGGACCCAGTATCTCAATGTTTTAGAAGTGTTAAAAGCTCTGGCATGGTGTAATATACAACACGCGGTATGAGCGCGAGGGCGGAATATTTCCGTGACCTTGTGTCGGATCGCCGACCAAGTCGGATCTCTCGAGGCCGACCTATCAGGATGAGGTGGTCAGTAGGTCGACCAATCAGAAGCGAGCTAGTGTGTGGCTGTTTGTAAATGGGGAGACCAGCGTAAGATTTACCCACTCCGTGATTGGTCGTTGATTCATGCTTCATGACCTCTCAAACGCACCAGTCTAAGTTACATGGGTGTCACGTTGTATTGTGTTCGATGATCTGAGCCGTGTTTATTGCGTTTCATTTACTGGTTGGTGTGAGCGGCCGGCGAGATTGTGTATATTATAGCTTTGTCGGTCTTCAAATAGGACACGAAATTACTTGAGCTGTCAGCGTTGATCAGCGGCAAGGAGAGCAGGGTTGCTTTTATGCAGAAAGATGACTTTTTAGGGCCCACGGCAAAATGTTAACAATTCTGAAATCACGTGTCGTACGCTGCACTCTCTCGTGGGACGTAGGCTAACACTGTGGGGTAGGGGGTTTGGGATTAGGGCCAGTTGTTGATAATGTAGGGTTGTTAAAGGCGGTGACATCGTGTAATACAGATAATGATATATCGCTGGTGATAGCATCAACGACAACACAGCGTGACACCCTGTAACATAGACTAGCGCTTTTAATTTAATTAAATTTTAATTTTAATTTAATTAAATGTTCACACATTTCATGTGTAAAAAGTCAGGAAGCATGAATGAACGGCCTATCACGGTGTGTTTAGGGCTAGAACTGTAAGAAGAACCCATTGTGTAGACACAATAAACAACTGTATATTGCTTTTACTGATCTCACCAAGACATTTCTTTCAAGTATCCAGAAACAATGAGTTGTAAACGCTTTGGCTCCGTACTGTGGATATCGCAACCTTTCGGTCTTGATTCCATGATAGATACCGTAAATCTGGGAGAAATATGGTTTTTCTGCCTACCCACCGTGCGTCAATCCGGATCACATATGGTTCGTCACCTTGTCGCCGAGCAGAGGGTTTTAACCAACTGCGCTAGCAAGCAGGGCTACCAAGACATTCAATTTGGTAACTAGCAAAGGTCTGTTCAACACACTGAAGATGACTTAGCGTCCACACAGCCTAGTAAGCATCACGGAGTCGTTCAGGCCGACCAGCAAGCATAGGACAAGTGTATGACTTCTTCGTTCGCCCCCAGAAACAGAAAAGGGAGGCGGGTGACACCTCATGTGGTTGTAAGCTAGCGTGCGATATCTATGCCTTTCGGCCCAACACACTCAGTTTTCACAA
This sequence comes from Candidula unifasciata, assembly GCA_905116865.2. NCBI lineage: Eukaryota > Metazoa > Mollusca > Gastropoda > Stylommatophora > Geomitridae > Candidula > Candidula unifasciata. The sequence continues at coordinate 778,904 of CAJHNH020004502.1, forward strand.
ACCCCCTCATTAGTCGAATTTTTCGACATAAAAAAATGAAACAGACTGTATTGATCGCCACTCATTGTTTGTAAGTATGAACCGACCAATCAAATCTCTTTCTTAAGTATTTGTTGTATTCTAACTACACACAGCATTACGGTCCGATATGTTTGTAACTGGTGTGTTTTTATTCAACCTATGCTTGGTTAATGCAAGTTTCTGTAACCTATGGTTACATTTCAATGGTCGGAGATGAATTCTTTTCGAATATCGTAGTTGTGGATTTCTCATTGTACGATAGACGTGGCCAATGAAGACATCTTTGTTTCGGGGTGCCTACCACACTTGTTTCTAGGGCGAGGAGCACACGCCATTTGGAGGTGACAGGTTCTATTCCCGGCAGGTTAACTATAGCTTAAGATTTTTGTATTGTCTAGTGTGTCCTTCTAACTCTCTCATTCTTTCTATGCGGGCCAATCAATACATTATCTGTTTACTATATTATATATATAATATTTGTAGATGACATCGGGCCTATTCTTTCACCCCTAATACTGGCTTAGGAAGTTGTTTTGAGAAATGGGTGAATGGGGATCAGTATAATATAGCAGGTGCTTTGTAGAACGTCGCTCTCATCACGACGTGTCTCTACAGATATCCCGCTCGTGCGAATTCAAACCGAAGGAGTCAACTTGAATCATGTGGCCATCTTGGTGCTGGTTTGAATTCCTCCTGGCACCACACCTCCTGGCACCACACCTCCTGGCACCACGCCTCCTGGCACCACGCCTCCTGGCACCACACCTCCTGGCACCACGCCTCCTGGCACCACGCCTCCTGGCACCACGCCTCCTAGCACCACGCCTCCTGGCACCACACCTCCTGGCACCACGCCTCCTGGCACCACGCCTCCTGGCACCACGCCTCCTGGCACCACGCCTCCTGGCACCACACCTCCTGGCACAAATCCTCCTGGCACCACGCCTCCTGGCACCACACCTCCTGGCACCACACCTCCTGGCACCACGCCTCCTGGCACCACTCCTCCTGGCACCACACCTCCTGGCACCACGCCTCCTGGCACAAATCCTCCTGGCACCACGCCTCCTGGCACCACGCCTCCTGTTACTTGTTCTTCCCAATCAGCGCTTGATATGGTCCGAAAATAATGAAGTTAATGTAATGATTCTCTTCGAAATCAGAGTAAATCTGCGTGAAAGGCAAGGAACTAACAGTCTGCATACACACAAGTCAGGTGTGTAAAAGGGATATGCATGCAACATTTAGTTCTTGAACAAAACCCAAGTCCAGAGGTGGACGAACAACCACAACTTGTCGCTGGAGTTTACACCCAGCGAACATAAAGAAGAAGAAGAAGAAAACGAAGAAGAAGAAGAAAAAGAAGAAGAAGAAGAAGAAGAAGAAGAAGAAGAAGAAGAAGAAGAAGAAGAAGAAGAAGAAGAAGAAGAAGAAGAAGAAGAAGAAGAAGAAGAAGAAGAAGAAGAAGAAGAAGAAGAAGAAGAAGAAGAAGAAGAAGAAGAAGAAGAAGAAGAAGAAGAAGAAGAAGAAGAAGAAGGATGAGAATAAGGAGGCGGAGGAGGAGGAAGAGGAGGTAGAGTAGAAGAAACCTAGGCCTTCGAGGGGAGAAAACTCACATGTTGGACACATTAAGACAAGAAAACAGTTTGGATTATCGGACATGATTTTGCTTGTTTCAAAATGGGGCGGTAGGGAAGAGCGTTCAGAAAACACAAGGCAGAAAACAGAGGAAAGGATATGTCCCCGACACCTCGTTGTCACAAACTGGGAGTCTGGGATGGCTGTAGAAAATCGAAAGAGGAACTCTCAGAGAGGATGGGGAGGCAGGCTGAGGTGGGCGTTTGCTGGCGGGGTCTGTTACCAGCTGCCAGGTCAGGGTGACACAGACGTCTCTCAAAGTGTGTGCAAACACAGGACATTCACCAGACAGCATTCCTAGCCCACTGAAGATCCTCGGGTTGGGACCGTTGTCATCATTTGATCTGGGACTGCTCCTCAGTATTTCTGTCTGTCTGTATAATCTGCATCTTTGTGTTAGTCTTATCTGTCTGTCTGTCGAATTACACCATTTTGTTCGTCTTATCTGTTTGTCCACCAGTCTTCTGTCTCTCTGTCTGTCTGTCTGTCCTGTCTATCTGTCTGACTGTCTGTCTGGCGATATACATACGCTTGTCAGTCTTATTTATTGTGACTAGTTGAGATTTTGCTGAAATCGGAAAAAACATATCGAAGCCTAGCTTTAAACCGCAACACTGCAGACCAACTACCTATTGTACAAAATGAAAAAGAAGAAGAAGAAGAAGAAGAAAAAGAAGAAGAAGAAGAAGAAGAAGAAGAAGAAGAAGAAGAAGAAGAAGAAGAAGAAAAAGAATAAGAAGAAGAACAAAACAACAACAACAACAACAACAACAACGACAACAACAACAACAGCAACAGCAGCAACAACAACAACAACAACAACAACTACAACAACAACAGCCACTGATAGCCGATGAAAGTCAAACTTGAACCTACTGCTTCATTTCGCAGATCATTTTCTAGAACTGACTTTATCAGAACTCGAAGACCCCAAATTATCCCGCTGTCAGCTGAGCTCCGAACCCACGACTACAGACGCACTTGCTTGCTGCTCTACCACCTTGCAACAACGGCGTATGTACTTATTCATTCGTTTCGCCCTTCTTCGCATCAAATAATTTTTTTTTTTTTTGGTGGTATTCTCTTAAGGGCCCATAATTTCCTGTGCTCGATTCCTCTCCAGCTCATAGAACGCCAGCCTTTCGTCTTCGTCTTCTTTCCCTTTCCTGCCCTTTCTGCCGAGCTTTCACTTTCTGCGGAGCCCCAATGTCTGACCATGACAGTGCCAACGTCTTGTCTTTCTCCTCTCCCCACTTTCTCCTCTCCTCACTTTCTCCTCTCCCCACTTTCTCCTCTCTCAAGTCTGGGTCATGGAACCCCCAAAAGGAAACCGTTAATTTAGCATTTTCCTTTCCTTGATTCCTCTCCCGAAATCCACCGTTCGACCGCTCCCGTCCCTCCTCCATTTTTGGTATCTGTCCGGGTCTTGTCAACAATTCCTTGGCTGGGTCTGCAGTCTCTCCAGAGCTCTCTCTCTCTCTCTCTCTCTCTCTCTCTCTCTCTCTCTCTCTCTCTCTCTCTCTCTCTCTCTCTCTCTCTCTGTCGACTCCTTCATTGGTTGGTGACTATGACACTAATAATTGTTCAAGGCCTTACCCGTTGAAATGCCTGGTTCTATTCTCAGGTATGTTAGTAGGAATACGTGCGTGTCAGTCGGTAAATGTGTGTGTATGTAGGAAACAGAGAGACAGACAGATAGACAGACAGTGAGAGAGATGACCTTCATTGTCATCATTATCATCATGTGCTATGCGAGTAAACATCGGCTGTCATGTTTCACCATCTCACACAATCACCAGAATCACGGATCAGTTCAATGTCCTTGTCTCGCTCTATCCACACTATTTCTTATTGCCTTCCTCTTTCTCTTTTTCCACCAACCTTGCCAGCTGTTATCAGTTTCTTGAGTCCATTCTGCCTCACAATATGTCCCCAAAAATATCGACTAGCTACGAATCTGGTCGGCGTTTGTGGCTTAGGCGTTGCAAAATTGCTTCGTAATGCCGAGTTGTCGGGTTCGATCCCAGCTGCGTCAGATTTGACTGTGGTATCGAGAAGCCGATCGCCTAGAAGCAATGGCAAACCACTGGACGTTAATTTGACTAGAAAAACCACATTAGCTTAAATATGCTGGTGTTGGTTTTGCAACGTCCTGTAAAGAATACCCAACTAACTGTCTACGAATCTACGACAAATGACCTGTATTTTAATTATGTTGTGCAATCATGACTACTCTTGGCATTTTGAAGACGGTAGTTTGCCATTGCTTTAATTCTTGGCAGTGACCAGGCCGGTCAGAT
>CAJHNH020004502.1:787862-822862 GCA_905116865.2 Candidula unifasciata
TGTTTGTTGGATCTGGGTTGTGTATGGCCTGCGATGTTTCATTGCACTGTCTGCTTTTCATGTTGTATAGTCTTGTCGAATATGTAGATCCTGTCCTTCATGTTGTAGAGACTGTCTAATATAGGGAATGTCTGTCTGGCGTGTAGATTTAGTGTTATATGTTGTGCAGTCTGATATGTAGATTCTGTCTTACATGTTTTGAGTCTGTTTAACCTGTACATTCTGTCTTACATGTTTTGAGTCTGTCTAACCTGTACATTCTGTCTTACATGTTTTGAGTCTGTCTAACCTGTAGATTCTGTCTTACATGTTTTGAGTCTGTCTGACCTGTAGATTATGTCCTACATATTTTGAGTCTGTCTGAATTGTAGATTCTGTCTTACATGTTGGGATTTTGTCTGAATTGTAGATTCTGTCTTACATGTTGGGAGTTTGTCTGACTTGTAGATTCTGTCTTAAATGTTTTGAGTCTGCCTGACCTGTAGATTATGTCTTACATATTTTGAGTCTGTCTAACCTGTAGATTCTGTCTTACATGATGAGAGTATGTCTGACCTGTAGATTCTGTCTTTCATGATGAGAGTATGTCTGACCTGTAGATTCTGTCTTTCATGTTTTGAGTCTGTCTGAATTGTAGATTCTGTCTTACATGTTGGGAGTCTGTCTTACATGTTTTGAGTCTGTCTTACATGTTGGGAGTCTGTCTGACCTGTAGATTATGTCTTACATGTTTTGAGTTTGTCTAACCTGTAGATTCTGTCTTACATGTTTTGAGTTTGTCTAACCTGTAGATTCTGTCTTACATGATGAGAGTATGTCTGACCTGTAGATTCTGTCATACATGTTTTGAGTCTGTCTGAATTGTAGATTCTGTCTTACATGTTGGCAGTTTGTCTTACATGTTTTGAGTCTGTCTTACATGTTGGGAGTCTGTCTGACTTGTAGATTCTGTCTTAAATGTTTTGAGTCTGCCTGACCTGTAGATTATGTCTTACATATTTTGAGTCTGTCGAACCTGTAGATTCTGTCTTACATGATGAGAGTATGTCTGACCTGTAGATTCTGTTTTACATGTTGTGAGTTTGTCTGCCCTGTAGATTCTGTCATACATGTTTTGAGTCTGTCTAAATTGTAGATTCTGTCTTACATGTTGGGAGTCTGTCTTACATGTTTTGAGTCTGTCTTACATGTTGGGAGTCTGTCTGACTTGTAGATTCTGTCTTACATGTTTTGAGTCTGTCTGACCTGTAGATTCTGTCTTACATGTTTTCAGTCTGTCTAACCTGTAGATTCTGTCCTACATTTTTGAGTCTATCTAATCTGAAGATTCTGTCTTACATGTTTTGAGTCTGTCTGACCTGTTGTGGCGGGTAAATTCGCTTTAACTAGCGAATGCACTATGTGCACTTTACAGAGGGAATTGCAAACGGTGAAACATCAAAAAGTCTTATAGTAACCCCAGCCTTGCTGGTTAAATGAGAGGATTCGGGGTTTGCCCACATCTTATTCCCTGCTGTAATTAAGATTGTATATTTAAATGTTCTTAAGTTCACTGACAATGTTTACAGTTAAAATGAAACTTCATAAAACTGTAGGAACATTAAAACTAACATTTATTAGGATTTTCAAATCAATATAAATTCAAATGATAACTAAATGGCTGTGGATATAAAATCCGGTTATAAAATGTTAGTGAACAACTGTCCACTTAGCTGTAGCTTATGTCAGCTTCTGGCTAAGCCTCGGTGACACATCAGGCAGGCCGAATCTTCCAGTCCAGTCCGGACAATCGGGTATCTGCGGCTTAGCTTAGGATCTACTTCTGGACTACCATCTGGAATACAATCTGGAACTAGAACAATAGAACAGTCCTTATACAAACAGTCAGGAAGGTTCTAACTGGAGACAACAATGCCTCCAGTCTTTAAACTGTTACACTACACACATATATATGGAGTAGGATAGTAACAGGTGTTCACATTCTACTGGTATAGAATGGGAATGTGTACAGAACATGGTCCATAATCCTGATGGGGAAATATTTAGGAAACCAGTTTCATGAATACTCTGAAGAACAAGAGTTTACAGCACACAAAAAGAAAGGACATTCCTCAGTGTAAATTGTTCTGATGTCTGCACACTAGTACTCCTTTGAAGGGTTAACATGCTTACACACACAGACATACACAGTCATATTTCACAATATTCTTATTTTAACCACATGGGTTCACATCACAATGAATGAGAAGCAGGGAGTGAGTTTACCAAGACCAGGAACTCATAACAGGTGCTTTGCACTGTTTGAAAACAAATGGGATTGACATATCTCCATCAATATACTGGGTGCTGGGATAAATGTCAAAATACAATCATAGTTGACAATGGGCTTTCCATCTGTCACAGTATTAACATAAAATATACAACACTCACTCCAGTTTAAATCTAAATCCACACATGTGCTAATCTTATTCAGCAGAGTTTAGAAGTGGTGAGGGGTGAAATATAATTTCTACATTTGTAAGGCCACCTGCTGTAGAACTGAAATGTATTCCTAGTAATAGGGAAATATATCTACAACAATAATAATTACAAGCATGGGCCATACATCTCTTTTCTGCTTCTTCTTCTCTGACAGTGTGAATATTAAATTCCCTCACTGTGTTATTCACTTTTCAAGCTCTTAAACCAGTCTCAGAATTATCTGGACTAAATCTAAATTAAAGCAAGACAGTAATTTATCAAGCTAATATCACCATGAGGTGAAATCAACTTAGAAGGGATTAGGTATAATGAATATAAACTTCATTCCTATTTTTAATTGTCTAAGCTGGAAACAGGAACTGGCTGAGATTTCACATGAGGACATAATTATCACTTAATTAATATAAGTATAATTATTAAAAATACCAATGCACGTTTCTAGTAGCAAATAAACATTAATTCAATCATCAATTAGACAATATGTTTGCATACATGTACATACTAGATCATAAACGTGGTTAGTGAGGATAAAGAAATTTATCATAGTTTTTGAGCCATGTGGGCATTAAATTTCAGAATTTAACCTGTGGAATTAATTCAGAGGAATAAGCAGCAATACATCAAATTAAACTTATTCTTTTAACTCACCCCTGGCAGGGAATTCAAACAGAAAATTGGACCACAGGCAGACTAACAACTTTAGGTCTGAACCGGTCAATTTCTGAATTGAAAAGGGAACAGGAAGTCAGGAGGAAGTAACTCTTCAGTCCCCCTTGCCCTACTCTTCGCCTATATTACCTTTCAACTCTTTAATTATAATTTTGCTACAATAAAGCATTAAGAAAAAGGTAAGGAAATTTCTTAATTAATCCAGTGTTATTATGCTAATTAAAAGCAATAGGAAAATGTTTAGAACTTTGGTAATAATATTATCTAAACAAAGCACTTTTTAAAAGGACAGAAACAGCTGTCCAGACCAGCTCGTCACATATGCCCAACGAAGATAAGTTTGATATTTACATATCAAACTTAAACTGGCCTGGATACTGTTTCTGCTACCTACAATCCACCTGCTAAATTATCCCCTAATTAATCTGCTATGGGATCTCAATAGGAACAAAAAATTTCTCCTTAACAACTGACTGGGATTTGTAGCCCCGTCCCAGCGGATATGACCGACTGCGACTAACATACCAAAGTCTTTTCCCAGAGAAAGTCAAGACGGACTGTCCGCTTCTCTGAATAGAAACAATCTTAACAAAGAAAAGATGGCATGAAGGAAAGATCAGTTCAATGTTCAAAATACCTGTCTGAGTGCGTCTTATCCATGAAACTATCTGGGAGGATTTACATGGAAGAAAAGGTAAGCGCTGCTTACGACAGTGTACAGACCCTACAGTCGCAACCGTAGACTGGGTCTTGTGGGTTTCATCTGAAGAAGTAAAGGAAGGGTTCTTCCTCCTCTTGGCTGCACTGGCACAGACTGAAGTTTCTGGCCTGGTTGCAGAGGATTTGGCATAAGCCTTACCAGCTTTAGGGTTGGGATCATTAATGGTCCTAACTAAACTGGCAAAAGACCTGAGCTTAAGGAGTTTACTCTTTAAGGGGTTCTCAGTAGACCTAGTTAGCTTTTTAGCAGTCTGCCTGGCTATCGGTCTAGTCTTGGTGAAACACACAACTCTTTTCAGAAGAGGTGTCCACAAATGCTTTGGTTGGCTCATCTTGGATTTGACCAAGATGCGAGACTTTTGGTCTCTCATGACCTGCTTATTTGCAGTCGTTGGGTTGTCAAAGTTGTGCTTGCACTTGGTTCTGAGGGGACACAACAACATACCATGAGATCTCAGTGGCTTATCAGAAGCATGAGACTCATTTCCTGGGTTGTCAAAGTTGTGCTGGCCCTTGATTCTGAGGGGACACAACAACATACCCTGAGACCTCAAGGACTTATCTAAGGCCTGAGACTCTTTTTCCCTAACTTGTAAGCAGGACTGAGATGCATTTTTGCTTCTCTCAGTAAACTCTAGGATATCACTCGACTTACTGGAAAAATCTATGTCTTTAACTAGCACATGACTTTCTACTGACTGCGTGTGAGAATAAGTAGTGGGAGCATGGACATAAACAGACTCCGCTTTACAAGATACTATCTGCAGCGTGGAGCTGAAGTCTTCTGTCTCGCCACCTACCTTCTTCAAAGTTTCCTTGCTGTGCAAGCTTCTAGATACAATAATATTATCTAAAATGGGGTTGGTTTTGGGAATAACACTTTTTATTTCTGCCAAGGAATGACCATCTTGACAGAAATCACCACCCTGAGTTACCTCAAGTTTTGTGGTAGCTAGCCCACTAGTGGTCACTGCAGCCGCAGGCTCACTAGTTTTGATCTCTTGACAGCTGCCAAGGATCTCACATTCTCTACCAGGGTTTTCACTTCCAGATTCTGGTGGGGTAAGGGTTCTTTCTTCAATTACTGATCCTAAGTGACTGATACTAGTATTTGGCAAGGCATTTTTGACTGACATGGAAGTGTCTGGCTTTGGGGTTGTGAACATCCATAATTCTCGGGAAGGCTCGCCAGCAAAGGCTTTCTGGTTCCACTGAGCATGTTCAACCGCCTCTTTAAAACCTCTAGTTTGTGCATGTTGTTCCATCTGGACACACTCCAGTTGCCACTCCCAATCTTCCTTGACCTTCTCTGCAACACACTCTAGCAGTTTAATACCTGTGAATTTGCAAGCCTGACCCATTTCTATACTTCTAAAAAAAACCAATCTATAGAATCTACTTCCCTCCCTTGGACACCTACATTAGCTTCTAGTTGAGATTTGGCATTCAACAAATCAGAGACATATATATCTAGCTCAGCCCCACTCAAACCTGCCTCATGAGCAGCAAAGTCTGAGATGGTCTTGCCCAATAGAGAATGATATGCTGCCATCTCGGTTAAGCTGTAGTGACCCTTACAAGGAGTTTGCAAATTATCACCTATGATTGCTGTTGAAATTATAGAGCACAAGACAAGACTCAGAAAATTAGGTCAACAGAGGGTTAGTAAGCAAATCACATATGCATCAATCAAATAATCACAGAATCAAAAAAATAGCAATGCAATTGTCAATCCATTTTAACAAATCCTTAACCTTATGGGCAACCATTAATTTGGGAATTAAAATTGTCCTAGCCAATTATATATTTTGATTTCCTAAAGTCAGTGAACATTTAAACTATTTGTAAATTTCAGTTACATAATTACCTAAGTTAATTTTTGCTAACTTTAACAGGCAAACTAGTAACTAATGACTCTGAGCCCCCAGTGTTCTTTAAGTATATGCCATAAAATAAATCAAAGATGGCTAAACACTTGAACACAAAATATAAAAAAAAATATGCTGTTGTCTAGGGAAAAACCAGGAACAATATCTCACTTTGTGGTGATAGGTTATAAACCCGGAGAACGCCTCACTTTGTGAGTGAGGTGACAAGTTCCGAGACGAGAATCCCACTTTGTGAGTGGGTTCTATGCCGGGACGAGATCCCCAATCTGTGGCGGGTAACTTCGCTTTAACTAGCGAATGCACTATGTGCACTTTACAGAGGGAATTGCAAACGGTGAAACATCAAAAAGTCTTATAGTAACCCCAGCCTTGCTGGTTAAATGAGAGGATTCGGGGTTTGCCCACATCTTATTCCCTGCTGTAATTAAGATTGTATATTTAAATGTTCTTAAGTTCACTGACAATGTTTACAGTTAAAATGAAACTTCATAAAACTGTAGGAACATTAAAACTAACATTTATTAGGATTTTCAAATCAATATAAATTCAAATGATAACTAAATGGCTGTGGATATAAAATCCGGTTATAAAAGGTTAGTGAACAACTGTCCACTTAGCTGTAGCTTATGTCAGCTTCTGGCTAAGCCTCGGTGACACATCAGGCAGGCCGAATCTTCCAGTCCAGTCCGGACAATCGGGTATCTGCGGCTTAGCTTAGGATCTACTTCTGGACTACCATCTGGAATACAATCTGGAACTAGAACAATAGAACAGTCCTTATACAAACAGTCAGGAAGGTTCTAACTGGAGACAACAATACCTCCAGTCTTTAAACTGTTACACTACACACATATATATGGAGTAGGATAGTAACAGGTGTTCACATTCTACTGGTATAGAATGGGAATGTGTACAGAACATGGTCCATAATCCTGATGGGGAAATATTTAGGAAACCAGTTTCATGAATACTCTGAAGAACAAGAGTTTACAGCACACAAAAAGAAAGGACATTCCTCAGTGTAAATTGTTCTGATGTCTGCACACTAGTACTCCTTTGAAGGGTTAACATGCTTACACACACAGACATACACAGTCATATTTCACAATATTCTTATTTTAACCACATGGGTTCACATCACAATGAATGAGAAGCAGGGAGTGAGTTTACCAAGACCAGGAACTCATAACAGGTGCTTTGCACTGTTTGAAAACAAATGGGATTGACATATCTCCATCAATATACTGGGTGCTGGGATAAATGTCAAAATACAATCATAGTTGACAATGGGCTTTCCATCTGTCACAGTATTAACATAAAATATACAACACTCACTCCAGTTTAAATCTAAATCCACACATGTGCTAATCTTATTCAGCAGAGTTTAGAAGTGGTGAGGGGTGAAATATAATTTCTACATTTGAAAGGCCGCCTGCTGTAGAACTGAAATGTATTCCTAGTAATAGGGAAATATATCTACAACAATAATAATTACAAGCATGGGCCATACATCTCTTTTCTGCTTCTTCTTCTCTGACAGTGTGAATATTAAATTCCCTCACTGTGTTATTCACTTTTCAAGCTCTTAAACCAGTCTCAGAATTATCTGGACTAAATCTAAATTAAAGCAAGACAGTAATTTATCAAGCTAATATCACCATGAGGTGAAATCAACTTAGAAGGGATTAGGTATAATGAATATAAACTTCATTCCTATTTTTAATTGTCTAAGCTGAAAACAGGAACTGGCTGAGATTTCACATGAGGACATAATTATCACTTAATTAATATAAGTATAATTATTAAAAATACCAATGCACGTTTCTAGTAGCAAATAAACATTAATTCAATCATCAATTAGATAATATGTTTGCATACATGTACATACTAGATCATAAACGTGGTTAGTGAGGATAAAGAAATTTATCATAGTTTTTGAGCCATGTGGGCATTAAATTTTAGAATTTAACCTGTGGAATTAATTCAGAGGAATCAGCAGCAATACATCAAATTAAACTTATTCTTTTAACTCACCCCTGGCAGGGAATTCAAACAGAAAATTGGACCACAGGCAGACTAACAACTTTAGGTCTGAACCGGTCAATTTCTGAATTGAAAAGGGAACAGGAAGTCAGGAGGAAGTAACTCTTCAGTCCCCCTTGCCCTACTCTTCGCCTATATTACCTTTCAACTCTTTAATTATAATTTTGCTACAATAAAGCATTAAGAAAAAGGTAAGGAAATTTCTTAATTAATCCAGTGTTATTATGCTAATTAAAAGCAATAGGAAAATGTTTAGAACTTTGGTAATAATATTATCTAAACAAAGCACTTTTTAAAAGGACAGAAACAGCTGTCCAGACCAGCTCGTCACACCTGTAAATTCTGTCTTACATGTTTTGAGTCTGTCTGACCTGTACATTCTGTCTTACACGATAAGAACAAGTCTGACCTGTAGACTCATTCTGTCTTGCGTGTTGGGAGTCTGTCTGGCTTGTAGATTCTGTCTTACATGTTGGGAGTCTGTCTGACTTGTAGATTATGTCTTACATGTTTTGAGTCTGTCTGACCTGTAGATTCTGTCTTACATGTTTTGAGTCTGTCTAACCTGTAGATTCTGTCTTACATGTTTTGAGTCTGTCTGACCTGTAGATTCTGTCTTACATGTTTTGAGTCTGTCTGACCTGTAGATTCTGTCTTACATTATGGGAGTATGTCTGACCTGTAAATTCTGTCTTGCGTGTTGGGAGTCTGTCTGAATTGTAGATTCTATCTTACATGTTGGGATTCTGTCTTATATGTGTTGAGTCTGTCTTACATGTTTTGAGTCTGTCTGACCTGTAGATTCTGTCTCACATGTTGGGAGACTGTCTGACTTGTAGATTCTGTCTTACATGTTGGGAGTCTGTCTGACTTGTATATTTTGTCTCACTTGTTGGGAGTCTGTCTGACTTGTAGATTCTGACTTACGTGTTGGGAGTCTGTCTGACCTGTAGATTCTGCCTTACATGTTTTGATTATGTCTGACTTGTAGATTCTGTCTTACATGTTGGGAGTCTGTCTGCCTTGTGAATTTTGTCTTACATATTATGGACTGTAGATTATGTCTTACATGTTAAACTGTCTGACCTGCAGATTCTGTCTCACCTATTGCGAAGTCTGTCTGATTGGCCCCCAGTGATACCCCCGTGTCAGGCCTCTAAGACCGTCCTCAGACACCAAGGCACTAAGGGCAAAGCTTATTTGAACAATGAAACCTTCTGAAGCATTCTTTTAGAGCAGTGGTTCTCAGCCTTCCTAATGCAGTGACCCTTTATTACAGCTGCTCATATTGTGGTGACCCTTTAATACAGTTGCTCATGTTGTGGCGACCCTTTGATACAGTTGCTCATATTGTGGCGACCCTTTAATACAGTTGCTCATATTGTGGTGACCCTTTAATACAGTTGCTCATGTTGTGGCGACCCTTTAATACAGTTGCTCAAATTGTGGTGACCCTTTAATACAGCTGCTCATGTCGTGGCGACCCTTTAATACAGTTGCTCATGTTGTGGCGACCCTTTAATACAGTTGCTCATATTGTGGTGACCCTTTGATACAGCTGCTTATGTTGTGGTGACCCTTTAATACAATTGCTTATGTTGTGGTGACCCTTTGATACAGCTGCTTATGTTGTGGTGACCCTTTGATACAGTTGCTCATGTTGTGGCGACCCTTTAATACAGTTGCTCATGTTGTGGCGACCCTTTGATACAGTTGCTCATATTGTGGCGACCCTTTAATAAAGTTGCTCATATTGTGGTGACCCTTTAATACAGTTGCTTATGTTGTGGCGACCCTTTAATACAGTTGCTCATATTCTGGTGACCCTTTAATACAGTTGCTTATGTTGTGGCGACCCTTTAATACAGCTGCTCATGTCGTGGCGACCCTTTAATACAGTTGCTCATATTGTGGCGACCCTTTAATACAGTTGCTCATATTGTGGCGACCCTTTAATACAGTTGCTCATATTGTGGTGACCCTTTAATACAGTTGCTTATGTTGTGGCGACCCTTTAATACAGTTGCTTATGTTGTGGTGACCCTTTAATACAGTTGCTTATGTTGTGGCGACCCTTTAATACAGTTGCTCATATTGTGGTGACCCTTTAATACAGTTGCTCATATTGTGGCTACCCTTTAATACAGTTGCTCATATTGTGGTGACCCTTTAATACAGCTGCTCGTGTCGTGGCGACCCTTTAATGCAGTTGCTCATATTGTGGCGACCCTTTAATGCAGTTGCTCATATTGTGGTGACCCTTTAATACAGTTGCTCATATTGTGGCGACCCTTTAATACAGTTGCTCATATTGTGGTGACCCTTTAATACAGTTGCTCATGTTGTGGCGACCCTTTAATACAGCTGCTCATATTGTGGCGACCCTTTAATGCAGTTGCTCATATTGTGGCGACCCTTTAATACAGTTGCTCATATTGTGGCGACCCTTTAATACAGTTGCTCATATTGTGGCGACCCTTTAATACAGTTGCTCATATTGTGGCGACCCTTTAATACAGTTGCTCATATTGTGGCGACCCTTTAATACAGTTGCTCATATTGTGGCGACCCTTTAATACAGTTGCTCATATTGTGGCGACCCTTTAATACAGTTGCTCATATTGTGGCGACCCTTTAATACAGTTGCTCATATTGTGGCGACCCTTTAATACAGTTGCTCATATTGTGGCGACCCTTTAATGCAGTTGCTCATATTGTGGCGACCCTTTAATACAGTTGCTCATGTTGTGGCGACCCTTTAATACAGCTGCTCATATCGTGGTGACCCTTTAATACAGTTGCTCATATTGTGGTGACCCTTTAATACAGCTGCTTGTGTTGTGGTGACCCTTTAATACAGCTGCTCATATTGTGACGACCCTTTAATGCAGTTGCTCATATTGTGGCGACCCTTTAATACAGCTGCTCATATTGTGGCGACCCTTTAATGCAGTTGCTCATATTGTGGCGACCCTTTAATACAGCTGCTCATATTGTGGCGACCCTTTAATGCAGTTGCTCATATTGTGGCGACCCTTTAATACAGCTGCTCATATTGTGGCGACCCTTTAATGCAGTTGCTCATATTGTGGCGACCCTTTAATACAGCTGCTCATATTGTGGCGACCCTTTAATGCAGTTGCTCATATTGTGGCGACCCTTTAATACAGCTGCTCATATTGTGGCGACCCTTTAATGCAGTTGCTCATATTGTGGTGACCCTTTAATACAGTTGCTCATATTGTGGTGACCCTTTAATACAGCTGCTTGTGTTGTGGTGACCCTTTAATGCAGTTGCTCATATTGTGGCGACCCTTTAATACAGTTGCTCATATTGTGGTGACCCTTTAATACAGTTGCTCATATTGTGGTGACCCTTTAATACAGCTGCTCGTGTCGTGGCGACCCTTTAATGCAGTTGCTCATATTGTGGCGACCCTTTAATACAGTTGCTCATATTGTGGTGACCCTTTAATACAGTTGCTCATATTGTGGTGACCCTTTAATACAGCTGCTCGTGTCGTGGCGACCCTTTAATGCAGTTGCTCATATTGTGGTGACCCTTTAATACAGCTGCTCATATCGTGGTGACCCTTTAATACAGCTGCTTGTGTTGTGGTGACCCTTTAATACAGCTGCTCATATCGTGGTGACCCTTTAATACAGTTGCTCATATTGTGGTGACCCTTTAATACAGTTGCTCATATTGTGGTGACCCTTTAATACAGTTGCTCATATTGTGGTGACCCTTTAATACAGTTGCTCATATTGTGGTGACCCTTTAATACAGTTGCTCATATTGTGGTGACCCTTTAATACAGTTGCTCATATTGTGGTGACCCTTTAATACAGCTGCTCATATCGTGGTGACCCTTTAATACAGTTGCTCATATTGTGGTGACCCTTTAATACAGTTGCTCATATTGTGGTGACCCTTTAATACAGTTGCTCATATTGTGGTGACCCTTTAATACAGTTGCTCATATTGTGGTGACCCTTTAATACAGTTGCTCATATTGTGGTGACCCTTTAATACAGTTGCTCATATTGTGGTGACCCTTTAATACAGTTGCTCATATTGTGGTGACCCTTTAATACAGCTGCTCATATTGTGATGACCCTTTAATACAGTTGCTCATATTGTGATGACCCTTTAATACAGTTGCTCATATTGTGATGACCCTTTAATACAGCTGCTTATGTTGTGGCGACCCCCAACCATGCAATGACTTTTGTTGCTGCTTCAAAGCTTTAATATATATGTGTTTTCCGGTGGTCTTTTGCGACCCCTGTGAAAAGGTCGTTCCACCCACAAAAGGGTCTTAACCTACAGTTTGAGAACCGCTGTTTAAAAAAAAATAATGAACTTTGTGTATCGGGCTTGGAGACCGAGCATGTGTGGTCAGTCCTGAAGTACCGGGCAGTTGTGGAGGCTTTGGTGCCCACAGACAAAGGAAAGCAATCGATTTCTTGGTTGGAAATTGTTTCAAGGGGGGGGGGGGGCGGCTTGAAGAGGCGGCACCAGACAGCTGAATAATTAAAGTGGAAGGTATTACAATATTTTGGGGGCGACCAAGCTTGCTTTTCTGATTCCATGTTTGTGGATTTACTCTCTCCCTCTCTCTCTCTCTCTCTCCCTCTCTCTCTCTCTCTCTCTCTCTCTCTCTCTCTCTCTCTCTCTCTCTCTCTCTCTCTCTCTCTCTCTCTATATATATATATATATATATATATATATATATATATATATATATATATATATATATATTTCTTTCTCCTTTTTACTTTCTATATCTCTCCTTCCCTCCCCTTCTTTGTCTGTATGCATGGATGCCTGTATTTATGTGTGTTTGTATGTATATGTATGTATGTGTTTATTTATGCATGAGCGGATGTGTGTACATATGAATGAATGTATGTATGTACGCATGTGGGTGTGTATGTAGGTGTGTATTAATGAAAGACCGGCCTGCGTACCCAATTTGTACCCTTCGAAAAAAAAGTTAGTTCGTTCGCTCTCTCTCTCGCTCTCACTCTTTATCTCTGTCTCACTCCGCCACCCCTCCCCTCACCTTTCACCTCACGTATCTCCCTCCCCCTCCCCTCACCTTCCATCTCATGTATCTCTCTCCCCCTCCCCTCACCTTCCATCGAGGGGCAGTGAGTTTGTTTTCTCCCCCTCAACCCCCCCTCCTCCCGGTATGGGGCCCCGGAACCCACTTGGGGTTTAACGGTATATTAGAGTTGTTTGTGGCTCCCGACATGGTGTCCTGAGATCCGGGTTTAACGAGGTCGTGTCTGACAGTACCACAAATATGCACAGTTCAGAATGTATCTTCTGAAATGGACCTTGTCTATCTGCCGTTTCCCAAAATGGGGCTCTGGGAGTTAAGGCACTTGTGGGGAAAAGGTTCAGGCCATTCCCCCACCCCCTCCCCCAACTCCCTTGATTGATTAAGAAGAAACCGGGAAGCAATGGTTAATTCCATTGATAAGTTGGTTGGACTAGTCTACTGTGGTCGAGGTTATGGGTGTCGCAGTCTGTTGTTGTCTGGCTTTACGTTTTTATTTCGGAGAAAGAGACGGCCTGCGACAAAGGTTTTGTCACCCTCTAGGGAGTTGTGTGTTAGACCTAGTATGTAAATATTTTAGAAGTGTTAAAAGCCCTGGCATGGTGAAATATACAACAGGCGGTATGAGGGCGAGTGCGGAATATCCCCGTGACCTTGTGTGAAAGTCGGATCGCTCGAGGCCGACCTATCAGTAGTGATGTGGTCGGTAGGTCGTCCAATCAGAAGCGAGCTAGTGTGTAGCGATGTGTAAATGGGCAGATCAGCGTAAAATTTACCTGCAGAGATGAGCGTAAAATTTACCTTGAGTGCGTGTGTGAGATAGTGTGTTTGCGTATGTGTGCTTGCGCTTGTTTCTTTGTGTGGGTGTGGTATTGCGTTTGTGTGTATGCATGTGAAAATATATTATTAATAATTTCAATGTCAAAGTACAATGTAGGAGTGTCTGTCCAGACAACTGGCAGGTGCTTCTCTTTCATGTCTTTTTTTGCAGTTTATCATTCCAGTTTATCCTCAATCTCACGCCTCCCCCCCCCCCCCCCCCCCCCCCCCCGCCTCTCATAAATGACCCTAAAACAGTAAAATCCCAAGGGGCTTTAAATAAGCACCCTAAATCAAAAGAACGCTGCACCTGTTTAGTGCATGTCAAATAGGGAACGTCAATGGGACACCATCGTGTTCGTCTGCACCGTGATGTCACGTGCTCAACCGAGGCATTCTCAAGCTAATGGGCAACGGGGCACTCCCCCGTTAATGCCGGGGTGCCCGGTTACCATCCCAGCTGAGGACTGTTGTGACCTTTCAGTAGCAATGGCAAACTACTGAACCTAAAATGTGCCTAGAAAAGCACCCAAAGCATGCTGGTGTTGGTTCTGCATCGCCCTGTAAAGATACGCAACTAACACTAAACCCGTGCTTATCGCATCACAAAGGTAGGGGACACCACATAATATTTATCGACCATGGAGCTACGCATTTTTTTTCTCTCTTGCGTGCGTGCGTGTGTGTGTGTGGCAAGAGGGGGGGGGGGGGGGTTAATCTCATGAAAACAACAGTGCAACAAGGCGGGCCGGATGCCTTATCCCTATTTAGTATAGAAGCGGATATGTTACATACGATTACTATGAGGACCCTATCAAAGACTTTGCAACTGAAAAAGTACGAGAACACTTGTCAAACATAGGCAAGGTTTGAGGTTTGAACAACGCATCAACATCATGGCAAAAGGGTAGTAACCCATAAGTGTTTCGTTTTACTTCAAGTCTGAGTCAGAAGTCGCTCAGAGCAGTGAACGGGCTCCGTAGCACCGGAGAGGATCCTGAAATATTTTGGGTAGATTTTTTAATCTAAATTTTCCCCGAGCAGGACGTTAGACTACTCTTTTCGATTTCCAACTGCCAAGGTATTTTTTTACGTTCGCAACAATACACACGGGCGTCCAATCTCACTAACCAGAGACGAGGGGAAATTACTTGAAGTCCACTTGCGTTGGTTTCGACAGTGGTATCAGGGGGCTGACCGTCCAGGAAGCAATGGCAAACTACTGGACGTAAATTTGCCAAGAGAAACCACACAACAGCCAGGGGCTGCTGGGGTGGGTTATGCAACTTCCTGTAAAGGATACTCAACTAACCACTTGAAAAAATCCAAGCCTTTCCCGGGGCTCAAACCCCGGACAACCGACACCAGTACCTTTTAACGCATGCGCCCCGTGGGCACTTGTCGGGGAGCACCAGTACCGTCTTAAATCATGCGCTCCCTGGGCACTTGTCGGGGAGCACCAGTACCGTCTTAGATCATGCGCCCCCTGGGCACTTGTCGGGAAGCTCCACTAGTATAGGGGTCCCATACTAATTGGTGTATATCTAGTGACTATTTACACTTCACTACCGTGAGTAATTATCGTAGGGGCCTCAGCATAATGGTTTGCCCATCGGGCATCACAGATCTTATTCCAGCCCTGAGTTTTCCCATAAGCGCCCTATCCGCATCTTCAGCTCAAGTTGCTATTCCAGTGGTACCAGTAACAGTCTGATTTCGTTTGGTTATTTTGGGAGAGGCAGCAGAGGCCGGTCTGTTTTCAGACGTGCACGCCAAGACCCGCGGAAGCCGGCAGGTGAGAAGATAGCCTGGGGTCACGGACTGCTGGCTGAGGTCAAGAATGTCGTGTTACCTGTCTGCGCATGTGCACTCCTAGGGAAGCTTCCTGTTTGGTCTTGAAGATGGGTGGGGATGGGAGGGAGATTCTGTGGTCAGGGTTGGGGATTTCTTGGATTGAGGATGTGGATCCCAGACTTTCATCTTCCATTGTGGTGTGGGGGGGGGGGCGGGGGGGGGGAGATGCGCCCTCTACACAGTTTTATATATAAGTGAAAAAAATAAAAAAAAAAAGAAACGAATGTATTTATTAATCAAAACTAATATACAGAAGTGCAAAGAGAGAGAGGGACACACTAGACTACACAAAATGGAAAGCTATAACTACCATACCGGGAATTGAACCTCTCACTTCCAGATGACGACAGCGTCTCGGTGCAGAAACACCTGTACCAAGACGCATGACCAGCTATGCACCATAGAAAAATAAATGCGCCTTTATGAGCCACGCCTGTCGTTCAACTGAAGTCCACAACTCTGCAATGCGGACAGAATTCGTCTAAAACTGATGTGACTTATGTGAGTGATTTAACCACAGTAGGACCGTACAACAAAAGAAGTGGTTTGGACACCTAACAAGAATACCCTGTCATTATCTGCCACCGCGAGCCACGCGAAAACGTTATAACGGGTAGAGAGTGAGCGGAAGACCTCGGAAAACATGGAGTGATGGCATTAAGAACAGCCTTACAGAAATGAACATCGATGTTAATAGTGCTCTTGACAGAGCTCATCAACGAACGTCACATCTCCCTTTGATACTTCGCTGAAGAAAAAAAGGATGAGGAGGAGGAGAAAACGAAGAAGAAGAAAAAGAAGAAGAAGAAGAAGAAGAAGAAGAAAAAGAAGAAGAAGAAGAAGAAGAAGAAGAAGAAGAAGAAGAAGAAGAAGAAGAAGAAGAAGAAGAAGAAGAAGAAGAAGAAAATAAGAAGAAGAAGTAGAAGAAGAAGAAGAAGACAATCAAGAAGAAGAAAAAAGAAGAAGAAGAAGAAGAAGAAGAAGAAGAAGAAGAAGAAGAAGAAGAAGAAGAAGAAGAAGAAGAAGAAGAAGAAGAAGAAGAAAAAGAAGAAGAAGAAGAAGAAGTACCGTACAACGAGCGACCAACTTCCGATGAAACAAAGTGTCACCATTTGGACGAGGATCACCCGGGCACCATTACCACAGTTCCGGTTCAACCGTAATGTTATATTAGAACTGCAGCCAGGCTGGGACTTAGAAACAGCGAACAATTGTGTCAAACAAAAAGCCTCTAACCATTGAAATAGTACAGTTTCGTGTGACGCTCTGCATGCTTTGGTCGTATCAAGCACCACGGTGGGTCAAAACAGATATTAACATAAACAATGGGCAGGAGCCGACCACCGTGAAGATGGGCAAAAGATACGGATGACGTCTTGAGGCGGAAGAGCTGGCAAGAGACCGAGTTTCTTTTAGGCAGACTGTGATGAGAGCGACGTTCTGCATAGGACTTGCTCATTGGTGATAAAGATATACAAATACTTATAAAAAGAATTTCCCGTATTCTGTCACTCCTCCGTGTTCCGCCTGCTCTGCTTCTCCTCACTTTCCCCATCCGATCTTCCTACACGAAAATTAATAAAAACATTACAAATGCCGCCTATCCTTAGCAGAGCCCCACAACGACGGTTATTACCGCATACATGCAGGTAGACATTCCGCCCGATGTGTACCTTTGTACTATTTATACAGCCAGCTCATTCACCTGTCAAACTGCAGTTTCCATTCACCTGTATCGGCCCCGCCAGGCCTCCCCCAGACTGGCAGCGGGTCCCTGTTGCTTCCCTGCCCGCCGATCTCATCCCTGCAGACTGTTACGCTTCACCAACGCCGGGCCAGCCTTTAAGCGTACAGCCGACAGATAGCTGGTAGGTATTTACACAGTGTAACAGCCATTGTTGCTGGCACGTGGAAGTCTCTATTTCCAGTTCACAGAAGTCAGCGGTTTTCAGACATGCAGCAGGGTTTTCGTTCCTGTCTATTCGTTTATTGCATTTCACAAAAAGATGTCAAACCAAACAAAAAGTCGATGCAGTGTTGTCAGCCTGCATCATTGCCTAGGTTTATGGTGCTCATTGTAAGGGAAGGGGTAATAGCATAGCCCCCACCGCCCACCACCCGCTCCCCTTTTCACTTCTAACAAACATGTCGTAAGAGTCGACTGATGAAGGACACTTCCTTCGAAGTCGGGGTGCATCTGCCTGAGAAGCGAGGAAGCAATAATCTGAGTACAAGTACGCCAGATATCTAAAACAGATGTGCAGGCAAAACTCACGTTCTGGAATGAGACTTAAGTCCAGCCATCAGTGGACGAACACCCAGAACTTTCCGCCGAAGTTTACAATCGTGAGCACGAAGAGGAGGGATAATCATGATAATAATAATCAGAAGAAAAAGAAGAAGCAGAAGAAGAAGAACAAGAAGAAGAAGAAGTAAGAATAATGTCGTTTATTATGCAGTATCATTAATATAATATTCTTTCTTATATGACGTTCAGTTTATGCCTGCACTGTAAAATGTCCAAAATAATGTTCATTGTTACGTGTCGGTGGCATTTTGTTGCAGTGTGTGTTGTTGGCAGTAGACACTTTGTGTTGGTTTGGCGGCATTGACATTCGATTCCCTGGCTCACTATGGCTAACAAAGCTGCCAGCTTGGCTAAACCGAAAGGTAAGAAACTTTTGTAAATAATTACTTTGCTTTAAATTCAATAAGACAGCCCCAGATAATAGACGCACGGAAGCCAGATGTATTGTCACTGGGTTCTTTAACTGGAACCCACAGTTGCGATGCTGGTGTACGCTGTAGGGTATTTGAGAAGCAGGTTATGATGAAGAAGCAGCAGCAGCAGAAGACGAAGCAGCAGCAGCAGAAAAAGAAGATAATGATGATGAAGATGGTAATGAAAAAGACTAGTAGTGTTGCAGCGAGTAATATAACTAAACATTCACCACAAATTGCTGCGATACGTTATTTACCAATGATTATCATTCCAATTTTAAGAATAATAACGACCAGATGGAGAGCACGAGTAAGGGAGAGGGAGTGGAGAGAGACAGATAGTAATAGGAGTGGGAGGGGGGTGTCGAAGAGAGGGCAACGCATAAAAACAATAAGAAGAAACAAAAGAATGAGAATGAACAGGAAATAGAAGAAGAAAAAGAAGGTGAAGGAGGGTAAGAATGAGAAATCACAAGAACGATAAGGATATGATAACGAAGAGAGGAAAAAGAAGCAGCAGAATAACATTAAAAAGATCGGAGGAAATAAAAGAGATCAACGAATAAACGAAATAAAAGAGACGAGAAAAGAAATCCCCTCATTTTTGTTTTGTCGACGACTCCCGTCCGGTTTCTGGTCAAGGCTTGCCAGAGAGCACACAGAAACGATTCTCCCTTCTTTCTGTCCCAATTCCCCCAGACTCCCCTCGCCCATTCAAAGGCCGACGGGCCGTTTCCAAAGAAACCGCCATCCTTTGCAAATGTCAACGGACAAGGCCGAGGAAGAAAGAGATGGGGAGAAGACACGTTGGCGAGGCAAGCGGGATCCTTTCCCCATAACTCTGAAATTTCACAGTTCCAGAGACTGTCTAGACCTGGTCTGGTTCGGGAGTTAGGGCTCACATAGTAATGAGATCTGTCCTGTCGTTTGCGGTGTGGTGGTTGTCTGTCTGTCTGTCTCCTATCTGTCCTGTCTGTCCTGTCTGCCCTACATGCCTGTCTATCTATCTGTCTGTCTACCCGCCTGCCGGTCTGCCTGTCTAAATAGTCGATGAAAGTGTGTGTATTATGGTTGCAAATACGCCTGTTTGTCTTGTCTGTAGGTCTACCAACCCATTTAGTTGTACACTTGTACCTATTTATATGTCCCTCCATTCATATGTCTATCTAGCAATCCATATATAAATATTTATATACTGGTACATCTGCATACCCACCCACTGTGTTATGGGTCCTTCACCTATTTACCCCATTTACCCGCTTGTCTACCCGTCCATCTGCCTGTCTACCCGTCCATCTGCCTGTCTACCCGTCCATCTGCCTGTCTACCCGTCCATCTGTCTGTCTTCCCGTCCATCTGTCTGTTTACCCGACAATCTGTCTGTCTACCCGTCCATCTGTCTGTCTACCCGTCCATCTGCCTGTCTACCATGCCATTTGTCTGTCTACTCGTCCATCTGCCTGTCTACTCGTCCATCTGCCTGTCTACCCGTCCATTTGCCTGTCTACCCGTCCATCTGCCTGTCTACCATGCCATTTGTCTGTCTACTCGTCCATCTGCCTGTCTACCATGCGATTTGTCTGTCTACCCGTCCATCTGCCTGTCCACCATGCCATTTGTCTGTCTACCCGTCCATCTGCCTGTCTACCATGCCATTGGTCTGTCTACCATGCCATTTGTCTGTCTACTCGACTATCTGTCCAAACCTCTTTGTCTCTCATTTCGACTTTATTGGTTAATCTGGATAAACTGCGGTCAAAATGGCGAATATTCAGGTTTACTATTTTTAGTCGTGGCACGTTTTTGCTTATGACATTAGTTAGCCGTTGCATTTTCCTTCATGTGTAAACTGAAAGTATATAGTTTCGTCGCCCAGCTACTGAGCTGAATGTATGACGCGACACTGTGAACTGAAGATTTTATTTGCAGTGATCGACAGTGCCCAAAGTCGTTCGTGTTGTCAACTGCAGATTCAGAAAATGGCGAGTAATGCTGCCAATGAATGTGATGCCTTATGCAATTAATTGCGTATGCCACTACTGACCTCCTCCATTGAACTACATTTCTTTTTTCGGACTGCGTTGGCACTTCTGACAGCTGCCGTATGCTATTGGGTCTTCAGTCTGGGTCAGTTTCTCTTCAAGGAAAAGAGATGGGCATTCTATGTTGCCTACTTTGGCACGGGAACGGAGTAACATTGGGTTGAACCGTTTGCTAGGAAGTTGGAACCGCCATTGCACTACGAGAGTTCCTGTTTGTGATCAGCTGCTTGCCAGCCATGTCTGACCTTTTGAATGTCTGCCTTAACTGACCTTGACCTCCAGGTCGACACAGTCATACAAGGATCCCAGAAATTCTCGTTCTTAATTCTTCGCTCACCGGCTGTAAGCTCCGGCGGAAAGTCCTGGTTGTTCGTCCACTTTGACAATGGCTCTATGCCAGGGTCTGAGTTCTGCGTGTACATCCGTTTTACTGGCTCATTTGCGTGCGGTAGGTTGTTCCTAGCGGCTCGGGCAGATCTACTCCGACTTCGAAAGAAGGTCCCAGTTAGTAGACTCGTACGACATACTTGAGGCAGAGGGTCTATACTTGTTTTCCCCAGAATGGGGTCCCTTAACCCGCACGGGAGGGTACGAAAGAAAGTCATGCGAAGTCAAGGCGTCCAGCGTAATGCTGACCACATCACGCACCTAGTGCTGATTGGTCTAAACAATAAAGTAACGGACCATTTCCCACGCCATCAGGTTTACCGGGCATACCGGGCTAAGCCTAACGTTGATAGACCTCAATGTTTTCAGCAACACGCTGGCAGCTTTATTTCCTAGGACTATACCTCGTACCCACTCAAGGCTGGGTCGACCCGGAAGCCAAGTTTTTTTTTTTATTTTAAATGTCTGGCCTTCCTGAGGACCCGAACCCGCGCCTTCTGGACCCACAATCCAAGGACTAGCCCCTACACCACGGCGTCTGCCCTTTAAAATATAAGTCTAGCGCGAAATATCAAATAGGCCCTAAAAGGTGGAAAGGGACTCTTTAGGTTTCTTCTTACGTTTCGCTACACACCTGATCTCTACACTTTACCTGGATGACGTCATCTCCCAACGATAACACCTTGGCAACAGACAGTAATTATCGTTAATGATGACTTCCGTAAGGATTTTTTTTTAAAGAAATTGGTACTGACTTTGGGTTACTAGTGTCAGACATGAACATTGACAAAAGAACACGAAAGAAAACTAACCGCCTGTGAGATGTTTGAGAATAGCTTTTAATAAAACCAGAAAAGATCGAGTGAGAAACCGCGTAATTACAAGAACTGTTGGATCAACACCCATCGTCAAATTTATTGAGAAACAACGAATGAAATGGTTTGGCCATCTAATGAGAATTAAACAAACGATGCCAGCAGCAAGAATGTACAACCTGAAAATCGAAACATCAAGAGGCAGGGGAAGACCGAGAAGAACATGGATTGACGGAGTCACTGACACCTCGAGACCGCATAACATCACGGTATTTCTAGCGACAAAGCGCCCTGGGTCAGTTGTCAATCGTCTGAGGAACTACGACGCCTAGCGGCATAAGCAGATTCTGACGAAGAAGGTGCCTTCTCCAAAGTGAAATCTGGCTGCAGGAACCCACTTCTGTCAGGGAATGTTGAACGGTGAAGTCCCATTTTTTTAAATAAAAATAATTTGGTAATCACAGTTCAACTTAATAGCAAACAGGTCAGCCCATTGTTGCTCCGCCGCTTTGCCAACAAAAACACCCCGGAATATCAGCCATTGTCCCTTGTGCAACAACTGACACACCCACAGACTCCAGTCTCGGCAAAACCGAAAGCATTCACAAACATTAAATGCATACAGCAGCCTTGAGAAGTACCAACTCAAACAGTCCGATACTAGAATTGCAGTTTGTCGTCTATAGTAGCAGCAGTTACGAAAGGCCAGTAGTTGCACACGCAGTTAATCGCATAAGTCATAACTAGTTCTGTTTTAACATGCTACTCACAATTTGCTCAATCTGCAGTTCACAACAGAAACTACGTTGGGCAGAGTCGAAAAGCAGAAAAAGAAGAAGAAGAAGAAGAAGAAGAAGAAGAAGAAGAAGAAGAAGAAAAGGAAAAAGAAGAAGAAGAAGAAGAAAGAAAAAGAAGAAGAAAGAGAAGAAGAAGACGGAGAATAATAATAATAATAATAATAATAAGAAGAAGAAGAAGAAGAAGAAGAAGAAGAAGAAGAAGAAGAAGAAGAAGAAGAAGAAGAAGAAGAAGAAGAAGAAGAAGAAGAAGAAGAAGAAGAAGAAGAAGAAGAAGAAGAAGAAGAAGGAGGAGGAGGAGGAGGAGGGCTGTGATTCCCATACCTTCTCACAGAACAGTTTACGCAACCCCCACCCCCTCCACCTCGGGTCGTATTAAAAAGACGGAAAGGTCTCCTCTGTTCTTTCCTCTCTCCGTACGCCTTCTTCTAACGAATGTCTGGGGGTGACAACCTGAAGCCCCCCCCCCCCCCGCCCCCTTCTGTCTGAGATGGCAGACGGTCGGTCAAGTCCCCATCCTGCTCATCTCCCCTGGTGGTTGCCCTCCATCTGACGTCGGTGTCGCGTGCTGGCTGGGTCGATCACCACACTGTGGTCCGGGGTCAGTCAGTGACCCTCCCAGGCTGACCTTTAGGACCTCAAGGTGGAAAGTCTATGGGGGGATTGACAGCTCTTTCTATTTCTTTCTTTCTCCCGCTCTTTCCTTTTGTGATTACCTCCTTCTTTCTTTTTCTCTCTTCAATTCTTTTTTTTTTTCTTTATGTCTATCTGCTGCTCTTGTCTTTTTCCTTTTCTCTTTCTTTCACTGTTCTTTTTGCGTTCTTTCTGTCTTTCGTTCTTTCTTTCTTTCCTTCTTTTCTTTTTTTTTTCTTTCCTTTTTTTTTCTTTCTTCTTTTTTCTTTTTACATTCTTGCGTTTTTTAGCCCCCCCCCCCCCCCCCCCCCCCGCCCGCCTTTTTGGCATTCTTTCTTCCCTTTTCTTGTCTTTCTTGCGTTTTTTTCTTTCACTCTTTCTTTTTCTCTGTCCTTCTTTCGACTTTTCTTTTCCCCTCGATTTTCCCTTCTTCTTTCAGTTCTGTCACCATATGCCTTGTGAGGTACTCACGGTTTCTATGTCCCTCGATATCCTAGACTAAACTATTCCTACGCCATCGCCCTAGGCCAACTACCTTCCCTGGTTCTGACAACATTCACTGGCATCTTCTCCTTCACTTGATATTGTCCCTACAGAAGTTCCCACACCCCCGTGTGGGTTCCGGGGCCCCATTGTGGGGAAAACAAGAATAGACCCACTGCCCCCCGTGTGGGTTCCGGGGCCCCATTGTGGGGAAAACAAGAATAGACCCACTGCCTCCCTAAAAGCATGTCGTAAGAGTCGACTAATTGGGGAGCTTCCTTTGAAGTCGGAGTGAATCTGCCGGAGAGGCAAGGAACCAACAGTCTGTATTCAAGAGAATGGGATCTGTAAAACTGATGCACACGCAACACTCAGGTTCTGGAGCAGGACTGCAGTTCAGTAGTGGACGAGCAACCAGAACTTTCCGCCAGAGTGTACAGCTGGTGAACGCGAAGAAGAAGAAGAAGAAGTTCCCACAATGTTTTACGTTCTTAAATTCTTCCCTTTCTTATTCTCAACTTCCTGGTCTACCCCTTCGGGTGTCGAGGGAGATATAAGGTTCTGCTTCTGGCTCATATGACCGCCTCGAACATAGACACATCGTGCTGTTGTAGAGTTTCTCTGATGTTATCTTTCCATTTGTTTCTGGTCTACCTCGTGCCATACGTCTTCTACACTTTTGATGTATGCCTTATATGGTTTGCCGTCACAAGGCATTCCGTCTCAGTGGACCAACCATGTGATATGCTGTCTTTATATGTAAAATAGAATTGGTTCTGTTCCGATCTTTTTTTTTTTTAATACTTCTTATCTCCTTCTTTTTCTCGTTCACCGGCTGTAAACTCCAGCTGAAAGTTTTGGTTGTTTATCCACCTCTGAACTTTAATATTTTTCCAGAATCTGAGTGTTGCATGCTCATTCGTTTTACAGATCTGAGTCACTTGTGTGCAGACTGCTGGTTCCTTGCCTCTCAGGCAGATGCGATCCGACTTCGAAGGAAACTCCCAATTAGTCGACTCTTTCGACATGCTTTTGGGTAGGCGATGGGTCTATTCTTGTTTTCACCACAATAGGGCCCCGGAACCCACACCTTGGGTAGGCGATGGGTCTATTCTTGTTTTCACCACAATAGGGCCCCGGAACCCACACCTTGGGTAGGCGATGGGTCTATTCTTGTTTTCACCACAATAGGGCCCCGGAACCCACACGGGGATTTTACCGATCTGACTTATGTGTATGCAAATTGTTGGTTCATGGACTCTTATGCAAATGAACGACTTTAAAGGAAGCCCCCCATTCCCCATTTAGTCAACTCTTACGACATGCTTGTTTGGGAGGCAGTGGGTCTGTTCTTGTGTTCCCCATAATGGCGCCCAGGAACCCATACGGAGAAAATGACCTCAGTCCGGGTTTGAACTCTTCGGGTCACTCCTGCAACCCTTTTTTTTTAACTTCTCATTTCTTTGTTACTAATTTTATTTACTGGTGCCATCTATGTGATGTGTCTGTGTGCTGAATAGATGCCCCTACAGTAGTTCCCGTCTCTAGTGAATAAGCTACCTACATTAGTTCCTATAAAAAGTGGATAATGTCATTACCGAAATTCCTCAATGATTAATTTTCCGACACTAGTTTATCCAGTGGCTAAGGTCTTAACATTCGTTCTTCGAGGAATGTCCCTTCTTTAGTTTCCTTTCCTAATGGATAATGTCCTTACATGTTCTCTCCCCTAATTGATATTGTTCCTACATTAGTTCTTTTCCCTAATGAATAATGTCCTTACATTAGTTCTTTTCCCTAATGGATAATGTCCCTACATTAGTTCTCTCCCCTAATGGTTAATGTCCCTACATTAGTTCTGTTCCCTAATGGATAATGTCCCTACATTAGTTCTGTTCCCTAATGGATAATGTCCCTACATTAGTTCTCTCCCCTAATGGTTAATGTCCCTACATTAGTTCTGTTCCCTAATGGATAATGTCCCTACATTAGTTCTGTTCCCTAATGGATAATGTCCCTACATTAGTTCTCTCCCCTAATGGTTAATGTCCCTACATTAGTTCTGTTCCCTAATGGATAATGTCCCTACATTAGTTCTTTTCCCTAATCGATAATGTCCCTACATTAGTTCTTTTCCCTAATGGATAATGTCCCTACATTAGTTCTTTTCCTAATGGATAATGTCCCTACATTAGTTCTTTCCCTAATGGATAATGTCCCTAAATTAGATCCTTTAGTGGGTAATAATACCTCTACATTAGTTTCTCCAGTGAGTAATGACCACACATTATCTCAGTGTCCCACGTGTGGGTTCTGTTGTCCCATTTTGGGGAAAGCAAGAATTTACCCTCTGCCCTGTAACAAGCATGTCTTAAAAGGCGACTAATTAAGGGTGTTTCCTCCGAAGTCGCACTGCGTCTGCTTAAGAGGCGAGGAACCAACAGATTGCACACAAATAAGGCAGATCTGTAAATAGGATGTGCACGCAAAAGTCTAGAAGTGGACGAACAGCCGGAACTTTCCGCCTGAGTTTACAACTGGCGAACGTCTAGAAGAAATAGAATAAGAAGAAGAAGAAGAAGAAGAAGAAGAAGAAGAAGAAGAAGAAGAAGAAGAAGAAGAAGAAGAAGAAGAAGAAGAAGAAGAAGAAGAAGAAGAAGAAGAAAAAGAGATAATGAGTATGAGAATGATGATGGTGATGATGAAGTAGCTGCAGCTCCTCATTAGATAGTGTCCATACATTAGACACCCACAGTACATACAACCACTGTGTTACAGTCTCTCTAGACACGATAACCCTACATCAAATATCGTGAGAACCGCCGGAGACAAGAATTTCGCTGCGCCAGCATCTTATCAGCTGACGGCGTGTTTCACAGCCGGTCTCTGGCTCGCCGCATCATCCTACGACACGTCTGCCCCGCACCGCAGCCCCGTCTGAGCCTCACACACCAGTCGCTCTGGTCGGGCAACCCAGTCAGACTTTCGCCGGTTGGTTCTGAACGGAATTCCTTCCCTATTCTTCCCCAACCGTTTCTCATTTGACGGAGATTCTTTTCTGAGCTGGGAATTGTAATCTTGTCCCAGTCCCTACCTTGTGACAGCTGTGAGCCCTAACGTGGTGTTGTTTGAAGTACTTCAATCCGCCACGTATCTCCTTGGATCATACTGTTTTAGCACAGTCATTGACATTCTGGCCCGGACTTTTGACCTGAAAAGCAAAGTAGGTGTTCGTGAAATGACAATGTTGTGGCAGGATGCACTGTTCTCCTTCTTCATTGCTTGGACGCGTTGTGTTGATACTTGATTTGGAGGTAAGTAGACGATTGTGGAATGTCTATGATTTCATTTATGTTTATTTCAGGGAGGGATGGTTGTTCGTGTTGTAGGGCGTTGGACTTATGAAGGAGACCGGCTTCGAATCCTCTGTAAATTCTGTCCTAGGCAAATACACATACACATTCTAATCCCATTTGAAGGGTTTTTCCGATGTCATCTTTCCATACAGTTCTTCGTCTACCTCATTATCTACGTCTTTGTCCTCCTTTGATAAATACCCCCCCCCCCCCCATGTGTAGGTTCAGGAGCACTATGCTGGAGAACAAAGAATAGCCCCCCCCCCCCCCCCAATAACAAGTGTCATAGTGGGCGACTAAATAGTGGTGTTTCCGAGTGCATGTGCCCCAGGCACCAGCAGTCTGCCTATAAGTAAGGCTTATGTATAAAATATCAAGCAAAACTCAAGCTATGGAACAAGACCAAAGTCTAGAAGTGGTCGAACAGCCAGAACTTTTCGCAGCAGTTTACAGCCGGTGAACACTAAGAAGGAGGAGCAGAAGACTAAAAAGAAGAAGAAGAAAATGATGGTAATGAAGAACAGACAATGAAAGATGCAGAAAAAAACCTGATAGCCGATTTGATAGGTTAAACCAGCGTTTCTCGAACTGGGTGCCGCGGCAATAATCAAGAATTTTTCCAAATCTGCTTGAGATCAGTGAAGACAGAAGTTTAAAACAGAAATACCATAGACGAAGGGAAGAAGAGTGCAGGATACAGGTGTATTCAGACAACAAAGCTATTGGTAAGGTTGCAATGTGTTCTCAACCTACGCTTACATTAAAAAATAGATACAGGAGCAACATTTAAGCTATCTGGGAGCCAAATTAACTTAACTTCCCTTAACCGTAAAGGAAGTAATGAAAAATTCATTTAAACAGTTTCATTTATAGTATTAATGACAACTGAACATTTTTTTTTTTTCAAAGTATTCAAACCGCTTTAAGGGTAGGTGTGCCGCGAATGAGTTTTTACCAGACAATGGTGCCGCGGCGAAAAAGTTTGAGAATCCCTGGGCTTAACAGACGATTGAAATAGGTAACGCGAAACTTTTGAAGGAGTCGGAGAAATGTCTGCCAAGTGACGCAATTATTGCAGCCATATTGGAATCAGGCACAACGCAGTTGCATTCTCCAATGGATGGATGGATGGATGAATCGCTAGAAGGGAGAGAAAAGACAGAATCAGGAACGAGAAGAGGAAAAGAAAAAGAAGAAGAAAAGAGGGGAGTAGAGGCATAATCATCATTATCACCATTATCATCATGATCATTATCATCATCAGAAGAAGAAGAAGAAGAAGAAGAAGAAGAAGAAGAAGAATAAGAAGAAGAAGAAGAAGAAGAAGAAGAAGAAGAAGAAGAAGAAAAAGAAGGAGAAGAAAAAGAAGAAGGAGAAGAAAAAGAAGAAGAAGGAAGAAGAAGAAGAAGAATAAGAAGAAGAATAAGAAGAAGAAGAAGAAGAAAGAAGAAGAAGAAAGAAGAAGAAGAAGAAAAAGAAGGAGAAGAAGAAGAAGAAGAAGGAAGAAAAGATGAAGAAGAAGAAAAAGAAAAAGAAGAAATCGGAAAGATAATATAATTGTCCAGGATATTTTTGACACCGCGATAAAAATATTGGCGTCTAGAGAGGTAAACAACACAATAAAAATATGAATTATTAAATATTACGTATACTTTACTTGATGGCGCATAAGTTCAGACAAAAAATACGCAGTTAGAATTTGGATATATTTGTGAACAGGTCGCATTTTCTGAAACAGATCCAAACTGTCTAGATCAGTGGTGCTCAACCTGCTGGTCACGACCTTTTTTCGGGAAGGGGGGGGGGGGGGGTCGTTCGACCCCTTCGTATGGTTCGCCAAAGACTCTCAGCAAACACTTAAGTTATTAAGAAAAATAATTGCTTGGGGGTCGCCACAACACGAGGGAATTGTATTAAAGGGTCGCCGCAACATGAGAAAACTGTTTTAAAGGGTCGCCACAACATGAGGGAACTGTATTAAAGGGTTGCTACAACATGAGGGAACTGTATTAAAGGGTCGCAACAACATGAGGGAACTGTATTAAAGGGTTGCCACAACATGAGGGAACTGTATTAAAGGGTTGCCACAACATGAGGGAACTCTATTAAAGGGTCGCCACAACATGAAGGAACTGTATTAAAGGGTCGCCAAAACATGAGGGAACTGTATTAAAGGGTTGCCACAATATGAGGGAACTGTATTAAAGGGTCGCCACAATATGAGGGAACTGTATTAAAGGGTCGCCACAATATGAGGGAACTGTATTAAAGGGTCGCCAA
Source organism: Candidula unifasciata (assembly GCA_905116865.2). Taxonomy (NCBI): domain Eukaryota; kingdom Metazoa; phylum Mollusca; class Gastropoda; order Stylommatophora; family Geomitridae; genus Candidula; species Candidula unifasciata. The sequence goes on from CAJHNH020004502.1 coordinate 816,921, forward strand.
AACATGAGGGAACTGTATTAAAGGGTTACCACAACATGAGGGAACGGTATTAAAGGGTCGCCACGAAATGAGGGAACTGTATTAAAGGGTCGCCACAACATGATAGAACTGTATTAAAGGGTCGCCACAACATGAGGGAACTGTATGAAAGGGTCGCCACAACATGAGGGAACTGTATTAAAGGGTCGCCACAACATGAGGGAACTGTATGAAAGAGTCGCCACAACATGAGGGAACTGTATTAAAGGGTTGCCACAACATGAGGGAACTGTATTAAAGGGTTGCCACAACATGAGGGAACTGTATGAAAGAGTCGCCACAACATGAGGGAACTGTATGAAAGAGTCGCCACAACATGAGGGAACTGTATTAAAGGGTTGCCACAACATGAGGGAACTGTATGAAAGAGTCGCCACAACATGAGGGAACTGTATGAAAGAGTCGCCACAACATGAGGGAACTGTTTGAAAGAGTCGCCACAACATGAGGGAACTGTATTAAAGGGTTGCCACAACATGAGGGAACTGTATTAAAGGGTAGCCACAACATGAGGGAACTGTATGAAAGGGTCGCCACAACATGAGGGAACTGTATTAAAGGGTCGTCACAACACGAGGGAACTGTATTAAAGGGTTGCGGCATTAGGAAGGTTGAGAGCCACTGGTCTAGATACACGTAAAAAAAAATTTTTTTTTTAAAGTAAACGAGAGAGAGAGAGGGAGGGATAGAGAGAGGGGGGGGGGATAGAGAGAGAGAGGGGGATAGAGAGAGAGAGAGGGATAGAGAGAGAGAGGGATAGAGAGAGAGAGTTTGCTCAAATCAGATGTTTTAGTCTACAAGGTGCACATGTCGCAGCTTAACTGCACCACAACATGACCCACCAATGAAGAAGAAGAAGAAGAAAAAGAAGTTGTAAACTCCGATGAAAGGTTGTGGTTGTTCGTCCCCTTCTAGACTTACTAACATTCCAGCCCTCAAGTTTGCGTGTAGGGCCGTTTTACATACCTGGCTTATTTATAAGGAAACAGTTGGTTCTTGCCTCTCTGGCAGATGCACTCCGACTTAGAAGGAAACACCCTTTATTAATCGACTTTTATGTGATGCTTGTTGGTTTAAAAAAAGGGGTGGGGGGGGGGTCTATGCACCCCCCCTCCCATGGGACCGCTTCACCCACACGGTAAACATTTGATCTGAATTCATGTTAAACAGTCACGTCTCCAACAATCGGGGGCTATCTAGAGACTGTCCACGAGTTCCGATATTGATTGTTTTCCACACAATAATCCGGGTACACTCGGTGTGTGTGTGTGTGTGTGTTTGTGTGTGTGTTGCATGTGTGGAAAAGGGAGGGGGAGGGGCTGCAGACGTACACGCAACACACTGCGTCACACATATCCACACTCACAGCCCTAACATTGACACACACACACACACACACACACCCCACACACCTCACATATACACACATATTGTGCACACAGCCGCCCTCACAAGTGGGCGTGTCGCCAAGTCCGGACTAAGCAATTTTAAAACACATTATTTCGTCCTGCACAGTGCAAGCCGACTTACACAGAAGATCTGCAGTATCGATTCATGATATAACCTGGCTTTTGTCAAGCAACACGGCAGGCAGACCCCATGTAGCTAATTGACGGCGGTTCGGTTAAAGTTGTCGACATTTTAAATTGGAAATAACAGGTGGGCGAACTTTCCAGAACTTGTCAGGTCACGAAGTACACGCGTGATTGATATAGCAGTAGATATTCACTTACCTGTATGGACAAGCATTGTTGTTATTTCTTGTTGCCTACTCAGTTTAAAAAAAAAAAAAAAAAGTAAAGTCGGGAGATGTGAACCAGCGTCATTGCACACGGTTATAAACCATAAGTGCTCTGCCATCAGTACAGACAGCTGATAAGAATTGTCCGCCTGTGTCGCGGTTCGCACGTAACTCTGTAGCTACAGCGACGTCCCTCCATTTACCTCAGAGCGTCACTCTGGTACCTATTTCCTATAGGCTGGGTGAACCCCGAGAACCGCCCGGTTTCGAACACAAACTGTGGGCTGCGGCCAGTCGCAGCTGGGTTTGAAAGCTAGCCTCTTATCGACTGCGCTAACGCGGCCTACTCAGTATACTGTCAAGCGTCACTGGGAGAAGTCAGATGTCGTTTTTCGTCTTTTCCTAGCTTGCGTTAGTGTTATATTGCGTTTCAATGTGCCTTTTTTACTCCCTCCACCCATATCTCTCTTGGTCGGCCTCTTGCCTTGTAACCTGCTGTTCTTATGTAGTGCACTCTAGCTGCTGGCTAGTTTTGTCCAGTTTTGTCCAGATGACCAAATCATTTCATTCTGTGATGTCCTGTGAAATCATTCACCCGTAACGTGCCTGCATTATTCATTAGTGACTGTGTCTCTGCCCCCCACCCCCAAACCACATTTCTTAACCTAATCATATCTCACATATTGTCATTTAGCGTTTCTGTTTTTCTAGAACTATCTGTGTCTGGCATTGGTGGCTCGGAGTTTTTTTTAGAATGGCGCATTTAGCAACTACATTTGACATTCGCTGTCTCCGCAAGGTCACTAACAGAAAAGACAGGATTACGAATACCAGCATTTGAGTGAAGTGTGGAGTAAGACCATATCTGGATTATAGTGACCGACAAGGAATGAAATGGTTCGGCCATCTAGTGAGTATGCAGCCATGCCAAACTGCATATGAGACATTTTACAGCAAAAAATCTGGGAGGAAGGTGAGAGGGCGGTCAAGAAAGAGATGATACATACGTAGCAGAAATCTGCAAAAAGGTAAATAAATCCAACACTCGAGCCACCCGAGAAGCATACGACAAATACAGAAAACCGGGTATCAGTGAAAGGACAAAAAAAGAACAAAAAGCTACTTTGTGTGAGTGTGCATGTTGATATTTTGATGCCTTAAAGGTGGCGCTATTTTGTAATTTATGTTTTTCATCCTCTGGTATTGTGTGTGTGCATGTTGATATTTTGATGCCTTAAAGGTGGCGCTATTTTGTAATTTATGTTTTTCATCCTCTGGTATTGTGTGTGTGCATGTTGATATTTTGATGCCTTAAAGGTGGCGCTATTTTGTAATTTATGTTTTTCATCCTCTGGTATTGTGTGTGTGCGCGCGCGCGTGTGTGTATGTGTTTTCATCATTGATAGCTACAAAAGCGAGGAGGAATAGGAGACCTCTAGAGGTGTTCCACTAAAACTTCAATCGTGTAGGGGTGGGCTGAGTCCTCCCCTTTCCCTTTCCACCCCACACACACCTCCTCCTCCTCCACCACCTAATGCTGTATCGATGCTCCTGATCCAGGGATCATTTCATATTCTGCCCTTTATCACCAATGGAGCATAGGCCATCAACCAGCTCACACTTAAGTCTTGATTTCCGTTTCTATGGCATACAGCCCACGCAATGACCTCCCCGTCAGGTTAACTTCATCCTCTAGTTCTCTTCTCTGGGTGAATTTTGGTTAGCGTTTTTGTTTTAAATGCTCTTGTGGGTTCCAGCGCAAACATATTCTAGTTTTATTGTTCTTATGTTTTCTCAACGTGTATAGAGGTCATATCTCTATTTCCCCCTGCGGTTTCCGGGACCCCATTGTGGGGAAAACAAGAATAGACCCAATGCCTTCACAAAAGCATGTCGTAATAGTCCACTAAATGGGAGCTTTTTACAAAGTCGGAGTACATTTGCCGGAGAGGAAAGGAACCACCAGCCTGCATGCAGATGAATCACACACGTGAAAAGGATGTGTACACAAAACTTAGTTTCAGTAAAGGGATTAGAGCCCAGAAGTGGACGATACACCAAAACTTTCCACCGGAAAATAAAGCCGGTGAATGCAAAGAAGAAGATATTACTATTCTTCTTCTTCTTCTTCTTCTCATCCGTCTTCCTTTTCTTTTTTTTTTTTTTTTTTTTTTTGGTACTATTCGGCTTGTATCGTAAGTCTGTGAGTGTGTCTGTTAACCTGGTATCGTAAGTCTGTCTGTTAACCTGGTATCGTAAGTCTGTGAGTGTGTCTGTTAACCTGGTATCGTAAGTCTGTCTGTTAACCTGGTATCGTAAGTCTGTGAGTGTGTCTGTTAACCTGGTATCGTAAGTCTGTGAGTGTGTCTGTTAACCTGGTATTGTAAGTCTGTCTGTTAACCGGGTATTGTGAGTCTGTCTGTTAACCTGGTATCGTAAGTCTGTGAGTGTGTCTGTTAACCTGGTATTGTAAGTCTGTCTGTTAACCGGGTATTGTGAGTCTGTCTGTTAACCTGGTATTGTGATTCTGTCTGTTAACCTGGTATTGTGAGTCTGTGAGTCTGTCTGTTAACCTGGTATTGTGAGTCTGTGAGTCTGTCTGTAAACCTGGTGTTGTGAGTCTGTGAGTCTGTCTGTTAACCTGGTTTTGGGAGTCTGTGAGTCTGTCTGTTAACCTGGTATTGTGAGTCTGTGACTCTGTTAACCTGGTATTGTGAGTCTGTGAGTCTGTCTGTTAACCTGGTATTGGGAGTCTGTCTGTTAACCTGGTATTGTGAGTCTGTCTGTTAACCTGGTATTGTGAATCGGTATGTTAACCTGGTATTGTGAGTCTGTGAGTCTGTCTGGTAACCTGGTATTGTGAGTCTGTCTGTTAACCTGGTATTGTGAGTCTGTGAGTCTGTCTGTTAACCTGGTATTGTGAGTCTGTGAGTCTGTCTGTTAACCTGGTATTGTGAGTCTGTCTGTTAACCTGGTATTGGGAGTGTGTGAGTCTGTCTGTTGACCTGGTATTGTGAGTCTGTGAGTCTGTCTGTTAACTTGGTATTGTTAGTGTGTGAGTCTGTCTGTTGACCTGGTATTGTGAGTCTGTAAGTCTGTCTGTTAACCTGGCATTGTGAGTGTGTGAGTCTGTCTGTTACGCTGGTATTGTAAGTCTGTGAGTCTGTCTGTTAACCTGGCATTGTAAGTCTGTGAGTCTGTCTGTTAACCTGGCATTGTGAGTGTGTGATTCCGTCTGTTAACCTGGCATTGTGAGTCTGTGAGTCTGTCTGTTAATCTGGTATTGTAAGTCCGTAAGTCTGTCTGTTAACCTGGCATTGGGAGTCTGTGAGTCTGTCTGTTAGTCTTGTATTGGGAGTCTGTGAGTCTGACTGTTAACCTAGTATTTGGAGTCTGTCTGTGAGTCTAGTATTGGGAGTCTGTGAGTCTGTCTGTTAACCTGTTATTGGAAGTCTGTGAGACTGTCTGCTAACCTAGCACTGGGAGTCTGTCTGTTAGTCTGTTATTAGGAGTCTGTGAGTCTGTCTGTTAACCTGGTATAGTGAGTCTGCGTGTTAACCTGGTATTGGGAGTCTGTCTGTTAACCTGGTATTGTGAGTGTGTCTGTTAGTCTGGCATTAGTCGTCTGTGAGTCTGTCTCTTAACCTAGTACTGGGAGTCTCTGAGTCTGTGAGTCGGCGTGTCTGTCTGTTAGTCTGGTATTGTAAGTCGGCGTGTTTGTCTGTTAGTCTGGTATTGTGAGTCGGCGTGTTTGCCTGTTAGTCTGGTATTGTGAGTCGGCGTGTTTGTCTGTTAGTCTAGTATTGTGTGTCGGCGTGTATGTCTGTTAGTCTTTTATTGTGAGTCGGCGTGTTTGTCTGTTAGTCTGGTATTGTGAGTCGGCGTGTTTGTCTGTTAGTCTGGTATTGTGAGTCGGCGTGTTTGTCTGTTAGTCTGGTATTGTGAGTCGGCGTGTTTGTCTGTTAGTCTGGTATTGTGAGTCGGCGTGTCTGTCTGTTAGTCTGGTATTGTGAGTCGTCGTGTTTGTCTGTTAGTCTGGTATTGTGAGTCGGCGTGTTTATCTGTTAGTCTGGTATTGTGAGTTGGCGTGTCTGTCTGTTAGTCTGGTATTGTGAGTCGGCGTGTCTGTATGTTAGTCTATTATTGTGAGTCGGCGTGTTTG
>CAJHNH020004502.1:827862-842862 GCA_905116865.2 Candidula unifasciata
ACAGTTTGTGTGGCGATGGTTGTCCGGGTATACAGTTTGTGTGGCGATGGTTGTCTGGGTATACAGTTTGTGTGGCGGTGGTTGTCCGGGTATAAAGTTTGTGTGGCGCTGGTTGTCCGGGTATACAGTTTGTGTGGCGATGGTTGTCCGGGTATACAGTTTGTGTGGCGGTGGTTGTCCGGGTATACAGTTTGTGTGGCGGTGGTTGCCCGGGTATACAGTTTGTGTGGCGGTGGTTGTCCGGGTATAAAGTTTGTGTGGTGCTGGTTGTCCGGGTATACAGTTTGTGTGGCGGTGGTTGCCCGGGTATACAGTTTGTGTGGCGCTGGTTGTCCGGGTATACAGTTTGTGTGGCGATGGTTGTCCGGGTATACAGTTTGTGTGGCGATGGTTGTCCGGGTATACAGTTTGTGTGGCGCTGGTTGTCCGGGTATGCGATAAAGATGCCAGTACCCCTATTTGTAATAGTATTGGTTGTTGATCCAGTGGGTAGACATGACTATCGCCTGGCATGGACTGAGAATGTGTAGGTGCGCGTAAGTTAGAACCAGGGCGACCCAGGGTCCGCTAGGAAGACAACAACTGACAGTTCCTGACTGACAGAGGACTGGAATGGAACAAAGAAAAAAAGAAAACTGCCAACAGAGAAGTCTGGCGATGTCTCTGAAAGTCTGGCGATCTCTCTGGCAAACCTCTACCCCCCAAGGTAGAAGAGGAGCGACTAAGTAACTAAGTATGAGAGGAGGGAAAATGGAACATGCTGTGATTACTGGAAAGATTTGTGGAAAAAAGAGACAGAAGAAGACAAGGTGAGCACATTCTTGCCAGGTTTCTTCACGGCATGGGGGGTGGGGTGGGGTGGCAGCTCACGAACTGATTCACGCAGATTGTCGCGAGGCATGATCTAAACAATTTTGAAACTACCGGAAACGTTTTTCAAATCAAACTGAACGATTTTCTATGTTGTCTGTGTCTCCCACGTTACTTATCTCTATTCATGTCTGTGTATCTCTCTCTGTCTCTCTCTCTGTCTCTCTCTCTCTCTCTCTCTCTCTCTCTCTCTCTCTCTCTTGCTCCGTTTATATCCTGATGTATCTTTATCACTCCTCCCGTGTCCCTCACCTTTCACCTCTCTCTCTCTCTCTCTCTCTCTCTCTCTCTCTCTCTCTCTTGCTCCGTTTATATCCTGATGTATCTTTATCACTCCTCCCCGTGTCCCTCACCTTTCACCTCTCTCTCTCTCTCTCTCTCTCTGTCTCTTGCTCTGTTCATATCCTGATGTATCTTTATCACTCCTCCTCCTGTCCCTCACCTTCCACCTCTCTCTCTCTCTCTCTCTCTCTCTCTCTCTCTCTCTCTCTCTCTCTCTCACTTCTCCCCCCCCTCCCCATCTATGTGACTGTATGTCGCCAAGTTCCACACATCGCAGATTAAGAACTGCCAGATGTCAAGGTCACTGGCTCGAAGTATTGCACCCTGGTGAGCTTCTGTTGTGGCAAACAGATCGTCATGAGCCGACCCACCTGGTAAAGAGGTGGTTAGGCTCGGCTGGGATTGATCGGGTGAGCAGATGGTGGGCGTCCACACGTGAACTGGTGAGCTGGATATAGAAAACTTCGACATGGTGCTCCCCCGCAAGCCTCAGGTCGCATCCGCCCTCACAACACGACGACGGCTCGGTTGACAGTCCTGAGTTTTATCAACCCTTGTCATTATTCTTTCTCTTGCTGTCTTTGTTTGTCTGTCTTCTCTGCCCCCACCCCCACCTTTCTCTCTTTTTTTCTGTGAATGTGTGTGTTTGCGTGTGTGTCCTTCCCCCCCCCCCCCCCCCCCCCCCCCCACCCACGCCCACGCTATTGAAAACATCAAGTTATGTCAACACTGGTCATCATTCTTTTTCTCTTGCTGTCTTTGTTTGTCTGTATGTCTATGTATCTCTCTAGCTCTGTGTTTGTTTCTTTATGTTCATCCCACTCTGCCATTCCCTCTGTCTGTCTCTGCCTCTCTCTCTCTCTTTCACTGTCTCTCTCTCTCTCTCTCTCTCTCTCTCTCTCTCTCTTTCTCTTTCTTTCTTTCTCTGCATATGTTTCTCTAATCTGTATGTGTGTGTTTGTGTGTCCTAGTGCCGCTCTCTGTCTCTTTTTATTAAAAAGTCTCTCTATCACTGTGTCTCTTTCACCCTCTCTGTCTTCATCTCTGTCTCTTTCACCCTCTCTGTCTCTCTCACCTCTCTGTCTCTCTCATCTCTCTGTCTCTTTCACCCTCTCTGTCTCTCTCATCCTCTCTGTCTCTCTCATCCTCTCTCTCTCTCTCTCATCCTCTCTGTCTCTCTCACCCTCTTTGTCTTCTCACCCTCTCTGTCTCTCTCACCCTCTTTGTCTCTCTCACCCTCTCTGTCTCTCTCACCCTCTCTGTCTCTCTCACCCTCTCTGTCTCTCTCACCCTCTCTGTCTCTCTCACCCTCTCTGTCTCTCTCACCCTTTCTGTCATTCTCACCCTTTCTGTCTCTCTCACCCTCTCTGTCTCTCTCTGTCTATATGTCTCTCTCACCCTCTCTGTCTCTCTCACCCTCTATGTCTCTCTCACCCTTTCTGTCACTCTCACCCTTTCTGTCTCTCCCACCCTCTCTGTCTCTCTCTCTGTCTATATGTCTCTCCCTGTCTAGATCTATGTCTCTCTCTCTGTCTATATGTCTCTCCCTGTCTAGATCTCTGACTCTATCTGTCTATATATTCTCTCCCTTCTAGATCAATGTCTCTCTCTCTCTCTGTGTCTATATGTCTCTCCCTGTCTAGATCTCTGACTCTATCTGTCTATATATCTCTCCCTATCTAGATCGATGTCTCTCTCTCTGTCTATATGTCTCTCCCTGTCTAGATCTCTGACTCTATCAGTCTATATATCTCTCCCTATCTAGATCTATGTCTCTCTCTCTGTCTATATGTCTCTCCCTGTCTAGATCTCTGTCTCTCTCTGTCTATATGCCTCTCCTTGTCTAGATCTCTGTCTCTCTCTGTCTATATGTCTCTCCCTATCTAGATCTCTGTCTCTCTCTGTCTATATGTCTCTCCCTATCTAGATCTATGTCTCTCTCTGTCTATATGTCTCTCCCTATCTAGATCTCTGTCTCTCTCTGTCTATATGTCTCTCCCTATCTAGATCTATGTCTCTCTCTGTCTATATGTCTCTCCCTATCTAGATCTATGTCTCTCTCTGTCTATATGTCTCTCCCTATCTAGATCTCTGACTCTCTCTGTCTCATATCCTGATGTTTCTTTATCACTCCTCCCCCTGCGGTCGGTCGGTCGGTCGGTCGGTCTGTCGGTCGGTCGGTCTGTCTGTCTGTGTTTCTATATAATGTTACACTGCTACATAACTGTTATATCTCTCAGACGCACACAAAAGCATACATGGGCACACACATACACACCAGCACAAGTTCACTGAAAACACGCACCTTCCAGTGTGTCATATCTATTTATAGCCAAGCAATTTCCTATTCACCCCCGCCGTGTTATCGTTGGCTCAGATAATGGATTTGTTTTGTTCCTTTAATCTATCCTCCCAGGATATGGCAACATGATATATGATATAAACCCGTCCGCCTTTTCTTATTACCACTTGTGATCAGTTGGAGTATTTAAAACTGTCTAGATCATGGGTAAAAAGGTAAAGTCGGGAGATGTGAACCAGCGTCATTGCACAAAGTTATCAACCATAAGTGCTCTGGTACCAGTACGGACAGCTGATAAGAAACTGTCTGACTGTGTCGCCGTTCGCACGCAACTCCGTAGCTACAGGGACTGTTTCTCCATTCACCCCAGAGTGTAGACTCTGGTACCCATTTCCTAGAGGCTGGGTAAACCCCGGAAACCGCCTGGTTTCAAACGTGGCTACAGCGAGTCGCAGCTGGATTTAAAAGCGAGTCTTCTATCGACTGCGCTAACGCGGCTCAATAAAGATCATGGGTTCCCAAACCTATCGGCTTAATCCCTGGTTTCGCGCCTTCTCTCCCCCCTTTTTTTTAAATAAAACAATTTACAGAGCCTTTTATCTCGCTAGAGCCTCTGGTAGTCCAACATACAAATCACCATTAGGGCCGCCTGATTCAGACGATTAGTGGCCCTAGCCATTTGAAAGAGTGTGCTGTTCCCATGCATGTGAGTAATGAGGCATATAAACAATAAGCAATCATTAATTCCACTTTTATTAAACAAAACAATGGAAAATGTGAAAATATTTTTTTATGTTTTCCACTGCATTCCTACTAAGCATGTCGTAAGAGTTTGCTGATGTAGAACTATTGGGCTGAAAGATGTCGATGTCGCAACCTAGAAGAAGTTAGTTGCTTATCCTTTACAGGACGTTGCAGAACCAACCTCAACAGCCCCTGGCTGTTGTGTGGTTTTTCTAGGCAAATATACGTCCAGTAGTTTGCCATTGTTTTCTGGACGGTCGGCTTTCTTGATACCTCTGTCGAAACCAATGCAAGGCGCATGGCCCGCAGCTGGGATCGAACCCGGCATTCCGGCGTTACGAAGCGTTCGCATCGACTTAGCCACAGAGCCGACTAACCTAGAAGAAGAAGAAGAAGAGGAAGAAGAAGAAGAAGAAGAAGAAGAAGAAGAAGAAGAAGAAGAAGAAGAAGAAGAAGAAGAAGAAGAAGAAGAAGAAGAAGAAGAAGAAGACAAAGCAGCAGCAGCAGCGGCTGCGGAAGGCAGGATGCAGCAGACGACATGGAAACCTCAGCAAAACTCTTGTAGACATCAACAGTCTGATGACGGATAGTTTGTCTGTGTTGCAGGTGTCACGACTGTGGTCATCAGATGATGGATTGTTCATTCTCGGAGCTACAGCTGCCCTTACTGGTGTCTGATTGTTGTTTTGGTTTCATGGTGCTAAAGTATGGCTTTGCTTGAGACTGTCTTATGACATATTTGGTAAGTCTGTGTATTTTCTTATACTGCAAGACGGAAACATTTTTAAAAATAAAGATACAAAGAAAGAAAGAAACATGACATAGAAAGAAAGAAGGAATGTGGGAAAGGGAAAAAAGAAAGAAAGAATGAAAAAAAGAAACAAAGAAAGAAACGAAGAAAGAAACAAAGACAGACAGACAGACAGACAGACAGACAGACAGACAGACAGACAGACAGACAGACAGACAGACAGACAGACAGACAGACAGACAGACAGACAGACAGACAGACAGACAGACAGACAGACAGACAGACAGACAGACAGACAGACAGACAGACAGACAGACAGACAGACAGACAGACAGACAGACAGACAGACAGACAGACAGACAGACAGACAGACAGACAGACAGACAGACAGACAGACAGACAGACAGACAGACAGACAGACAGACAGACAGACAGGCAGGACAGACAGACAGACAGACAGACAGACAGACAGACAGACAGACAGACAGACAGACAGACAGACAGACAGACAGACAGACAGACAGACAGACAGACAGACAGACAGACAGACAGACAGACAGACAGATTGGCCGGCAGGCAGACAGACAGACGGACAGACAGACAGACTGACTGACTGACTCACAGACACACGGACAGAAAAAAAAAAGACAGACAGAAAGAAAGAAAAAAAAACAAGAATGGAAGGAAGGAAGGAAGGATGGCAGAAAGGAAGGAAGCAAGCAAGTAAGGGAGGTCAAGAAGGAGAACGTAAAGATGATTAAATCTGGCAAGAAAAAGAACTGGCCTCCGAACCACGTACAACATAGCTATATCCAACGGTCTTACCATTTTACACCCTAACCAAAGTTACATCTAAAAGATTACTTTTCTCCATAAAAATAGCCAGTTCATTTTTTTTGACACTGGAATATTTCCAAGTTCCTATCGTTGACGTCAATCGAGAGCTGACCTGAGAAACGTGGGTCAAACGTGGGATTATGGAGGGGTTCTGAAACTGCTTTGATTTCATGAATCTAATTTGTGGGGCGTGTGAGACAGAGCTGCAGGCTCCATTTTTTTAAGAATGGATTCTCGTGGCATGAAAAAGACAGAAAATAAGGAGTTGGGAAGAAGGAGGAGGAGTAGAAGAAGAAGAAGATGCTGAAGAAGAAAAAGAAAGAAAGAAAGAGAGAAAGCAAGCAAGCAAGAAGGAAAGAAAGAAAGAAAGAAAGAAAGAAAGAGCAAGAAAGAAAGAAAGAAAGAAAGAAAGAAAGAAAGAAAGAAAGAAAGAAAGAAAGAAAAGAAAGAAAGAAAGAAAGAAAGAAAGAAAGAAAGAAAGAAAGAAAGAAAGAAAAGAAAGAAAGAAAGAAAGAAAGAAAGAAAGAAAAAGAAAGAAAGAAAGAAAGAAAGAAGAAAGAAAAGAAAGAAAGAAAGAAAGAAAGAAAGAAAGAAAGAGAAAAAAGAAAGAAAGAAAGAAAGAAAGAAAGAAAGAAAAGAAAGAAAGAAAGAAGAAAGAAAGAAAGAAAAGAAAGAAAGAAAGAAGAAAAAGAAAGAAAGAAAGAAAAGAAAAGAAAAGAAAGAAAGAAAGAAAGAAAGAAAGAAAGAAAGAAAGAACAAAAAAGAATAAATGATTAAGGAAGAAGAAGAAACAAAGACAAAGAAAAACGAGAAGAAGAAGAAGAAAAAGAAGAAGAAGAAGAAGAAGAAGAAGAAGAAGAAGAAGAACAAGAAGAAGAAGAAGAAGAAGAAGAAGAACAAGAAGAAGAACAAGAAGAAGAAGAAGAAGAAGAAGAAGAAGAAGAAGAAAAAGAAGAAAAGAAGAAGAAGAAGCTTGTCCTAGTCTAACTGTCAGACTGTCTTAACCTTGTCAAACTGTCAGACTATCTTAACCTTGTCAAACTGTCAGACTGTCTTAACCTTGTCAAACTGTCTGACTGTCTTTACCTTGTCAAACAATCTATCTTAATAAGTAAGTCATCACTCAATGAGGCCGTCAGTAAGTCATCAGTCAATAAGTCTGTCAGTCTGTGAGGTCGTAAGTAAGTCATCAGTCTCAGTAAGTCATCAGTTTGTGAGGTCATCAGTAAGTCATCATTCTGTGAGGTCATCAGTAAGTCATCAGTCTCTGAGGTCATCAGTAACTCTTCAGTCTGTGAGGTCATCAGTAAGTCATCAGTCTCTGAGGTCGTCAGTAACTCTTCAGTCTGTGAGGTCATCAGTAAGTCATCAGTCTGTGAGGTTGTAAGTAAGTCATCAGTCTGTGAGGTCGTCAGTAAGTCATCAGTCTCTGAAGTCGGCAGTGAGTCATCAATCTGTGAGGTCGCCAGTAAGTCATCAGTCTGTGAGGTCATCAGTAAGTCAACAGTCCCTGAGGCTGTCAGTAAGTCATCAGTCAATGAGGCCGTCAGTAAGTCATCAGTCTGTGAGGTCGTCAGTAAGTCATCAGTCTCTGAGGTCGCCAGTGAGTCATCAGTCTGTGAGGTTGTAAGTAAGTCATCAGTCTGTGAGGTCGTCAGTAAGTCACCAGACTGTGAGGTCGTCAGTAAGTCATCAGTCTCTGAGGTCATCAGTGAGTCATCAGTCTGTGAGGTCATCGGTTAGTCAGGCCTCCAGTTAGTCATTAGTCTGTGAGGCCGTCAGTAAGTCATCAGTCTGTGAGGCCGTCAGTAGGTCATCAGTCTGTGAGGCTGTCAGTAGGTCATCAGTCTGTGAGGCTGTCAGTAGGTCATCAGTCTGTGAGGCCGTCAGTCATTACGTCAGTCAATCAGGTCTCCGGTAAGTCATTACTCATTTCGTCAGCCAGTAAGGCTTTCAGAAAGTCATCGGTCATTTCCTTAGTCAGTCGGACTTAAAAAAGACAGTGCTTATTCAAGGCAAACATTGCAGCACTTCTGGAGATTAAAGCCATAGTTTAGCACTTCTGGAGATTGAAGCCATAGTTTAGCACTTGTGAAGATTAAAGCCACAGTGCAGCACTTCTGGAGATAAAAGCCACAGTGCAGCACTTCTGGAGACTGAAGCCACAGTGCCAACATCTTTGTCTGAAACAGGAGTGCAGGCCGGAAGCGGGTGTAAATGTCTATATCTCGGCGATGGCCAGTTTCAGAGTTCATGGTATATGCGGTGTACCATGGTTTAGTAATGTGCTTGAACCGACATCTAGAGTTGGTGGGTGCCTTCGGGACATACACAGAGATGTCACTGGTCGGCGAACTCGTGCAGACATTTGTGTTATAGACTTGAGAATTATGTGTACAGGACCAATACATGACCAAACCATATAATCTGTTGTCTACCCATAAAGTTTTATATTGGTTCTGTGCCGACTGTCAACTTGGTATTATCGTTCTTAAGTCGACCTGTCTTTGCTTCGCCTAGCATTATACGTTAGCATTTTATTTATGTCATGACTGTTCTGTCCTGACTACTTTCTGGTGCTACATGGACCCTTACTATTAAAAAATGAGCGGAACATCGTTACAACAGAGATGAGATGTCTTCGGAGAGCTGCCAGTGTGACAAGAAGAGATCAAATCAGGAATGAAGAAATAAGAAGAAGACTACGACTGAAACCAGGCATACAGTTCATTAAAGAACAACAAATGAGGTGGTTTGGCCACCTGAATAGAATACCCTGTACCAACTGCCACAGAAAGCCATGTGCTGAAGAAGTATAATGAACACAAAGCAAGGGGAGGACCACGCAAGAGATGGAGCGACATCAGGAGCAACCTAACAGAAATGAAGCCTAACTTGTGCAATGCATCAGAAAACGCGCACAAACGATCCTTACATCTCACCGCTCCCCCCCCCCCCCCCCCCCCCCTTCTTTTTCCGTAACACCTCACTGATGTATATGGTGGGAGAGAAGAAGAAGAAGAAGAAGACAAAGAAGAAGAAGAAGAAGAAGACTATCTTGTCTTCTAAAGACAAGCTCGTTGTTTGACTCTGACAGCACAGCGTTAGGAAGAATACTTTGTTGAACCAAGCTAGAAAAGTATTCCTACTCATGTGCTTGCATTAAAAAAAGTAGTGCTGTTTATCTTTTAAATTGATGTGCTTTAGTGCATCATTGTTCTGTTTGTTTATTTATTTTTCATTTATCTCCTTAGGTATGTAAAGTCCCACGTCTGCTGTAACTAACGATAATGAATGTTGATATTGTCGGTTCTTCTTTGTCTTGCTAATGTCATCACTTCTGTTTTGTCTACGTTGATCTCCAGGCACTATCATTGTTGTCGCACACTGAGTGGAGTCTTTTGGTATGTTCTTTTAGTTTGGAAGCTGTGGTTTTGTAGACGAATGATGAGAATATCCTGGACAGATAAAACGAGCAATGAAAATGTATTAAAAGATACTGACTCACAAAGAAAACTGATTGCCCGCATCAAAAAGAGACAATCTACATTCTTTGGTCGTGAGAAATCTGAAGTACATTGTGACAGTAGGAAAGTTGGAAGGGAGGAGAGGCAAAGGGATACCAAGAGAGAAGATGCTTGACCGTTTAACATCATGTCACGGCTACCAAAGCCACACGGCATAGACTATGGAAGAAAATCAGTATCATAGTTGATGAAATAACAAGAGGCAGAATGTAAATAGACATGACTACCAAAGCCACACGGCATGGACTATGGAAGACTACCCGTATCAAAGTTGATTGAAAGAACACGAGACAGAAGGTTGTAGATAACCAAGATTAACAACGCCATAGACTTTAAGAAGTAGTTGTGCTGCTGGTGTTGGTGCTATTGTTACCATGTCATCGGCGAACAGCAGCCCAGTTAGTCATCCTCCGATATTGTTCCCTTCGCTTCTGTTAGCTGATTGGCACTTTGTGGTCGATGTATGTGATGGACAGTAGTGGTGATGTTACACACACACCTGTCTCACTCCCACATCTTGTGGTCGAAGTCTGTGATGGACAGTAGTGATGATGTTACACACACACCTGTCTCACCCCACATCTTGTGGTCGATGTCTGTGATGGACAGTAGTGGTGATGTTACACACACACCTGTCTCACCCCCACATCTTGTGGTCGATGTATGTGATGGACAGTGGTGGTGATGTTACGCACACACCTGTCTCACCCCCACATCTTGTGGTCGATGTCTGTGATGGACAGTAGTGGTAATGTTACACACACCCGTCTCATCCCCACATCTTGTGGTCGTTGTATGTGATGGACAGTAGTGGTGATGTTACACACACCCGTCTCATCCCCACATCTTGTGGTCGTTGTATGTGATGGACAGTAGTGGTGATGTTACACACACCCGTCTCATCCCCACATCTTGTGGTCGTTGTATGTGATGGACAGTAGTGGTGATGTTACACACACCCGTCTCATCCCCACATCTTGTGGTCGTTGTATGTGATGGACAGTAGTGGTGATGTTACACACACCCGTCTCATCCCCACATCTTGTGGTCGTTGTATGTGATGGACAGTAGTGGTGATGTTACACACACACACCTGTCTCACCCCTACATCTTGTGGTCGATGTCTGTGATGGACAGTAGTGGTGATGTTACGCATCTCGTCTCACCCCAGATCTTGTGGTCGATGTCTGTGATGGACAGTAGTGGTGATGTTACGCATCTCGTCTCACCCCAGATCTTGTGGTCGATGTCTGTGATGGACAGTAGTGGTGATGTTACACACACACACCTGTCTCACTCCCACATCTTGTGGTCGATGTCTGTGATGGACAGTAGTGGTGATGTTACACACACACACCTGTCTCACTCCCACATCTTGTGGTCGATGTCTGTGATGGACAGTAGTGGTGATGTTACACACACACCTGTCTCACCCCACATCTTGTGGTCGATGTCTGTGATGGACAGTAGTGGTAATGTTACACACACCCGTCTCATCCCCACATCTTGTGGTCGTTGTATGTGATGGACAGTAGTGGTGATGTTACACACACCCGTCTCATCCCCACATCTTGTGGTCGTTGTATGTGATGGACAGTAGTGGTGATGTTACACACACCCGTCTCATCCCCACATCTTGTGGTCGTTGTATGTGATGGACAGTAGTGGTGATGTTACACACACCCGTCTCATCCCCACATCTTGTGGTCGTTGTATGTGATGATGACAGTAGTGGTGATGTTACACACACCCGTCTCATCCCCACATCTTGTGGTCGTTGTATGTGATGGACAGTAGTGGTGATGTTACACACACACACCTGTCTCACCCCTACATCTTGTGGTCGATGTCTGTGATGGACAGTAGTGGTGATGTTACGCATCTCGTCTCACCCCAGATCTTGTGGTCGATGTCTGTGATGGACAGTAGTGGTGATGTTACGCATCTCGTCTCACCCCAGATCTTGTGGTCGATGTCTGTGATGGACAGTAGTGGTGATGTTACACACACACACCTGTCTCACTCCCACATCTTGTGGTCGATGTCTGTGATGGACAGTAGTGGTGATGTTACACACACACACCTGTCTCACTCCCACATCTTGTGGTCGATGTCTGTGATGGACAGTAGTGGTGATGTTACGCATCTCGTCTCACCCCAGATCTTGTGGTCGATGTCTGTGATGGACAGTAGTGGTGATGTTACGCATCTCGTCTCACCCCACATCTTGTAGTCGATGTCTGTGATGGACAGTAGTGGTGATGTTACACACACCCGTCTCATCCCAGACTTTCCTTGTGTGGGTTCTGGGGCCCTATAATAAGGAAAACAAGAATAGACCCACTGCCTACCCAAAAGCATGTTGTAAGAGTCGACTAATTGGGGGCTTCCTTCAAAGTCGGAGTGCATCCGCCTGAGAGGCAAAGAACTAGCAGTCTGCATACAAATGAGTCAGATCTGTAAAACGGATGCACTCGCAACACTCAGGTTCTGGAACAGGACTGCAGTCCAAAAGTGGATGAATAACCAGAACTTTCCGCCAGAGTTAACAGCTGGTGAAGGCGAAGAAGAAGAAGAAGAGTGCAGATCTAATGTGAAACTTCTCTGACATGCTTGTGTTTCGTTCTTACTGTGCACCGAAGACCGATGTCACATAAATACACGGTTCAGCTGATGGACGTCTGTTGATGATTATCGTGCTCGATATGTTAATCCTGCAGACAGCAAACTTACAACAGATAAACTACTATCCTAGCTCGTTACATGATTTGTGTAGAAATTTGTAGGGGTCCAAATGGACTTTTCCGCGGTCCACCTGGACTTTTCCGCGGTCCACCTGGACTTTTCCGCGGTCCACCTGGACTTTTCCGCGATACACCTGGTTTTTTGTTTTGTTTTTTTTCACGCCCACCTGAACTTTTCCGCGACCCACCGAGACTTTTCCGCGGTGCTCATGTGCATTTCAATGGCCTATCTGGGCTTTTCCGCGACCCACCTGGAGTTTTTCGCGACCCACCTGGAGTTTTTCCGCGGTCCACCTTGACTTTTCCGCGGTCCAGCTGAACTTTTCCACAGCCCACTGAAAGAACACTATTGTAAAACATCTGCACGAAAAAAAAGGTAGGAATAAAAGACTGAGCCCCACAACAAACTACCTCTGATTCCCAGGTATATACGCTTACCTGGGGAACAAATGGTTAGAATATTAATACCCTTTCGACTCGAATAAATAGGCTCAATAATTGATAAACAAATTCACAAAGCCAGGATACTGATACTAGGTCACTTCTAAATCTGTTTTCTCCTGGGATATTGCGAAACTCCGCGCTTTTAACCCATTTAATGTGCCCACTGTGTACTTTGTTAAATTTGTTATTTTAAAGGTATTCAGTGCAGATCAGTGCTTCTATGTGTTATTTTAGAGCAAAGGTTCCCAAACTGTGCTTGGCTAAGCAATCAAGAGCCCCTCCTGCACTTTCCGAGGGCTCATTAAAGATTAAGAAACAAAATATAGAAAAAAGTTAGCAAAACTAGAAATTACATCTGCAGTTTGCAAAGCCGAATACAATTGAATTCCAATATTCGTCATGAATCTGTTCTGGGTAAAAAAAAAATTTTTTTTTTAAGTACGAACATCACAAGAGTTTTCCACATAGAAATTAGCTTAAAAAATGTTATTCCGTTTTCTGCCCCGACTTTTGCCTATCTGGTTTTTGAGAACCAAACACAATTTCATTGGGAAATCTTTGCAAATAGATTTTAATATCATATTAACCACTGCACGTATTATTGTTTTATCATTATGTCAGAGATTTGTTCGTACTGATGGTATAAATATACTGTCTTCTTCTTCTTCTTTCTTTCTAGCCCCAATGGAGCATAGGCATCCTTCTGACGCCAAGTCGTTCTATCTTTCGCTATCGCCTGCAGCTCTCCCCATGTCCTCCCCATCTTTTTATCTTCACTCTCTAGCTCCCTTCATCATGTGTTTTTGGTCTTCCTTTATTTCTGGGCCCCTGCGGGTTCCAGTGCAAAGACATTCTAGTTATATTGTTCTCAGGTGTCCTATCCAACTCCAGCGTCTTTTCTTCACCTGTTGGTCCACTGGAACTTGCTGAGTGTTCTCCCATAGCTCGACATTAGTAACTGCATCATGCCACTTCATTCCCCCTATAATGCCTAGGCACCAGTTAATAAATATTTGCAGTTTATTATTAATTGCTTTAATTCTTCTCCATGTTTTCCGCTCCATACAGCAGTACTGATTTAACATTATAATTAAACCTTTTAAGTTGTTTATTAGTTTTAATTTCTTTTGACATAAATATACCGTAGGACTACATCAATTAAAATACAAATTAAAGTACTTTTCTGATTGGAAGGGGGGGGGGGGGGGGAAGGAAGCAATAGCTATTATTTGGACGAGGAGTCACTTTCCATTAAGATGTCCAGTATTGTCATGTCTGGCGGTTCATGCCCTGATGATTCATATGCATTTCTTTTTTACCTTTTTTTTTTAATTATAGGTTATCAAATGTTGTTTGCTACCCCGGTCAACAAATGCCCGCAGAAGTCGGATGTGTTCGCCGAAAGGTGCAAATATCGCAGCCATGCTGTAAACGGACACAACGCACTTACATCTTCGGATGAACGCAGAAGAAGAAGAAAAAGAAATGTTGTTTGTGTTTATTTTAAACAATTTTCTGAAAGTGTCTTAACACGTCGTCATCAAATGAATTAATACGCTCAGAAATGATAGCCATGTTTGGTTGCCATTTCTCGATAAACACCTGTATGTTTGCATAGTTTTCTTAATTTCAGCACTTGGGACCAGCCAATCGGAGACGAACAACCAAAATGTTCCGCTGGAGTTTACAGCTGGTGAACGCGAAGAAGAAGAACAAGAAGAATGATCTATACCTTCAGGGCTGTCTCTAGTATAAACTTCACTTCACTTTCTGTTGTAATTCACTTAGCGGCCCGTAAAGTTTGGCTTCCATTGTTGTCTCTCTTGGCCAGACGTTTTTGTCTGGAAATGTTGTATTTGGGACAGTCTTGGAGGATGTATTCTGTTGTCTGAGATGCCAGTCCCCAGGTACACATGGCTGATTCGCCCATCTCAAATTGTGTTTACATGTGGTTGCGAAGTCGACTGTGTCCTGTTCTAAGGCGTAGAATAATAACTTGCTCTGGTCTGTCCATTATATGTCTAACGTCTTGTGCCAGTTTTGGTGGCTTTTTGATTGATTTGATTATCCTCTTTTTCTGTTGATAAGCCTATCGTGTTTAATTACACCGGATAATCTCTGAGAACTTTAAAAGACCGTTCAAACATATGGGTAATAGAAATATGTTGTCACTTAATTTTTCGTGAAAGATATAATAATATAATAAAGAATGTGCTTGCAAAGCCACACCAGATTTACTACATAGTCGTCTACAAATCATCAAAAATTGCAGTTCTTCTTCGTCTTCGTGTTTACCAGCTGTATAAATTCCGGCGGAATATTCGGAGTATTTATCCCTCTTGCATGCACGTCCAGGAGCGGGGGGGTGGGGGGGGGGGGGCAACCAACAGGCTGCGTACAAATAAGCCAGATCTGTTAAATAGATCTGCACGTCAAACTCACGTTCTGGAAAAAAAATGACCGAAGTCCACTAGTGGACACACAAGAACTAGCCGGGGG
>CAJHNH020004502.1:850362-857862 GCA_905116865.2 Candidula unifasciata
TTGGCAATGTCCTGATGTGTCCTGGCATCATCTCTTGGCAACATCCTGATGTGTCCTGACATCATCTCTTGGAAATATCCTGTGTCCTGACATCATCTCTTGGAAACATCT
Source organism: Candidula unifasciata (assembly GCA_905116865.2). Classification (NCBI taxonomy): domain Eukaryota; kingdom Metazoa; phylum Mollusca; class Gastropoda; order Stylommatophora; family Geomitridae; genus Candidula; species Candidula unifasciata. Next base: position 850,474 of record CAJHNH020004502.1, read on the forward strand.
TGATGTGTCCAGACATCATTTATTGGCAACATCCTGATGTGCATCTTAGCAGTATTTTATTGGCAATGTGAAGCACTAATGGATCATTATCATTTGGAGATAATTATGTAGCGGGGAGTGACTAGGCGATCTCGTTGACACTCAACACTGCTGAAGATAGTGATAGAGTGCATATGGGAATACTCCAGAGTGTTGGGACATTTGTTCTTGATAAATATCATCTCATAGCAACGTCTTGACATAGTCTACTTTGTATCATCTTGATGAGCTCTGATAGAATCTCTGTGTAACATCTGTATGAACTACTCTGACATCATCATTTGATAACATCCTGATTAAGCTTTACATTATCTCACTGTAACATCTGTATGAACTACTCTGACATCATCATTTGATAACATCCTGATTAAGCTTTACATTATCTCACTGTAACATCTGTATGAACTACTCTGACATCATCATTTGATAACATCCTGATTAAGCTTTACATTATCTCACTGTAACATCTGTATAAACTACTCTGACATCATCATTTGATAACATCCTGGTGTAGTCTAAGACCATGTCTTGATGATATCCTGGTTCAGGCCATCCTTGTTTGAAGACACCTGCTCACTCCTTGTCTGATGGTAAAGTCCTGACAGTCTCATCCTTGTCTGATGGTAAAGTCCTGACAGTCTTATCCTTGTCTGATGGTAAAGTCCTGACAGTCTCATCCTTGTCTGATGGTAAAGTCCTGACAGTCTCATCCTTGTCTGATGGTAAAGTCCTGACAGTCTCATCCTTGTCTGATGGTAAAGTCCTGACAGTCTCATCCTTGTCTGATGGTAACGTCCTGACAATCTCATCCTTGTCTGATGGTAACGTCCTGACAATCTCATCCTTGTCTGATGGTAACGTCCTGACAATCTCATCCTTGTCTGATGGTAACATCCTGACAGTCTCATCCTTGTCTGATGGTAACGTCCTGACAATCTCATCCTTGTCTGATGGTAACGTCCTGACAATCTCATCCTTGTCTGGTGGTAACGTCCTGACAATCTCATCCTTGTCTGATAGTAGCGTCCTGACAATCTCATCCTTGTCTGATGGTAACGTCCTGACAATCTCATCCTTGTCTGATGGTAACGTCCTGACAATCTCATCCTTGTCTGGTGGTAACGTCCTGACAATCTCATCCTTGTCTGGTGGTAACGTCCTGACAATCTCATCCTTGTCTGGTGGTAACGTCCTGACAATCTCATCCTTGTCTGATGGTAACGTCCTGACAATCTCATCCTTGTCTGGTGGTAACGTCCTGACAATCTCATCCTTGTCTGATGGTAACGTCCTGACAATCTCATCCTTGTCTGATGGTAACATCCTGACAGTCTCATCCTTGTCTGATGGTAACGTCCTGACAATCTCATCCTTGTCTGATGGTAACGTCCTGACAATCTCATCCTTGTCTGGTGGTAACGTCCTGACAATCTCATCCTTGTCTGGTGGTAACGTCCTGACAATCTCATCCTTGTCTGATAGTAGCGTCCTGACAATCTCATCCTTGTCTGATGGTAACGTCCTGACAATCTCATCCTTGTCTGATGGTAACGTCCTGACAATCTCATCCTTGTCTGGTGGTAACGTCCTGACAATCTCATCCTTGTCTGGTGGTAACGTCCTGACAATCTCATCCTTGTCTGGTGGTAACGTCCTGACAATCTCATCCTTGTCTGATGGTAACATCCTGACAATCTCATCCTTGTCTGGTGGTAACGTCCTGACAATCTCATCCTTGTCTGGTGGTAACGTCCTGACAATCTCATCCTTGTCTGGTGGTAACGTCCTGACAATCTCATCCTTGTCTGATGGTAACATCCTGACAATCTCATCCTTGTCTGGTGGTAACGTCCTGACAATCTCATCCTTGTCTGATGGTAACGTCCTGACAATCTCATCCTTGTCTGATGGTAACATCCTGACAATCTCATCCTTGTCTGGTGGTAACGTCCTGACAATCTCATCCTTGTCTGGTGGTAACGTCCTGACAATCTCATCCTTGTCTGGTGGTAACGTCCTGACAATCTCATCCTTGTCTGATGGTAAAACATCCTGACAATCTCATCCTTGTCTGGTGGTAACGTCCTGACAATCTCATCCTTGTCTGGTGGTAACGTCCTGACAATCTCATCCTTGTCTGGTGGTAACGTCCTGACAATCTCATCCTTGTCTGATGGTAACATCCTGACAATCTCATCCTTGTCTGGTGGTAACGTCCTGACAATCTCATCCTTGTCTGATGGTAACGTCCTGACAATCTCATCCTTGTCTGATGGTAACGTCCTGACAATCTCATCCTTGTCTGATGGCAACGTCCTGACAATCTCATATCTTTTTGAAACAACCTGATTGAACTGACACTTTCTTTTCACATCATAACATACAGTTATCCTTTGGTAGCATTCTTAACACTTCTGTCGTGACAGCAATAATCTCACCAATAAACAGACAACTTCAGATTGTCACAGTCATACCAACTCTACCAACTTTACCAACTCTAACAACTCACCATCTTGCCATGTCATGATCACATCAAGTCACAATCATTCTGAGTCAGCACTGCATCAAGTCACCATTGAATCAGGTTGCCATCACATCAAGTCAGCGCTGCATTAAGTTACTGTCATATCAAGTCACCACCACATCAGGTCACCATTGCTTCAAGTCACCATTAAATTCAATCACCATCACATCAAATCACCATTGCCTCAAGTCATCATTGCCTCAAGTCACCCTTGCCTCAAGTCACCATTGCCTCGAGTCGTTATTGCCTCAAGTCACAATTGCCTCAAGTCATCATTGCGTCAAGTCACCATTGCCTCAAGTCATCATTGCCTCAAGTCACCCTTGCCTCAAGTCACCATTGCCTCACGTCACCATTGCCTCAAGTCACCATATCCTCAAGTCACACTTGCCTCAAGTCACCCTTGCCTTAAGTCATCATAGCCTCAAGTCACCATTGCCTCAAGTCACCATTGCCTCAAGTCACCATTGCCTCAAGTCACCATTGCCTCAAGTCACCCTTGCCTCAAGTCACCATTGCCTCAAGACAACATTGTCCCAAGTCACCATTACATCAAATCACTATCACATCAAGTCACCATCACATCAAGTCACTGCCACATCAGGTCATCATTGCCTCAGGTCATCATTGCCTCAGGTCATCATTGCCTCAAGTCACCATTACATCAAATCACTGTCCCATCAGGTCACCATCGCATCAGGTCATCATCACATCAAGCCACCATTGCATCAAGTCACCATCGCATCAAAAGACCATCATAACAAGTCACCTGGGTGATCAAATGATCATAAACCATGTCAGCATAGGACCAGTTCACCGTCAAATTACCAACGTGACCTCTTCCTGCACCAGCAAACTGCCAAGTTGCCATGTTAAACCAGTTTGGCCTAGCTCCTCCTTTGGCCAGCTGTCCTGTATTTTTCCCGGGAGCTGCCAAATGAAGGGCTGTGGTTGACTGACTTCTGCAACCAACACACATAACATTTGGTTGACCAGAAAAAAAATCACATTTAGTTGACTTCTACAAGAAGAGAAAATCACATGTAGCTGACTTCTACAATCAGAGAAGGTCCCAACTAGTTGACTTCTACGCAAGAAAACAACGTTTGGCTCACTCAACAATTGGAGCACCTGGCAGTTGGTGGACTTCTTGTCTTGGTTCTGGAACCTCATTCTGTGTGTGTGTGTGTTTGTGTGTGTGTGGGAGGTGGGGGGTTGGGGAGGGGGGGGGGGCAGTCAAAGACTTGCATCACACTAAAGAAAAAAAACTTAACGGTTAAACAAGGTTTCCTGTATTTGTAGTTGTTTGATTCTCATCCTGAAGGAATTCATCCTCCAAAGTTGGTACATTTCAAAACATTTCTGAAAAACTTTTTTTTTAAAATTAATAACAATAATAAGCGAAGACTCTTGTTTATAAAAATGATTGATGCGATCAGGGGAAACAGACCCAAATACTGTTCCCACCGGCGACTAAGTCGTCTACCGGCGAACCAATTAGCAACTCGGTCGCTGATGTGTGATGTATCAGCAAATCATACCGCACGTTTCTATTGTGGCACCACCAAACGGTTATGGATGAACTGATACAGTCCACGGTGTGTGCCCAAGTGAAAGCTTGTGCCCTCCCAGTCACCTCAAAGTGGAAGAAGAAACAGAGGTCACCTGATAATGCAAGGTTTCAAAGGTCGTTATTAGGTAATAGGTCATGACCTTTGATCTTAGCACAATTCCTAGGATTTATCAGTTTGGTAGGGTGGGGGGGGGGGGGAGATATATATTTTATCCGAAGTTTATCGATTAAACAAAAACATGCGCGTTTCAAAATAGTAACACGCCAAGTCACGCTAGTTTTCCGACTTCTTCCTTTGTCGTCTCACTGATACCAGGTTGTAGCCCAGTGTCGTGGTTTTGTCGTCTCCCTGAAACCAGGTTGTAGCCCAGAGTCGTGGTTATGTCGTCTCACTGATACCAGGTTGTAGCCCAGTGTCGTGGTTGTGTCGTCTCATTGATACCAGGTTGTAGCCCAGTGTCGTGGTTGTGTCGTCTCATTGATACCAGGTTGTAGCCCAGTGTCGTGGTTGTGTCGTCTCATTGATACCAGGTTGTAGCCCAGTGTCGTGGTTTTGTCGTCTCACTGATACCAGGTTGTAGACCAGTGTCGTGGTTTTGTCGTCTCACTGATACCAGGTTGTAGCCCAGTGTCGTGGTTTTGTCGTCTCACTGATACCAGGTTGTAGCCCAGTGTTGTGGTTTTGTTGTCTCACTGATACCAGGTTGTAGCCCAGTGTCGTGGTTTTGTCGTCTCACTGATACCAGGTTGTAGCCCAGTGTCGTGGTTTTGTCGTCTCACTGATACCAGTGTCGTGGTTTTCTGTATTTGTCTTGCGCTTCTTGTGTGATGCATTTGTTCAACTGTTGTGCAGGCTTCAGCTACAATATTTAAGTAAGGCACAACTCTTAGAACCGTTTGAATACTTAGGAAAAGAAGAAAAAACAGTGCACATTTAATGTTCAGTTGTCTTTAATGATATGAACGAAACTTTTTGGATGGATTTTTTATTATTTCCGTTATGTTTATGGAAACGTTACTTAATTTTAGTCTTAAATCACTTAAAGCTCCTGTATATGTTTTGTGTGTGTGTGTGTGTGTTTTTGTGTACGTTGAGAATGCACTGCAGTCTTACAATAGCATTAGTGTCTGAATACACATGCATCCAGAACTCTTCTTGGCTTCATTCATTATATTTCTGTTTAAAACTGCTGTCTTCGCTGATTTTGAAAAATTCTTGATTATTGCCGCGGCAGCATCCCTGGCATATGTTGGCAGCACCCCTGGCATATGTTGGCAGCACCCCTGGCATATGTTGGCAGCACCCCTGGCATATGTTGACAGCACCCCTGGCATATGCTGGCAGCACCCCTCACACATGCTGGTAGCACCCCTCACATATGTTGGCAGCACCCCTGACATATGCTGGCAGCACCCCTGGCATATGTTGGCAGCACCCCTGGCATATGTTGACAGCACCCCTGGCATATGTTGGCAGCACCCCTGGCATATGCTGGCAGCACCCCTCACACATGCTGGTAGCACCCCTCACATATGTTGGCAGCACCCCTCACACATGCTGGTAGCACCCCTCACATATGTTGGCAGCACCCCTGGCATATGTTGGCAGCACCCCTGGCATATGTTGGCAGCACCCCTGGATCTGAGCCTTGTTTTATTGTCGATATAATAAGCCTAGTTTTGTTACACAAATGATGTGCAGGAGAGCAAGGAATATAACAACATTTAAAACACAATGTAACAGGAAAAGTATGAATAAAAGCTTACAAAGATAACTTCTGTGCATTGTTTCTTGTGTTGGCTGGAAAAAAGGGGGGGGGGGGTGTGTGAAACGGGGCTAATTTTTACTTTCCTTTGTCAATTCGTACCTTGAAACTCTGGTGGTGGAGGGTGGAGGGGGGGGGCACTTAAGTTGCGCAAAGTTTTAATGTTCTTGAGCCCCTGGTAATGGTGGCGATGGTCGTAGAAGAAGGAGTAGTAATAGCAGTGGAAGCAGTAGAGCAGTAGTAGCAATAGTAGTAGCGGGAGTGGTGGTGGAAGAAGTAGCTGTGGAAGTTGAAGCAGTAGTAGTAAGAGTAGAAGCAGCAGTGTCACAACAGCAGCTGTAGTACTAGTACTATTAGCTATTTCAGCAGAAATAATAATAACAGCATCACTGTTAACAAAATTCAAGCCCAAGAGAGTCTAACATGACGTCATTCGTCGTGTTATGTAACTCAGTGATCTTCAACCTGTGCGTTGTGCAGCTCAGTGATCTTCAACCTGTGCGTTGTGTAGCTCAGTGATCTTCAACCCGTGCGTTGTGTAGCTCGGTGTCTTCACCCTGTGCGCTGCGGCCGCTGGTGTGCTGCACCTGAGGGCCGTCAAAAACTGCTGCTTAATCGTGTAACGAGGCTGGGTAGGTAGTGTGTATTTTCCGGTCAGTAGGATAAACACATCAATGAGATTCTATTTGTGTAACAATATTTTCTCAAACATGTCAATCATATTTAAAAAACACGTAAAAATCGACTAGATGATATTGTAGCTCTTCATATATAAGAAAAACCGCTGTAGCCAGGTATATCAAATTTGCTAAACCTCTAAGCAACACCAAATGCCTAATTTAACTGAAAATGTTAATGACATCGGATTTAACAAATAAATTACAGTCTACATTTGTTATTGTTTTGTGTTTGTTTAGATATCAGAGTTGGCGCTAAAACATTGTCCTCTCAACTGATGGGCCGTGGGGGAAAAAAGTTGAGGAACACTGATCTAGCTAACGAAATCGACATTGAAAACACGGGGACAGAAAAGCTGGGCTTGAAAGTCTGTCCTCGGTCCCGGTGTGAGCGCCACCTGCCGCGACTGCCCGATCTGGGTCAACATCTGTATCGTTTCACATGAACCACAGGTCAAGCATGGGCCGGACATTTGGTGACCTTCTGTCACTGACATCTGCGACACAGTCGTGGCTGATGGGAAATTGCATCCAGCCCTTTCTTTGTCAATCCTGGGTGATTCGTGTGTGACTCATTTTGTACTGCCAAATGGAAAGTCTCATTAACTCAAAGAAACCAGGTTTTTCGTTACAACTTCCAATCAATGATATCCACACAGCTCACTTGCTACTTAAAACAATAGAATTATATGCAGTCTTTGTCAACTGAGACGAGAAAGATAATTCTCAAGAACTATATAAATCTTATCCTGATATACAGATGTAAATCATGGACAGTTGGCCAATAAGTGATAAAATATGTGAAATCGA
>CAJHNH020004502.1:862862-895362 GCA_905116865.2 Candidula unifasciata
TTTGATTGTGATGATGATGGTGATGATGATGTTGAATACTTTGATGGTGATGATGATGGTGATGATGATGGTGATGATGATGGTGATGATGATGGTGATGATGATGGTGATGACATTGATGGTGATGATGATGTTGAATACTTTGATGGTGATGATGATGTTGAATACTTTGATGGTGATGATGATGGTGAATACTTTGATGGTAATGATGATGGTGATGATGTTGGTGATGATGATGGTGATGACATTGATGTTGATGACTTTGATGTTGATGATGATGGTGATGATTATGGTGATGATGATGGTGCTGATGTTGGTGATGATGATGGTGATGATGTTGGTGATGATATTAGTGATGACGTTCGGACCTTCTCTGTAAACTAAACGACTGTTTTCCACACTTGGAGGTTTATTGGGCATATAGGGCTAGACCTATATTTTATAGCGCAATCGGCACTTGGTGGGTGATGAAGTCGACATCACACCAGCCGCCTTTACTTCCAGGGAGTATACCGTGTACCCAGTCAAGGCTGGGTCGACCAGGGACTGGGAGCCAAGATCATTTTTTTTAAATAGCAGCATCGCCAGGACCTGAAATCACAATCATCCATCGGACCCTGATCTGTCGGCCCCATCCATCGGACCCTGATCTGTCGGCCCCATCCATCGGACCCTGATCTGTCGGCCCCATCCATCGGACCCTGATCTGTCGGCCCCATCCATCGGACCCTGATCTGTCGGCCCCATCCATCGGACCCTGATCTGTCGGCACCATCCATCGGACCCTGATATGTCGGCCCCATCCATCGGACCCTGATCTATCGGCACCATCCATCGGACCCTGATCTGTCGGCACCATCCATCGGACCCTGATCTGTCGGCCCCATCCATCGGACCCTGATCTGTCGGCCCCATCCATCGGACTCTGATCTGTCGGCACCATCCATCGGACCCTGATATGTCGGCCCCATCCATCGAACCCTGATCTGTCGGCCCCATCCATCGGACCCTGATCTGTCGGCCCCATCCATCGGACCCTGATATGTCGGCACCATCCATCAGACCCTGATATGTCGGCACCATCCATCGGACCCTGATCTGTCGGCACCATCCATCGGACACTGATCTGTCGGCCCCATCCATCGGACACTGATCTGTCGTCCCCATCCATCGGACCCTGATATGTCGGCACCATCCATCAGACCCTGATCTGTCGGCACCATCCATCGGACCCTGATATGTCGGCACCATCCATCATACCCTGATCTGTCGGCACCATCCATCGGACCCTGATCTGTCGGCACCATCCATCGGACCCTGATGTGTCGGCCCCATCCATCGGACCCTGATCTGTCGGCCCCATCCATCGGACCCTGATCTGTCGGCCCCATCCATCGGACCCTGATCTGTCGGCCCCATCCATCAGACCCTGATCTGTCGGCACCATCCATCGGACCCTGATTTGTCGGCACCATCCATCGGACCCTGATCTGTCGGCACCATCCATCAGACCCTGATCTATCGGCCCCATCCATCGGACCCTGATCTATCGGCACCATCCATCGGACCCTGATCTGTCGGCCCCATCCATCAGACCCTGATCTGTCGGCACCATCCATCGGACCCTGATCTGTCGGCCCCATCCATAGGACCCTGATCTATCGGCACCATCCATCGGACCCTGATATGTCGGCCCCATCCATCGGACCCTGATATGTCGGCACCATCCATCGGACCCTGATCTGTCGGCACCATCAATCGGACCCTGATATGTCGGCCCCATCCATCGGACCCTGATCTGTCGGCACCATCCATCGGACCCTGATCTGTCGGCCCCATCCATCGGACCCTGATCTATCGGCCCCATCCATCGGACCCTGATCTATCGGCCCCATCCATCGGACCCTGATCTGTCGGCACCATCCATCGGACCCTGATCTGTCGGCCCCATCCATCAGACCCTGATCTGTCGGCACCATCCATCGGACCCTGATCTGTCGGCACCATCCATCAGACCCTGATCTGTCGGCCCCATCCATCGGACCCTGATCTGTCGGCACCATCCATCAGACCCTTATCTGTCGGCACCATCCATCAGACCCTGATCTGTCGGCACCATCTATCGGACCCTGATCTGTCGGCACCATCCATAGGACCCTGATCTGTCGGCACCATCCATCAGACCCTGATCTGTCGGCCCCATCCATCGGACCCTGATCTGTCGGCACCATCCATCGGACCCTGATCTGTCGGCCCCATCCATCGGACCCTGATCTGTCGGCACCATCCATCGGACCCTGATCTGTCGGCCCCATCTATCGGACCCTGATCTGTCGGCCCCATCCATCGGATTCGTTAAGTTGCTCTTCACTTCTTTAAAGATGTTTTAGACATCGTCGTTCCGTATTCTGTGTGGTCTTTTCCAGACCTTTCAAGTGTGCGAGACAACGAGCAGGCTGATAGATTAACTGTTGCCGATCCTTTGGGCGGTAAACTATTTTAGATAAAGCGGACGTGACGAAAGTCCTCTGGCATCAACGAGACAATACAAAAGAACAGAGAATCCATGCACTGGAAAAGCAATAGTGGATGGGCGGAGGTTCTGGAAAATATTCAACAATGAGAGGGAAACATAGGCGGACTTTCAACCATACTGGTACTACTGGCATGTCGAATCTTCGTTGGCTGCTTAAGAGGGAGTCAGAGCAGGTGTTGGAATGTCCTCAGTACATGGGCTTAAAGAAAGACATGAACTGGAGCCTCGACCAGTCCTCTTCTTCGCATTTGCCAGTTGTAAACTCCAGTGAAAATTTTTGGTTGTTCGTCCACCTGCAGACTTTAGTCTTGTTCCAGAACTTATGTGTTGCCTACAGATTCGTTTTACAGATCTGGCTTATTTGTATGTAGATGACTGGGTTCTTGCCTCTCAAGCAGATGCACTTCGAATTCGAACTCTTTCGACATGCTTGTCGGGGAGGCAATATGTCTATTGGGGGTTAGTCAAAGAAGAGGAGGGCACAGAAAAACCTGGAAGGACAACATGAAGAAATGGACAGGACTAAGTTATCATACACTTGTTCATCAAGCGGAAGACAAAGAAAGATCGCTTGTTTTATGTGCTAGTGCTTCCATTGATACACTCCCACGACCCTTGCGGGTCAAGGGTTATGTTATGTTATGACATGTCTATTCTTGCTTTAACGCAACTGGGCTCCCAGAATCCACACGGGTATGATGATAATGGTGGTGGTGATGATAGTGATGATGATGATGGTGGTGATGATGGTGGTGATGATTATGATGATGGTGATGATGACGGTGATGATGGTGATAATGATGATGATGATGATGATGATGATGATGATGATGTGATGATGATGTGATGATGATGATGATGATGATGATGATGATGATGGTGGTGGTGATAATGATGATGATGATGATGATGATGGTGATAATGATGATGATGATGATGATGGTGGTGGTGGTGGTGGTGGTGATGGTGATGATGATGATGATGATGATGGTGGTGGTGGTGGTGGTGATGATGATGATGGTGATGATGATGATGGTGATGGTGATGATAATGATGATGGTGGTAATGATGATGATGGTGGTGGTGGTGATAATGATGACGATGGTGATGATGGTAGTGATTTTGATGGTGATGATGATGATAGTGATGATGATGATGATGATGATGACGGTGATGAAGATGATGATGGTGATAATGATGGTGAAGGTGATGGTGATTATAATGGTGATGATGATAATGATGATGATGGTGATAATGATGATGATGATTATGATGATGATGATGATGATGATGATGATGATGATGATGATGATGATGATGATGATGATGATGAGGATGATGATGACCCTGATGATGATGATGATGATGGTGATAATGATGATGATGATGGTGATGTTGATGATAATGGTAATGATGATAATGATGATGATAGTGATAATGATGGTGATGATGATGGTGTTGGTGGTGATAATAGTGATTTTGATTATGGTGGTAATGATGATGACGATGGTGATGATGATGATGATGATAGTGATGATGATGATGATGATTATGGTGATGGTGATGGTAATGATGACGGTGATGAAGATGATGATGGTGGTGATGATGATGATGGTGATAATGATGATGATGGTGGTGATGATGATGATGATGATGATGGTGGTGATGATGATGATGGTGATGGTGATGATAATGGTCATGATGATAATAATGATGATGGTGATAATGATGATGATGATGATGATGATGATGGTTGTGGTGGTGGTGATGATGATAGTGATTTTGATGATGGTGGTGATGATGATGACGATGGTGATGATGGTAGTGATTTTGATGGTTATGATGATGATGATGATGATGGTGATGATGATGATGATGATGATGATGGTGATGGTGATGATGATGGGGGGTCTTCTAAATACACGAGGGAACTAAAAAAATTAAAGGGTTTGACGTAATCACAAACTGGGAAATGGGAAGGATAGAGGACTGTGGGTGCGGTGAATCCACATCACTCGCCAGAATGGCAGACTTAATCCACAACACTCGCCAGAATGGCAGACTTAATCCACAACACTCGCCAGAATGGCAGACTTAGAAATTAAGATCGGCATAGCAACAAAAAAAACGAGACGCACACCAGACACACCAGAAGACTTGTTAATCCACATATAACTGGTACTATTAGCCATCGGACGTTAGGGTTTACATTGAGGGGAGAATCTGAGCACATATGGACATGTCCGGAGTGCAGTGATGATAACCCAACAGAAAAGCGAAACATCGTGAGTCTGCAACCCCCCCTCCCCCCCCCCCCCCAATTCTGGAATAAAACCACAAAAACCATCAAAGTGAAGAAGTGGACGAACAACCAGAACTTCGCTTACAGCATGTAAAGATTGCGATGCAGACTAAAAATATGTATATGAAAATTATATTTCCCCCTTCATTTGCCACAATCCTTCATTCCCTCAGAGATCATAGGACTTTGAAACATGATTATGTCAGTCGTATTTGTGTTGTTGATGTTTTTCGGTCAATATTCTAATATTGAGAGTGTATTCTGTGGTACATCTTTTGGTCTAAAACTGGCTTGAAAATCGTCTCCTTGGCCTAGTTATGGGTGACCTACATTCATTTGTAATTTGTCTTAGGCGTAGGCGTAGGAATGTGCTTTGTGCTTATTTTTGTTATTATTTATTTATTTCCTTCAGTTTTATTTCCCCTCCAGATTTGTCTTCTGTAGGAATAAACATCCTAAGGATGAGAATTATCATCATCATGTAGAAACTCGATCTCTTGCCATCTCCTCCGCTTTGTGTGCTTTCATTATCAATAAGTCATTTGTATCCTGTGCCTATCTTTGTGTTGGTCGGCCTTACCCCTCCTTCCTTGTTCCATGCCTTCTGCTATTATTGTATTCCAATCCGACATGGCGCTTAATATGACCAAAATATTTCAGCTTAAGATACAAGATGCTGTTTATTAACCAATCTTCTTTGATGTTCAGATCTTTTACAATTTCAGTATTTCTTCACGTTTTTGACAATGTAATTCTGAGAATCTTTCTATAGCGTTTGTCCCACTCCATCCGTATGTTGCTAAAAGATAGCTCACAACTCAATCCGTGTTGTACATGTTGCTACAGGAAGATTTCCTTATTCTTAAGGACTTGAAGATAGTCCACAACTCACATCCGTATGTTGCTACAGGGAAGATAGTCCACAACTCAACTCTACAGGGAAGATCCGTATGTTGCTACAGGGAAGATAGTCCACAACTCACATCCGTATGTTGCTACAGGGAAGATAGTCCACAACTCACATCCGTATGTTACTACAGGGAAGATAGTCCACAACTCACATCCGTATGTTGCTACAGGGAAGATAGTCCACAACTCACATCCGTATGTTACTACAGTAAAGATAGTCCACAACTCACATCCGTATGTTGCTACAGGGAAGATAGTCCACAACTCACATCCGTATGTTGCTACAGGGAAGATAGTCCACAACTCACATCCGTATGTTGCTACAGGGAAGATAGTCCACAACTCACATCCGTATGTTGCTACAGGGAAGATAGTCCACAACTCACATCCGTATGTTGCTACAGGAAAGATAGTCCACAATCACATCCGTATGTTGCTACAGGAAGATAGATAGCTACAGGAAAGATAGTCCACAACTCACATCCGTATGCTACAGGGAAGATGCTACATGGCTACAAAGATAGTCCACAACTCACATCCGTATGTTGCTACAGGCTACAGATAGATAGTCCACAAAGATAGTCCACAACTCACATCCGTATGTTGCTACAGGGAAGATTCCACACATCCTGTAACTCACATGCTACATCCGTATGTTGCTACAGGAAAGATAGTCCACAACTCACATCCGTATGTTACTACAGGAAAGATAGTCCACAACTCACATCCGTATGTTACTACAGGGAAGATAGTCCACAACTCACATCCGTATGTTGCTACAGGGAAGATAGTCCACAACTGACATCAGTATGTTGCTACAGGGAAGATGTATGCTCTTGAAATTTTCATGTTAATTTCCCTGCTGGTGGGATGAGAATCAAACCACTATAACCCCCCCCCCCCCTCCTTTTCCCCCGAAATCCTGTTCAGCTGGTAGCCATATAGCACGGGTACATTAGCATAGACGAGCGGCAGGTCTAGTGACTAGGACGCAGGATATCACTCGAGAGACCCGGTTTTTTTATCCTCGGTAAGGTTGACAATTGTTTATTTCGGGGGCAAAAAAAAAAAAAAAGAATCCTTATTCTGCACAGTCCATGGCGACATCACTAGCAATGCGGTCCTAAATCTTCAGGCTCAAAGCCCCCCCTGCCTATATCCAGTGCTGGATTTAGGCATAAACTAACTACTACATGTTTGGACCTTGCAACCTTCAGGAGCCTATGCAACCTTCAGGAGCCTATGCAACCTTCAGGAGCCTATGCAACCTTCAGGAGCCTATGCAACCTTCAGGAGCCTATGCAACCTTCAGGAGCCTATGCAACCTTCAGGAGCCTATGCAACCTTCAGGAGCCTATGCAAATTCTTCACCCTCCCCCCTCCCCCCACAAATACAAATTGTTTCCAATATTTTCAAACAAAATTCTCTAAAAAAATTTTAATTTTATTGAATTTAATTTGGATTTAATGATCCCAGACGTGTATTTATTTGAACTTGTTGTAGACTGTTTAAATTGAATGGAATACGCCGCTTGATGGGCGTCATTTTCAGATTTTTGTTGAAATGTTCTGAGCTTAGCTGGTGTTAATTAAAACGGTAGGACTTAATATAGCTCATGGTCTTTTTTAGGTATAAATAACCCCCCCCCCCCCCCCCCTCTCTAAGTTCGACCTCCAGAGCTCACGCGGAAAGTATGAGAACTAAGACCCATGAGGCGGGATTATTGCTTTTTTAAATATTTGTTTACACGTTTCATATTATCTCACTTGCATTAATTTTTGTATGTGCCATTCATAGCATAAAAATAATAATAATAATAATAATAATAATAATAATAATAATAATAATAATATGATAAAGGAACAAATGAACAAATAATATACATACAAAAAGAGTAAGCCAAAGGGAAATAACCATAAAATTATTATTGATGTAAAATAGGAAGAGTTGTGTAACATTTCCTAATTTTTTTGTGTGACCAAGGTTGCCCATATTTATCTCACTACAGTCGTTTGGAATACGTAGTCAGCCCCCAGTCTCTTTCGCAATGAGATTTTAGTGCTTTCAGCCGAATCTGAAAATCACAAAAGGTCTTTTTTTTCCAGGAAACCGTTCGATGCAGAAATGGAATCCTAGTGTGAAAATCTGGTAATCTTAGTTTCGGTTTCAAAGCAAACGGGTCACATCGTACTTGCTCCCCTCCTCTGCCAGCGAAAGACACACAAAATGTCCACCACTGTCTCTCTCTTTTTGAAAAACTGACACAGACTGCATATCCGCAAATCCAATAACATATTTGTGCATTAAAAGCACAAGGCAGCCACCAGAAGTGCTAACACAAACAGCCCGACGTTAGAAATGCAGTTCATCGTCGACGGAAGCAGCAGTTACAAACAGATCAGTAGTTGTCAAGGCGATTAATGCTAATCACATAAAGCACCACCAATTCTGTGGCAACAAGCCTGTCGCCATTTTCTAAATCTACAGTTCACAACACCACGCTGGTCACAATCGAAACAATTTCCAAATAGAATTCGCAGCTCACAGGGCCGCACCATGCACTCAACTTAGAAGTCGGGCGACAAAACTATATCCTTTCATTAAAAAAAAAAACAAATTGAAGAAAATGCAACAGCCACCGTCTGTCAGAAGTAAAAATTTTCAACCCGACCGGGAGAGAATAATTCTAGTTACCCGTGTGCGTTCTTAGGTCTCTTTGAATCAATCAATCAACCAACCAGCCAAGAATTGACGTCCATGAACTCGTCACATCCCTACACGAGCTCCGTCAGTTCTTCTCAGTCCCCTTCTTCTCCGTCCCCTCTTCTCCACCCCCTCTTCTCCACCCCTCTCTTCTCCACCCCCTCTTCTCCACCCCCCCTCTTCTCGACCCCCTCTTCTCCGTCTTCCCTTCTTCTCCTTCCCCCCTCTTCCCCGTCCCCCTCTTCTCCGTCCCCTTCTTCTCCTTCCTCCTCTTCTCCACCCCCTCTTCTCCGTCCCCTTCTTCTCCGTCCCCCTTCTTCTCCGTCCCCTTCTTCTCCGTCCCCTTCTTCTCCGTCAACCTCTTCTCCGTCCCCCTCTTCTTCGTCCCCCACTTCTCCGTCCCCTTCTTCTCCACCCCTCTCTTCTCCGTCCCCCTCTTCTCCGTCCCCCTCTTCTCCGTCCCCCTCTTCTCCGTCCCCCTCTTCTCCGTCCCCCTCTTCTCCGTCCCCCTCTTCTCCGTCCCCCTCTTCTCCGTCCCCTTCTTCTCCGTCCCCCTCTTCTCCACCCCCTCTTCTCCATCCCCCTCTTCTCCGTCCCCCTCTTCTCGTCCCCCTTCTCCGTCCCCCTCTTCTCCGCCCCCCCTCTTCTCCGCCCCCCTCTTCTCCGTCCCCCTCTTCTCCGTCCCCTCTTTTCCGTCCCCGTCTTCTCCACCCCCCTCTTCTCCGTCCCCCTCTACTGCGTCCCCTCTTCTCCGTCCCCTTCTTCTCCGTCCCCCTCTTCTCCGTCCCCTTCTTCTCCGCCCTCTTCTTCTCCGTCCCCGTCTTCTCCACCCCCATCTTCTCCGTCCCCCACTACTGCGTCCCCTCTTCTCCGTCCCCTTCTTCTCCGTCCCCCTCTTCTCCGTCCCCTTCTTCTCCGTCCCCCTCTTCTCCGTCCCCCTCTTCTCCGCCCCCCTCTTCTCCGTCCCCCTCTTCTCCGTCCCCGTCTTCTCCACCCCTCTTTTTTTCGTCCCCCTCTTCTCCGTCCCCCTCTTCTCCGTCCCCTCATCCCCTCTTCTCCGTCCCTTCTTCTCCGTCCCCTCTTCTCCACCCCCTCTTCTCCGTCCCCCTCTTCTCCGCCCCCCTCTTCTCCGATCCCAGAAAACCTACAAGAAGTATGTAGTAAACTTGGGACTAACTGGAGGTGCTTCTTTCGAAGTCGGAGGTCATTTGCCTGAGAGGCAGTCTGCTCACAAATAACCCATATTTGCAAAGCGGATGTGCTCGAGAAACTTGACTTCTGGAACTGTAAAAAAGTCTAGAAGTGGACGAGCGACCAGAATTTACAGCCGGAATGGTGCCGCGAGGAATGACGAGGGGATCTGGCCAATGCTCAACATTCGGGAGAGGGGCGAGACGAACATAGTCAGACTGGTATTGGTCGGAATGGAGACTGCGCTTGCTGCTGGAGATTGTGAGGGAGAGCGTATGGGCATGTTCAAGTGTTATGCTGTCGGTTCTTAACTAATAACTCATAAATGTTGATGTAGTCTTCACACTTATACCGCTGCTTTCTCTTGTCCTCGGCTGTTTACTCCAGTATTGTTTGTTACAGGAATGTTATGCCTTCTAATGTGGCCGAAATATTCCACCTGTTGGTTCATACTATTTTTTTTCCCCAGCAATTCTTTTCTTATTCGTTTTTCTTCATTGCCTGGGCATTTGATTGTTTTTGTTTCCCTGAAATGCGACTAATTCATGTGTATATCCCCATCTGGAGAGACACACGAGTGAATGTCATCTCCAGAGACACGTGATTAGATGTGATCTCCAGAGACACACGATTGGATGTGATCTCCAGAGACACACGAGTGGATGTCATCTCCAGAGACACGTGATTAGATGTGATCTCCAGAGACACACGATTGGATGTGATCTCCAGAGACACACGAGTGGATGTCATCTCCAGAGACACACGAGTGGATGTGATCTCCAGAGACACGTGATTAGATGTGATCTCCAGAGACACACGAGTGGATGTCATCTCCAGAGACTCGACTGAACGAAGATTGTTATGGCAAGGAGAGAATGAGGCATCCGGCTCACTACACTGAGAGAAAAGGCAAGACGGACATATAACCAGATTGTGACCGGTACCATCAGTACTGGAGCGCTGCGCTGGCTGCTGAAGATGAGGACAGAGCGCGCATGGAAAGGCCCCGGGTGCTGTGATGTCAATTCTTTGCTCAACTCAACTCAGCTCGAATGGATTTTCGAGCTGCTTGTTCATTTTCAAAGTTTGAGCATTGAGCACGTTACAACAGGGGTTGAGTATTGATAACACATTGACTGATTATCCTCAATGAACCTTAAACCATTCAGTCCATAAGTGCCCAGATACCCTCCTCAGTAGCTACCGCAGCGTATAGCGGCTCACGACACCAGTCCTTTGCTTGTTTCTTATTCTTCTTATGCGTCCTGTATAGTGTTTATGTCTGGCCAGAACCCGTTTAACGCGTTACTTGTTCAGTCTGGTCGTGGTTACAAATTCACACTGAATCATTTCTTTAAAATCTAAAACATCTCACTTCTCGTAGAGCATTCAGTATATCAGCGTGGTCTATGTACGCTGCCCGCCATGGTGGTTTTACCTGCAAGCCTATCCGCTTGCTCATTTCCTTGGACACTTGTGTATCCTGGCACAAATATGAAACTGATATTTGTCAGCCTCGACCGCCTCAGAGACTCCATCCAGTGTCTTCGGACCCAGCCCATTTATGTTTTCCTGTGCAAACTCATTGAGTCACAGAGAAAACATACGCGTGTAAGGGTTTGCATATCCAGCCATGATGTATATTATACGTTTTAATGTATTGTTCCGTTCGCCGTGGCAGAGCGGCTAGACGCTTGTCGCGGATCGGAAGGTCGTGGGTTCAAAAATGACCTTGGCTCCCAGGTCGACCCAGCCTTGAGTGGGTACGGGTGCAGTCCCGGGAAAGTAAAGGCGGCTAACGTTATGCTGACCACATCACCCATCTTGTGCCGATTGGTCTATAAAAATATAGGTCTAGCCCTATATGCCCTATACGCCTAAAGGCGTGGAAAAGGGTCCTCTACTTTACCTACTTTTTCCCTTCCTAGGTGTGAATAATTTTTTGCATCCTGTTGAAGATATATTTGACCAACTACATTATCTATATGACTACTGACATCTTTTCAAAGTCAAAAAGTTTGACCATTCAGAGAGAACAACGGATCAACGTCATGGCACAAGAGTAGTAACCCATAAGTGCTCCGTTTTTCTTCTAACTCAAGTCCGAAGAATCTCAGTGCAGCGAACGTCCTCAGTTACAACGACGAGGATTCTTAACTACTGTGGGTAGATTTTTAAATCCAAATTTTAACCGGGCACCTCCGTTAAGCTAATCGATTTCTAGCCGCCAAGGGATTTTTACGTGCGAAACAATACACACAGGCACCCTATTTTTTTTTTTACCCAGAGGCCAGAGGAAATTACTTGAAGTCCATGGGAAAATATCCCAACCTTCACCGGTGCCTGAACACTCAAGCGGACTTCTTGCCTCGAGACAATATCTTGTGACGCCATACACTATATTGACTATAAGTCAAAGTTAAGTATAGCTTCAAATCTTTACGTCCTGAAATTTTTTGTTACTTGAAGCCCCACTCTGGCTTTTGCCAGGGGCCGCAATATAGGCAGGCCATAAATATAGCCAATTATCTGAACGCGGTTTCTGGGACCTCTCCATGGTGATCCTCACCCACATGGTGGCACACTGTGTCATCGGGTGTTTATCGCTTGTGTGATGTCTGGTGGGGTAGACATTCATTCATTCATTCACTATAAGTCATTTACAAATAGAGGTGAGCGAAGTAGAGCACAAGGTAGACCCAGATCACGACTGAAAGATAACATTAGGCTACTTCTTCTTCGTCTTCGTCTTTGCGTTCACCGACTATAAACTGCGTCGTAAAGTTATGGTTGTTCGTCCACTTCTTGACTCTAGTCTTCTTCCAGAACTTGAGCTTCGCGTGTCATTTGTTTTACAGATCCGGCTTACTTGTGTGCAGACTTTTGGTCTTCTTGGTCAGAAACATTCCGACTTCGAAAGAAACTTCTAATTTATCTACAGTTACAACATGCTTGTCAGTGAAGCGGTGGGTATATTTTTGTCTCTCCCTCCCCTTCCCAATGGGGCCCTGGAACCCAAACAGGAAGATTCCTTGTTCAACATTAAAAAAACTGTTATAGCTAGGATACTCATATCGACTACACCAGCGCCAGATGTAATCTGCAGATGAACATGTATACTCTAACCTACGGGAAACAAATTAATTTTGAAACATAAACATAAGGGAGATAGCTCCCAGAAAACAAAGGCAAGGTAACGGACCGGAAGTAGACCATTTTTAACTTCGGTATACTTCGCGCTAAAACCGGATCAGTCTGCCTCAACCATTTTTTGTCGCAGTGTCAGAGGGACGCAGAACGTAAGTCTTCATCACAATCCGTCATTATTTTCAAACATCAGCTATTTTCTCGCGCCTAGACATACATTTTACACATCGCCATCGTTTGTATTTGTTACAACAGCCATTATTGTAAAGATCGGCGTTTTATTCACTTGAGTTTTTGTTTGATTTATAATGTTGTCCATTTATCGATAAGTCTTTGTTTTAATAGTTAGTGGTCAGGTTGGCGGGCGAAATTCGATCATATGGTGCTTTATTTTAAGTAGCTTTTATATTTTATACATTTAAATATTAATTTTTAATGATATAAAGCTTGCATACTTGTTTTATATTTGTTTATAAATGTCCTGCTAAGTGGACTTACCTCTGTAACAACAAATTTTGCCTTTTTAATGGATTGTCTAATTTATAATTTATAGATTCATCGCAATATGACAGTTTGTTTCTATAAATATCTGCTTGTGTGAATCACTATTTCGGTGTGTCACTTTTTATTTATATAAATGTCGCCGTATTTGTTGTAATGTAGAGTGGACTCCCGCTATGACACGTGATGAAGGGCCGGGTTTGAGTACCCACTGGTCCAGGCGCTCTTTTGTGGGTTCCGGGACCCTATGTAAGGGGGGGAGGGAGGCAAGAATGGACCCTCTGCCTCCCCCCCCCCCCCCCCCAATGCCTTTGGGGTCAGTGATCTGCCTGAGAGAAAAGGAACCAACAATCTCATTTGCATACAAATGCACAATGTAAAATAGATGTGCACGCAATTTAGATTCTGGAACATGACTAGTCTGAAGAGGGACAGATGACCAAAAGTTTTCTTGTTGGAGTTAAGACTAAGACGGTGAACACAAATGAAGGCTGCTGGATTTTTCTTTCTTGTAGTCTCTGTCAGAGCATTCGTTTATTATTTAAGGAAGAATTTAGAGGCAACAGACGTGGTTTCCTAAGCAAATGTCAATGACCCCCTCACACCACCCCTCTTTTTAATGGCTGAGAAAGCTGTCTGGGCTATCCTCCGAATAACGGTCTCAAATTATAGAGGCCTAAAATAATAACCCTTACAGGGCCTCAGTCACATGTAAATTGCAAACTCTCCGGCGACTATACCGCCAACGCCGAGACTGTCTCCTGCGGCGCGGAATGGTGCTAAACTAGACGACTGGGACTCAGGAGCAAATCAAATGAAGCTACAGGAGATGCTGGAGCTGCTGCTCGATAATTTGAGACTGTTATTCAGAGGATAGCAGCTGCCTGCAATAAAAGGATAGCAGCTGCCTGCAATAAAAGGATAGCAGCTGCCTGCAATAAAAGGATAGCAGCTGCCTGCAATAAAAGGATAGCAGCTGCCTGCAATAAAAGGATAGCAGCTGCCTGCAATAAAAGGATAGCAGCTGCCTGCAATAAAAGGATAGCAGCTGCCTGCAATAAAAGGATAGCAGCTGCCTGCAATAAAAGGATAGCAGCTGCCTGCAATAAAAGGATAGCAGCTGCCTGCAATAAAAGGTCACCACTATCTGTAATTGTTTAGGCAACCATCGCTGTTCTTCACCTTCTATTACCAGTAATTCTATATCAATTTAAACTTTATGAAATTATAGTCTCAGAAAGCAACTGTTGCTTAGTTAGATCATTAGAGGTAAAACGGCCCATTTCTGTGTTTGAGGTCCAAACAATTACATTTTTTGTTAGCTCCTTAAAGTAAAAGGGCAGTTGGCAATTTGTGGTTTACAGCTAGACAGTGATATCTACATTTGACCGCTTCCTCCTTTTTTCAGCAAATCCTCAGTAACCGTTAATGACACCCAGGAGCAGGTGGAACCAGTCACCTTCACTAGCAGGGTCCCGGACATATTAACAATGATGACTCAAGTGACATATAATTGTAATTTAAAAAAAAAATGGCTTATTGTTAATTAAAATAAAGGGTTAGAGAATTCAATAAAGCCCCCCCCCCCCCCCCCCCTGTTGGTCCTGGGGCCCTTTTATAGGGAAAACAAGAATAGACCCACTGCCCGCCCAAAAACATGTCGTAAGAGTCGACTGATTGGGAGCCTCCTTTGAAGTCTAAGTGCATCTGCCTGAGAGACAAGAAACAACGGTCTGCACACAAATGTGTCAGATCTGTCAAACGGATGCACCAACACTCGTGTTCTGGAACAGGACTGCGGTCCAGAAGTGGACAAACAACCATAACTTTCCACTAAAAAGAATAAATGCCCCAGAAATTACACGCAACAGTATTCTCACGATTGATTAGCCGATATCACAAAAGGTCAGCTGCCTTTAGTGTTTAAGGTAGTACCAGGTACCTATGTTTAGCTTGACCAAAAGAGGCACTAAAATTTTTTTTTTATAGAGATGGCTAGAAAGCAGATATTTTGTGGGACTTTGAAGGCTGTCATCTACATGTACCTTTGTATCAACAGCAGTATTACAAGTGATATTGTACAACATTGTTTGTAAGTACATGGCTATTTGACTGGCGGCCTAGATCTTTCTATGCACCTGTGACCATCTGTTTCTTCAATAGTCACGTTGTTGTGGATTTGAACTGATATCATATACCTTGTCTGTCTTCCAGCTAACACAATGGCACAGATGGACGATATGCCCACTTTCAAGGTAAGCAGGGTTATCAGCGCATGTTTGAAGTTTTGGGAAAAGGGATCTGTATTGACCAATGTTTGCGGTATTATACAGCTCTAGCTGTGAATCAGTGTAATATACAAGGCTTATAATACTAGCACGTATATTGCACTTATCAAGGTTTGTATCCAATGCCTCTTCAAAGCCTGACATCACAGCACTCGAGTCATTTCCATAAGTGCGCTGTTTCCATCTTTAGCAGTCTGGTTGTCTGTTTCGCTTCTCTTTTCAGCATTGTTGTGCGCAACATGACTGTCACCAGACCATTATGATCAGTTTACTGTTCCTAAATTGTACACACACTCCCATAAGGCCTTAGCCGCATCTGCTTCATCTTGTATCAGTATTCCACTAAGTTGTGTGCAGAGCCAGCCAATCTGTCTGCTCATCATTTCCCAACCACACTAGCATGACCTGGACAAGAGATCCAGGCAGTGCTCTTTACCTGTGGCATTAGCAGCAAAGAATGCCTGTCTTCACCTTTCTATGAAAACTCTAGCTGCAGATGCGACATTCATTTTGCTTAGAGTTAGGTCAAGGAAGGTCAGGTTGATCGTCCGCTTGAACTTTTGGCTTTTACCTGGACCTGAGTTTTAAGTGTACAACCGTTTTACTGGCTTTTGCTGTTCCCTGCCTCACGGGCAGATGTTCTCCGACTTCGAGGAAAGACATTAGGCCTATTTCTAGGATGACTGTGGCCATTGTTTTGTGTGGGTCGAGATGTTACCTTATTTGTGTGGTGTCCTCTTTGTCCATCTCTCCACAGGTGTTGTCCCCAGAGTACCCCCGTTTGGGGCAGCCCTGTGTTAGCCCTCAAGGGAAGGCAGGGGCAGATCATAGGCATTCCTCAAGGTGGCTTCCATAAAAGCAGAGCTGTCACATAACGCTCAGGTTCTGGGCACAGGGAATCGTCACGTCCTGCACATAACTGCTTAACCTCACAACCATATTAGGCTTCCCGCTTGACACGGGCTGCACCCTCAAGAGATCAGCCGAGAGCAGCCTTTGGGTTCTGGACTTTTGTGACCACACGCATAGGTACAATCTTTTTCATCGCACGATTGTCAACTCTAGCATGCCAACAGCACGCTAGAATGGAGAATCATGCGTCAGGCATGTCTTTATCTCGGGCGAGTGTGATCTTGGGATGTAAACATTTGGACTTTTTTCCCCCAATCAATACAATTTATGATAGTCGGTTTTTTAGCTTGCTCGTGTGCCGTAAGATTTTTTCCAGGCATTTGTGCGTAACCCGCCGATTGATGGTTGCTGTCTTGGTGTATCTCGCTGTCGCGACGACACTAAGGGTTGACAGAGGATGTACATGGGTATAATCTTGCTGCGAGACGCCACCCAAAGATGTTACTCGTTTGTGCTGCGGGCAAATCTCTAGGTCAAGGGTTGAGTCTCAGCAACACAATGTTTTCTTCACCCACAAACTTTTAACTGAGGGTTGTCATTTTAGTTGTACGTTTGGCAAGCCTTTACTTATGTTCCTAATGAGTTTTGATAAGCTTTTTTACCCATGCGTTTGTAGGCGGGCTGAGAGCCACAAGGTCACTACACCTCTCAGGGCCGTCAGCTCCGAGATCTTTCTATAGCTCTGTTACTGCTCATTTGAGACATTATCTGTGGCGTGCTGCAGGAGTTTTGCGCGAGGTTCCGTAAAAACAGAACGGTGCAGGGCTGGCGCCCCGAATGACGTACGGAGTAACTCCTTATACACATCACGTTGGGGTTGGTTCCGCAACGTCCTGTCAAGGATACGCAAAACTTTAACTTGGATGTGCACCAACACTCAGGATGTGGAACCAGACAATTCAAGAGCGTTGCGTTCAGTCCTTAGGGAATCAAAATATTATACAATCGTTATCAGACCTTATAATTTGAAGCCAAATTTGATCTTCTGTCCTATTAAATTGTATGCTATTCTGTTGCAGCTGGTGTTGGTCGGCGACGGTGGTGTTGGTAAAACGACATTCGTCAAACGTCACAAAACTGGAGAGTTTGAGAAGAAATATGTTGGTGAGTGATATATATAACCACTAATATAGCCAGGCTTTAACTGTTGTCTCTAAGTTAGTAGTCTGTCCGAACTTTATGCCGATTGAACACCCCATTTGGGTTCTGGTGCCCTATTGTGGGGAAAACACTGCCTTCCCAGTTTTTTTTGGGGGGGGGCTTCCTTGGAAGTCGAATGGACATAACCGAGATGCACAAAACAACCATAGTCAGAACCATAGTCTAAATGGATGAACAAACCTGGACTTTCTACCTGAGCTTACATCCGGGGAACAGAATAGAATAGGGTATAAAACACGTTTGTACTGGTGTGGGTTCAAGGGCCCCATTTTGGCAAGCTATCCGGAGTAGACCCGCTGATGGGTAGTGCCTGTGCGAGGGGTTGTGTGCTGATGGGTAGTGCCTGTAGTTGTTGGTGCGAGGGGCTGTGTGCTGATGGGTAGTGCCTGTAGTTGTTGGTGCGAGGGGTTGTGTGCTGATGGGTAGTGCCTGTAGTTGTTGGTGCGAGGGGCTGTGTCCGGATGGGTAGTGCCTGTAGTTGTTGGTGCGAGGGGCTGTATGCTGATAGGTAGTACCTGTAGCTGTTGGTGCGAGGGGCTGTGTGCTGATAGGTAGTGCCTGTAGTTGTTGGTGCGAGGGGTTGTGTGCTGATGGGTAGTGCCTGTAGTTGTTGGTGCGAGGGGCTGTGTGCCTGATGGGTAGTGTGTGCTGTAGTAGTTGTTGGTGCGAGGGGCTGTGTGCTGATGTAGTGCCTGTAGTTGTTGGTGCGAGGGTTGTGTGCTGATGTAGTGTCTGTAGTTGTGGTGCGAGGGGCTGTGTGCTGATGGGTAGTGCCTGTAGTTGTTGGTGCGATGGGCTGTGTGCTGATGGGTAGTGCCTGTAGTTGTTGGTGCGAGGGGCTGTGTGCTGATGGGTAGTGCCTGTAGCTGTTGGTGCGAGGGGCTGTGTGCTGATGGGTAGTGCCTGTAGCTGTTGGTGCGAGGGGCTGTGTGCTGATGGGTAGTGCCTGTAGTTGTTGGTGCGAGGGGCTGTGTGCTGATGGGTAGTGCCTGTAGTTGTTGGTGCGAGGGGTTTTGTGTGCTGATGGGGTAGTGTTCTGTAGTTGTTGGTGGAGGGGCTGTATGCTGATGGGTAGTGTCTGTAGTTGTTGGTAGGGGTTGTGTGCTGATGGGTAGTGTCTGTAGTTGTTGTGTGCGATGGGGGCTGTGTGCTGATGGGTAGTGCCTGTATTTGTTGGTGCGAGGGGCTGTGTGCTGATGGGTGGTGTGTTGGTGCGAGGGGTTGTGTGCTGATGGGTAGTGCCTGTAGTTGTTGGTGCGAGGGGTTGTGTGCTGATGGGTAGTGCCTGTAGTTGTTGGTGCGAGGGGCTGTGTGCTGATGGTGCGAGGGGTAGTGCTGATGTAGTGCCTGTTGTTGGTGCGAGGGGCTGTGTGCTGATGGGTAGTGCCTGTAGTTGTTGGTGCGAGGGGTTGTGTGCTGATGGGTAGTGCCTGTAGTTGTTGGTGCGAGGGGTTGTGTGCTGATGGGTAGTGCCTGTAGTTGTTGGTGCGAGGGGTTGTGTGCTGATGGGTAGTGCCTGTAGTTGTTGGTGCGGGGTTGTGTGCTGGGGTAGTGCCTGTAGTTGGTGCGAGGGGTTGTGTGCTGATGGGTAGTGTCTGTAGTTGTTGGTGCGAGGGGTTGTGTGCTGATGGGTAGTGTCTGTAGTTGTTGGTGCGAGGGGTTGTGTGCTGATGGGTAGTGCCTGTAGTTGTTGGTGCGAGGGGTTGTGTGCTGATGGGTAGTGCCTGTAGTTGTTGGTGCGAGGGGGTTGTGTGCTGATGGGTAGTGTCTGTGTTGTTTGTGCGAGGTTGTGTGCTGATGGGTAGTGCCTGTAGTTGTTGGTGCGAGGGGCTGTATGCTGATGGGTAGTGTAGTCCTCCCTTGCTGATTCAAAGTTGAATCTATCTGAAGGGCTGTGTGCTGATGGGTAAAGTGGTGCGAGGGGTTGTGTGCTGATGGGTCTGCTGTAGTTTGTTGGTGCGATAAGCTATCTTTGCGAAAACATGTGCATGCACAACCTGAAGTGTCTTACAGCCGCCGAATACAAAGAGAAAGGGACATGAACCAAAGAAGTCAGATGTGTTGAGTGGGTAGTGTTGGTAGGGTTGTGATGGTGAGTGCCTGTAGTTGTTGGTGCGAGGGCTGTGTGCTGATGGGTAGTGCCTGTAGTTGTTGTTGCGAGGGGTTGTGTGCTGATGGGTAGTGCCAGCTGCGATGGTGTAGTGCCTGTAGTTGTTGGTGCGAGGGGCTGTGCTGATGGGTAGTGCCTGTAGTTGTTGGTGCGAGGGTTGTGTGCTGATGGGTAGTGCCTGTAGTTGTTGGTGCGAGGGGCTGTGTGCAGTAGTGCCTGTAGTTGTTGGTGCGAGGGGTTGTGTTGTAACGAGGGGGCTGTGTGCTGATGGGTAGTGCCTGTAGTTTGTTGGTGCGAGGGGCTGTGTGCTGATGGGTAGTACCAGCTGTTGGTGCGATGTGTGTGCTGATGGGTACTGTAGCTGTTGTTAGGGGTTGTGTGCTGATGGGTAGTGCCTGTAGTTGTTGGTGCGAGGGGTTGTGTGCTGATGGTAGTGCCTGTATGTTGGTGCGAGGGGGGATGTTAGATGCTGAGTTGTTGTGCGAGGGGTTGTGTGCTGATGGGTAGTGCCTGTAGTTGTTGGTGCGAGGGGTTGTGTGCTGATGGGTAGTGCCTGTAGTTGTTGGTGCGAGGGGCTGTGTGCTGATGGGTAGTGCCTGTAGTTGTTGGTGCGAGGGTTGTGTGCTGATGGGTAGTGCCTGTACGAGGGGTTGTGTGCTGATGGGTAGTGAAGTTGTTGGTGGTGCGACCCTGATGGGTAGTGCCTGTAGTTGTTGGTGCGAGGTGCTGATGGGTAGTGCCTGTAGTTGTTGGTGCGAGGGGTGCCTCCGGTCACATAAGCTCTTCCAGTGGACCCATTATAGGAAATCAATGATATAACCCTACCCAACAAGCATGTTGCAAAAGTTGGACTCATTAGTGAGTCCTCCCTTGCATTCAAAGTGAATCTATCTGAAAGGTAAAGTACCAAGTCTGCTTACAAATAAGCTATCTTTAAAACAGATGTGCATGCACAACCTGAATTTACAGCCGCCGAATACAAAGAGAAAGGGACATGAACCCAAAGAAGTCAGATGTGTGAACCAACAGATACAACTGTTACAGCTCTGCTGTTAAGACATTTATAACAGAATTATAACACTTATTCAAGTGACCTCAGTATTCCACACATGTGTACAGTTACTGTAGTGTTACTTATTTTTGTCTTCTGTTCGTTTTTCCGAGTGGTATAGATGCGTTATGCCTGTATTACTTTTTTTGATTGCAGCCACACTTGGAGTAGAAGTCCACCCTCTAGTTTTCCACACAAGTCGAGGGCCCATTAAGTTCAATGTTTGGGACACTGCTGGACAGGAGAAGTTTGGTGGTCTGCGTGATGGATATTACATCCAAGGTTAGTAACTTATCTGTTTTAAATATATATTATCTTCATAAAAAGTTCCATTGTTACTTTATAATGATCTTAAAACAGCCAGCTTCCTGTCTTCGCTGTGCTTTCATACACTCGTATAGAACACTGGCTTACTCTTTAGGAGTTTATCCTCACATTTCTACAGTACTTCTTTACACTCGTATAGAACACTGGCTTACTCATCCTCACATTTCTACAGTACTTCTTTACACTCGTATAGAACACTGGCTTGCTCATCCTCACATTTCTACAGTACTTCTTTACACTCGTATAGAACACTGGCTTGCTCATCCTCACATTTCTACTGTACTTCTTTACACTCGTATAGAACACTGGCTTGCTCATCCTCACATTTCTACTGTACTTCTTTACACTCGTATAGAACACTGGCTTGCTCATCCTCACATTTCTACAGTACTTCTTTACACTCGTATAGAACACTGGCTTACTCATCCTCACATTTCTACAGTACTTCTTTACACTCGTATAGAACACTGGCTTGCTCATCCTCACATTTCTACAGTACTTCTTTACACTCGTATAGAACACTGGCTTGCTCATCCTCACATTTCTACAGTACTTCTTTACACTCGTATAGAACACTGGCTTGCTCATCCTCACATTTCTACAGTACTTCTTTACACTCGTATAGAACACTGGCTTGCTCATCCTCACATTTCTACAGTACTTCTTTACACTCGTATAGAACACTGGCTTACTCATCCTCACATTTCTACTGTACTTCTTTACACTCGTATAGAACACTGGCTTGCTCATCCTCACATTTCTACTGAGCTTCCTTACACTCATAGAACACTGGCTTGCTCATCCTCACATTTCTACTGAGCTTCCTTACACTCATAGAACACTGGCTTGCTCATCCTCACATTTCTACAGTACTTCTTTACACTCGTATAGAACACTGGCTTGCTCATCCTCACATTTCTACTGTACTTCTTTACACTCGTATAGAACACTGGCTTGCTCATCCTCACATTTCTACTGTACTTCTTTACACTCGTATAGAACACTGGCTTACTCTTTAGGAGTTTATCCTCACATTTCTACAGTAAACCATCATGTGAATAGAAATGTTATTAGAAAAAGGCAGTACCTTCATCTGCGTTAACATGGCTGCAACATTTGAACCTTTCGACCGACACATTCTACTTCTGCTGCAATGTGTTGCCCAGGTAAACATGGTTTTTTCCATAAGTACTGATACTATAAATAACTATTCAGACGCAGCCAGCAGTCGTAACAGGCTAGCAGTAGGGTCAAGTCCACAATCTCATACCAGACCATTTGTTATTTTTTTAATTCTGTAAAAGATTACGTTGTTCAACCTGAACAAATATTAGATGGGGTGATGTATATCGTAAAGATTTTCATAATCGGATAACTGTTTGTGATATGTATATGTCATCTTAATCTATTCTCTGTGTGTGTTTAGTTCGTTTAAAAAATATATAAAACCTGGACCGATCTTTCTGTTTTTATGTTTATATTTTGCTAGAATCCTTTTATTGCACCAATTTTTCTAACAAATTTGGCTCCTATGCCAAACATACGGAGACTGACAGGAAATGATTTTGGACAGTAACCAGGTCACTTGCACTAGTGGAAGTTCGAGAACGATGGAACCAGACAAGATGGCTGCTTGCTGTGGTCACGGAATGTGTCTCATGCCCTGAAGGTTGTGGAAACACATTTGGTTTGTAAGCAAAGTTGTTGCAAAAGTACCCGGGGCCTTCGCTAACATGTATGTGACCCTGAGTTTGCAGCTAGCTAAATACTGGAAATCTGAGATGTATGGGAGAGCCCCATGGTCAAAACATCTTTGGGTGAAAGGACTACTGAGCGGATGAGACTCGGCCCTCGACCAAGAGATTTGTTTCACAGCTCACTTGACCCACAGTGTCATCATTACAATGTTGGGGCACATCACAACAGTCTGTCAATGTCATCAGTCAGCTGATTAGGCTCAGATGTCCTACAGCAAAGTCTTCAATTCTATCTGTCAAAAAGTGTTTGACATCAGGGTTCCAATGTCTGTTGCTATTAGCTTCACTCGTTGCAGAATTGGGGCTAAAGAGGGGAGCTATGTCTCCCTCCTGTGTGCGTTTCACTGCAATTTGGAACCTTGGCATACAGATATGAGGTTGAGCAGTCATATGTAGGATGTGATGATTCCTTGGTTAGGCCGAGAACCAGAGCATCTTGTCAGCTCTGCATATATGGAAACCTTGGATTGTGGGGACTGAAAATAAAATGTACAAATCCATATTTCTTTCGTGTGAGGAGGTTGATATCAGCGTACAAGGTGGAAGAGAGGAGGTTGATTGTATCTTCAGGAGTGTGATTGAGTAGGTCCAGTGTAATTCTAAGCGCGCGGGTAGTAAGTTATTGTTCTGTTCTGGACATGTTTCACTAGTTATCAGAAAGGAAAGTATTGAAGTAGAGTGTTGAAAACATGGCTCAGGATTTTATTATTTTAAAGCTCAAAGTCCGGCATTTTTTGGTTTCTGTTGGTATTCATTTTCAAATGTTCTCTTGGTGTGTTTGCAGGTCAGTGCGCAATTATCATGTTTGACGTTACGTCACGTGTCACATATAAAAATGTCCCCAACTGGCACAGGGATTTGGTTCGAGTCTGTGAAAACATCCCCATTGTCCTCTGTGGCAACAAGGTTGACATTAAGGACAGAAAGGTGAAGGCCAAGACCATTGTCTTTCACAGGAAGAAGAACCTTCAGGTAGGACAGTTTTTTTAAACACATTATAACTCTGAATAAATTGTGGAACCTGGGTCACATTAGCCAACCATGTTAGATTGATATCCCAGAAAACTAACCTGGAAAACAAATGTCCCGACACAGAGGAGCATATATGACAGCTGTGTATACAGTTACAAAACAAAACAGTTTGTTTTTTCCGAAGTCTAGAGAGTATTGTGACCTAAGTTGTTAGTGTTTCTGTGGTGATGGTTTTTTGCATTTATTGTTAATTTTGTGTTAGTCCCACATTTCAGGGTATACGACAGTGTTAGCGATAACTCATTATTACTAATACACATGATCCATGTTTTTCTAGCAGCTGGATGTTTGTCTTTTGGTCTAGGCTTTTTTTTTTAAATTGATCTTAGCTATCGAGTTGACCCAGCCAAAATGTATGATGTTGTCCAAATGACCTATTAAGTTCCAAGTAGTCTCTTGGTTTTAAAAAAAAAATGTTTACATCTTTTCATGCAGCACTCTGTAAAAGGGAAACATTTATTTATGTGAATTATTGGCAGGGCTGACTTTAGCAAAATGTACCAGACTTGTCATTGTTGATTTTGACATGTTGACAGTACTATGACATCAGTGCCAAGAGCAACTACAACTTTGAGAAGCCCTTCCTGTGGCTGGCCCGCAAGTTGGTCGGGGACCCCAACCTAGAGTTTGTAGAGATGCCCGCCCTGATCCCACCAGAGGTCCAGATGGATGCAGCTTTGGCCCGCAAGTACGAGGATGAACTCAAGGTAAGGCTTGCTGCCATTAGTTGTTTTAGGTTTTATTGGTCCGCAAGTACGAGGATGAGCTCAAGGTAAGGCTTGCTGCCATTAGTTGTTTTATGTTTTACTGGGCAGCAGTACGAAATAAAAGAAATGCGCCACCTGTCTTTAAATATATTCCAGATTTTTGTGATCTGAATGCAGGGCCTTCGGAGGTTAGCATCCACAAGCTACGCCATGAGGGCTCCCAGCAGATATTTTGGCCGACTTTTTATAGTCACTTTAAAAAAAATATAAATCTAAATAAAAGCGCATAGACTACAGGTGAACATTTTTTCCACAAGCAACTGTTGT
Organism: Candidula unifasciata; assembly: GCA_905116865.2. NCBI lineage: Eukaryota > Metazoa > Mollusca > Gastropoda > Stylommatophora > Geomitridae > Candidula > Candidula unifasciata. The sequence continues at coordinate 887,825 of CAJHNH020004502.1, forward strand.
ACTCTCGTTTAGAGCTTGAGGTCTCAAGTCAGTTTAAACCAAACTCTGATTGTCTCTGCATTCTTCCTTTTTTTTCAGTGCTGTTTTTAAATAATTCTTCCCTGACAGCATGTTTGGATTAGACAGTCTCCTTCTTCTTCGGCAATCTCTGGTCAAGCGCATAATCCACTGGGATGTCTTTTCAAGGTCTCTTAGGTTTCCCCAAAGCTTAGTTGTCAGTCCTACTGGGTGTTGCCATATGTTGCTCCGCCAGGAGAGGACAGTCTCGCAGGACATGTTCTGGAGTCTGTTCAGCACGAAGGCATTGGCAGATAGCTGTTTGGCTCATACATAATTTGGATCAGACAGTCCGTCAGTCAATTCTTGTTTGTTCACTTCCTCTACCGCCTAGGGTGTCCAGCAGAATAATAAACTTGTGCTTCTAGCTCTGTTTGACCATTGGCTCACTGTGACTGTCGTAGAATTGCTCTGATGTTCTCGTTCCATGTTCTAGGTCTTTGGTGTTCGCCTTGTATGGTATAGAGTCACAAGGTAGCTGTAAGTGGGTCCACTTTGTTTTTTGCTGTCTTTGTATAATTTGTGTGTGATGCAGTATTTGTATGGTTGTGTGGAGCATTGTGACACATAAGCAATTTTTTCTCTACTTGTTACAGGTTGCACAAGAGACTGCCCTACCAGATGACGAAGAAGACCTTTAAGCTGTGGAGCCTGTTAGAGAACATTAATATGAACAATGCACATACTTGTAAACTATATATGATTTGTTTTGGGTCGCGGAGCACCGTTGACTTGACACACCGTATACCTGACATGTAGGGAATAACTTGGTGCACCCTGCCTGTGTACATCTCGAGCTTTCTTATTGCATCATTTGCGGCATGTTTTCCTTTTTCATCTGATCTTTATGGAATATTACAGCTTTCTTTCGACAGCTACTTTCGTTGACTAGCAGAAGTGTGGGATTTAGACTTGAAGACATTTATTTTCTAGGAATTGATCATTTATGTGTTTAATAAATTAAGGAATTCAGTTATTTTTAGTGCTGTAGAAATGGGGGAGGAGGTGTGGCAGTTGATTAAAGATTGGCAGTGTCTTTGGGTTGTCACAATTATTGTCACATATACATTTAAGGGTTAATGTTTACTGCTGCTGTGACCTGTTCTGTTGAAAAACTTAACACTTGATCACAAGTGACATAATTATTGCTGGCTGCAAGACACTTGATCTCAAGTGATATAATTATTGCTGGCTGCAAGACACTTGATCTCAAGTGATATAATTATTGCTGGCTGCAAGACACTTAATCACAAGTGACATAATTATTGCTGGCTTTAGTTGTTGCTTGTGGAGAAAGGGACAAGGGCTGTAGACTAAAGCAGCAAATTGTTTTGTTGAATTTTGTTTTGTGTGTGGTTTCTATGTTTGTAGATGGTAAATAAAATCATGGATCTGTCTTGATTGCCTTTTTGTTGTAGGTGGTGGTAAGGTTGGCTTGCTGTTTGTGAAGTTTTGCTAATAATCATTAATACTGAGATCTGTGACTTGGCCCCCATGTTGTCGGGAGTCAACTAACTGGGGGCATCCTTCGTAGAAGGATTACATTTGCCCCAGAGGCGAGTAGTCTGTATGAAAAAAAAAAGCCAGATCTGTAGACATGTCCGAAAGTTGCCAAACGCCTGAATTTTCAGCTTCAGAGTTTACAGGGGGTGAGCACAAGAAAGAAGACCTGTTTCCATTACAAGGTTTTGCTAAGATACCTTTACAGTTTGCTGAGGTCTAGCAAAAAGAGAATTGCTGAAAGAAATATGAAGGAAAAAAAAAACAAAAAAATTAAAATACTTTGGCTGCCTTAAAAGACAAAGTGCTTCTAAACAAACCATTACAAGACAGTGGGAGATAAATTGCATTCAATCTTTATTGTAGAGAGCACCTGATTGATTGCCTATGGTCTAAAGGTGTTCAGCAGACACCAGGACATAAATTGTTGAAGTAATCATTCAGACAAATATTCAGCTTGCTGAGCTGAGGCTGCTACACCATGACAGCTCATATATAAGCTGTCAATTCCCCAATGACGTTGATAGGGAAGATATTGTAGACTTATATACTTTATGATATTGATGAATTGTTAGCACTTGTTCCTATAAGCACTCGTCCCCATCTTTTAGCAGCAAGCGAAACATTTTCATGATGCCAATAACTGTTTGTACACGTCTCGCTTTTGTGTTGAGTGTCGGTCAGATCCCCCGGTCTCATAACTGTATTTATGACTTGTTGGAGCAGCACAGAGCATGGTTAACCTGAGGATCTAGGACCCATGGCTGGTGGTGGTTGGGATTTTTCTCCCAGACAGAAAACCGTTTTTTAGAATACAAACCTGGGTCTTGTGTTTTGAAAGTGCATAGTTATGTACAATTTTCTGGGGGGGGAGGGGGGAGATATTGTTATACCAATGTTGGCCTAATTTTTCTTGTTTACCCACCAGTTGAATAAATAAAAAGTTATCTCATGTTGTGGTTTACAGTGCAGTGTCTTTCTGCCTGTAACACTTATCAAGTTCTCTTTCAATTTGGGTAGCAGGAATTTAACAGGCATGTTTCTTTTTGTCCCCTGCAGCTTGGGCTTTTCAACTAATATACTCGGGCTGGAATTCTAAAAATAGGGCGGGTCACAGGCCAGTAGCTGGAGCCCCAGCATCGAACGATCAAAAAAACCCACTAAATTTGGCAATGATGTGTGGGCCGTTTGCAAGGTCTCCGCAGGCCAGATTTTGGTCAGCGGGCTGCCAATTAAATAGCCCTGCCAGACAGGATGCCCCATACGTTGCCATACATAGGAAACAAACATATCTTTAAGGGCATATTTCCAGTTGAATGTATATACGTTTTCACCAGCAGCAGACATATGGGATGCTGTGTAATGGAAATCAGTGGTGCAGAGAGGTTATGTTATCCGTCCCAGACTCATAAGTATTCAAGAACCAACATCACAGCACCCTGTCCCCATCTTCAGCAGACAGGGCAGAGTTTGAATGGTGCCAGTAGTGTTTTGATATAACCGTCTTGACTTGCCTCTGAGCTCCTAGTGTCAGTCAGATCCTCTCGTCACTGCATCTCTCTCACCAGACTAGAGATCGTTTGCTTTTTGGATTGGTACACGTTCTTCCATAAGGCCCTAACCACATATCCCTTATCGTACATCAATATTCCACTGTCTGCCTGTTCATTTCCTGGAGAAGAGATCCAGGCAATGCTCCTCCCCTGTGACCTCCGAAGCGAAGCATGCCACCCTGCACGTGTGTCATAAATAATCCATGTGCCCCCAGTCTCGAATCTTCTCTGCGGGTCTACAAACTTGACTGCTACAAATTTCACTAGTTAGCTTATTTGGCCATGTAACAAGATTACTGAGAGCACTGTTTTACAGATACAGCTGTAACTCGCAGAAATATCACACTGAAAAGTACTTCATGATAAACAGAAGGCCCTGTTCCAGAGATCTTATCCTGTCCTGACACTGAGGTGCTCCAATAGTAGAGACAAAAAGAAGAAGCTTATTTCATTTGAGACAACAAAGGAATCCAACGTGGATGATCATTTTAATGGTAGAACAAATATGTAAAGTGCTGAATTTGTATACACTGATGAATAAATTGACACAACACAACAAACATCCAGTTGTTTTAACAACAGAAAAACAAAATTCCTACCCTGGGCAAATTTTTGATGACTGCCTTAAATCTTCAAGCTTAAATAACCATCACTACTGTCATCTTCATATGAACAAATACAGAAACTGTTTCCTCCTCCTCACTCATTACATTGAGTCTGTCTCTTTTACCTTTTACCTCAGCCTTCCATTTGCCACGTAAATATGGAGAGAAAGGTCAGCATAAATACAATAAATTGTAACCCAACTGAAAATATCAGTTTTGCTGCTTTCCCGGGTGAGATGGTTAGAATTGTTCATTCCAGCGAAGACAAACAATATACATACAATATAGCATAATTTATTGGCTCACATATTTTGCGGTGGTAGCTATGATATCACAGCTGATAAATACTCACCTGTCATGGACTGCGCAGGTTAGGATGTTTAATTCTGCCCCTGACAGAAAACTCCATCACCTTTCCGGAGATGGTCCCCCGCACGAGAACCCGATGTAACCACTCAACCAGGAGTATCTTATCAGGTGTGAAATATACCAGACGATATATTGTATCCTGATTATTCAAAGTCTCAAAGTGAAAATGTTTTGAAAACATGAAATAATTCCCCGCACAATCATGGACATTAGGATATAAGCACACAACACAAGTTGATGAAAAAATACACACAATAGAAAAATAGACACTCAAAGCAGATTTACCAAGATTTCTCTTCTGTCTTAGATGAGGTTTCAACTCTGCTGTAATCAGGTTTTTCCCCCATTCTTTCTCTATTCCTGTGCCAGTGAAAATCAAGTGAAATGTCCTTCAATGCCCCATTTATAAGAGAAAAAAAAAATGGTGAACAAACCATTAGTCCTGGAACAATCTAGAAATTTGCACACACAGTATGTATCCAAAGCCAACACTTGCCACCAGAAATGCCACCTGTCATCCGTAAAATTAGTCAGACACAACAAGTTGGTTATACACACGTAGAATTATGACATAAAGTATTTCACCATCCCATATGTAAACCTACTACTGGCTATATTGAATACAACCACTGTGGTATTTCACAATGAAATACAACAAAGCATTAGAGAATGACACAGAACTCCCTTCCCTGCTGCCTAGTTAGTCTGTGTTCGATCCTCATGAGCATCGCACTAAGTTTTGGTGGATCTGATGTTTAAAAAATAATTTTTCGGCCATGTTATGAGAAGAGGAAAAATAAAACATGTTATGACCACTGGAATGATATGTGGAAGGAGAGATAGAGGAAGACAACGAGAGAAGATGCTTGACAGTCTTGTTGCCTGGCATGGAGGTGTGTCGGCAAACAAACTGATACATGCTGCAGGAGATCGCAGATTATGGAGAGGCATGATCGCCCATGCCAGTCGGCAAGGCACCTGATGATGAGGATGTTTCTCCAGAACTGTATTTTGTATTCTGGCCACTTTGGTTCCTAACCAGAAACATTTGTTTAAACTATCATATTTAGGGAACACCCCGTGTAGGTTCCAGGGCCCCACTGGGTAAAACAAGAATAGACCAGACGGATGTACAACCAGGACTTTCTGCAGGAGCTTACAGCTGGTGAACAAAGAAATTTTGGTAATTATTGAGCGCATTTGCCTGATCTTACAAATCTTGCTTATTTGTTTAAAAAAAAATAATTTGATCATCTTTCAGAGGAATTGAACCCTGGGTTCTCTAATGGCAGCCTAGCATTCTAGTAGCTTAACCAGCTGCTCTCTACTTTGGAGACTCATAATCATCAGTCCACAGGTTTTTTATAGAACCTCGTCACGGCACACCTGGAAGGAAGTCTCTCTTTCTCTAGCCAGATTCTCTAGCCTTCTGTGCTTCCTCAATGTCTGGCATCCACCTTCACAAAAACCTGCCTCGGATATATTTTCTGAAAACTGTAGCCTCCATCTCGGCTCTCTTTCCAGGCAACCATGATGTTTAACATGACCAAAATACTTCAGCTTTCAGGACAGGATGCTGTTTATTTGCCAGTTCTCCGATGCTTTATATATACCGAACCATTATGTTGAATTATAACACTGGCTACCACAAAACCATTGTTGAGCAGAATACTCAATTTACATTTGATGATTTAACAATTCTATTTGTTTGTCCATTATTTATTTTGATTGTCCTCATCATTTGCAAAATACACACACAAAATATTTGGTCAAGGTAAAATGAATGTAAACGAAGACTCCAAATTCTCACAGGTGTACATGCAACACTCTCTATCTTTCCTGTGGCAGTCATTCCCTCATACTAAATGCTTTCTGTCATGCTCTCATCCTAGATTCTTTCACAATCCATTTATTTATTAGTGTACACATGTTCTGTAATATTTCATATTGCTTCAGGTTAGTGTTTGTGTTATGGTTAGCCTAAAGCTTAACCTCAAAGAATATTAAATTTTAAAGGATATTATCATGTGAACTTAACACAAACAATGGATCACCATTTGAAGTGTTGCCAAGGTTTGATTTCATGCCTCTCTAGGACTCTTCAGAGTATCTCATGTTTCTCACAATGTTTAGTTCTCATCTCAACATGGGACACAATTTTACAGTATTGTAAAGCCATACCTTGGCAGTAGTCGGTGGACCTAACGGTAGAACAGGGTTTCTGAAACTTGTTCCTGGGTGATCCTCGCCCAAATAATGGCACTTTGTGTCACCAGGTGTTGATCGCTCTTATACTGTCCTTGTGGAGTTGAACTCTTACAGAATTCATTTGCATGCCTCGCCTCTATCCTCTTGTGTCTTCCAGATTTCTTGCGTGTGTCATTAACATTTACCCAGGATCAGTGAAGTCTAGATGCTTTCAAACATTATTTAAAAAAAAAACAATTTTTTAACATTCAACCAATCTTTTTCTTAGATCACTCTTTAAAAAAATGTATTTCCCTTGCAACAGGGTTGTAGCCTTTTTGTTGACAAATCTAACCTTTGTTGTTGTTGGCATAGTGATCCTTCCAGAATGTAACCAATCAAACACTTTACAATATTCTTTTTCATAGTTTCAAACAATAGACAAAACTTTACAATGGGTTACATCATAATTCCAACCAATCAAAAACTTCACAACTGCTTCTAGTCAGACACTGTTATGAGCTGGCTGTTCATATTAGCCAACAACTGGAGATGTTTTCATAACTTGCCCAGTCCGTTGACGTTTTGCTGCTGTGCTGAAGTTGCTTGCAGTTGTTCCTGCATCTTTGCCAACATCTGCTGCATTCTCAGTATCTATGGGGGCAACAAATCAGCACATTTGTACAAATAATATAATATCATTTAGCAATTTTAAATATTTATATATATATATACTCAGAAAGCATGCTGAGGAAGGTCAGGGCAGGCGTGCTTCGTGCAGAGTAGCATGCTTCGCTGCGGAGGATACGGGTGAGGAGTTTTGTCTGGATTTTTCTCCAGGATACGCCATTGTGTTGGGAAATGAATAGGCGGACAGACTGGCTAGCTCTGCACGGCTTGGTGGAATACTGATGAATGCAGAATGATAAGGCAGACATTGTTAGGGCTATGTGGGAGAGCGTTTACAGTTTGGAGGAGCAGATGGATCACCACAGTCTGGTGAGACTGATGCAGCAGGGAGTGACAAGGGGTTCTGGCCGATGCTTCAGGCTCAGAGGAAAGGCAAAATGGACATTTAATCAGAATGCCACTGGCACCATTAGCATTCAAACTCTGCACTGGGGGCTGAAGATAGGGACAGAGTGCTTATAGGAATGCACCGAGTGGTGTGATGTCGGTTCTTTAATCAAATCAAAGTAAATCAAATATTTATAATATTAATTGCAGGGAATTCTCCGCATATACAGAAATAAAATGAAATTTGTTT